>CM060427.1:84054348-84654348 GCA_030545235.1 Helianthus tuberosus | reverse complement strand
CGGTGAAACAGAAAGCAATTACGTGCAATACTCTCAAGCACCGAAGAAGCCAATACAAAGCCGTTTAGGCCCGCGCAACATCAACCACGAATTTGACGATGACAACGACACGAACACAGTGTTCAGTAGGTTACCTCCAGAGCATGAAGCGTACAAACCTCGCAAGCGCGCAGGTTATGATCCAAAAGCTGAACATGATTACACTCTAAGCTATCGTCCGGACGACATGGCTGAGAATTCAAAGTTCATCCGAGAGATCGCCACGGCTGCCATAGACAAAACGAAGTTGCCACACAACATGGGCAAATACAACGGGTTGACAGACCCAGACGATCATCTCCAAGTTTTCAACGGTGCGGGAGCAACGGGTGGATGGAACTTGCCAACCTGGTGTCATCTCTTTGCTCAAACCTTCGTAGGCGCGGCGCGCATCTGGTTTGACAGCTTACCAGCAGGCAAAATCAAATCCTGGATCGATTTCAGAGAGAAGTTCCTGGCACACTTCTCACAACAACGACGACACACCAGGGATCCAGCCGATTGTTTGAACATATGGCGCAGAGACCACGAAAGCGTAGAAGATTTCATTACTCGGTACAACAAAGAATGTTTGGAGATCGGCGACGTAGGCGAGAAGATGATGCGCGCACACTTCATGCGGGCAGTCAAGTGCGATGATTTAATCAAGCGTGTAAAAGGCAGAGACGGAGGACCCAAAGATTGGGAAACCTTCATTGAGGCAGCCAAAACTATCGCGCAGTCGGACAGACAGTTGACCGGCGACGATCACCGTCAACGCAGCTACAACCATAACGACCGGCATAGCAAGAAGGGCAGAAGCCAACCTTGGAAGGCGTCCGGTCACAGAGAAAGAAGCCCGGCAAGAGAAGATGCGCGCCACACGATCAACCAAATAGCACACCGAAAAGAGGTGAAAAGGGAAAACAGAGAAAAGCAGTGGACAGTCCTGACAAAAACCCCTTCAGAAGTCTTGGCAACCGAGAACCACCAGTTCAAGCCACCACTACAGATGCGCAACAAAAGGGGCCAAGACCCAAATCTTTTCTGCGACTTCCACAAGGACACCGGCCACTTAACTGACGATTGTTTCAGCCTCAAACAAGAGATCGAAAGGGCCTTAAGAGACGGAAAGTTAACTCACCTGGTCAAAGGTGGAAAGCGTGATTACCGTCAGATTCAAAGAAGAGAAGAAGGGCCGGATAACAAGAAACTCCGGAAGTTAGAAACCCACATGGTTCAAGGGGGTCCACGAAGACCAAGAAAAAACTACAACAAACGCGCGTAGGATGATTCATGGCGCGAGAAACAAGTCGTTTTCCCAGTTGTAAGAGGAGGCCCACGAGAAAGAAGGCCCATAGTCATCTCGGGCGTCATAGGGCATTATCAAACAGATTACATCTTCATCGATCCGGGGAGCACTGCGGATATCATATATGAACAGTGTTTTAATCAGTTCGATCAGGAGGATAAAGCGCGCTTAGAACCAGTTGATTACCCGCTCACTGGTTTCTGCAACGAAGACGTTTTTCCCCTAGGACAAATATCGTTCCCAGTGTTGCTCTCGGACGGAAGAAACTCAAGAACTGAGGAAGTTACATTCATGGTGCTGCCGGCACATTCAAGACACGATATTCTGCTGGGAAGAGAATCCCAAGGTGATTTCAGCATGATTTGCTCTGGCCCACACTCCGCAGTGGGATTTCCAACAGAAACAGGAGTAGCCATCATCTATGCAAGCAAAGAAGTATTAGCGACAGATGAGCTAAGACCTGCAAAGACGAGGAAACCAGAAACACGCCAAGAGGCAGAAAAATGGGTACTAAACAGCGCATATCCGGAACAGACGGTAACCTTGGGACCTGCAATGTCCGATCTGACGCGCGCGGCGCTAAAAAAACTGCTGTTCCAAAACATGGATGTCTTTGCCTGGACGCCTGCAGACATGGTGGGCGTTCCACGGCACATAGCTGAACACCGCTTAAACGTATCGGAAGAAGCCAAACCGGTGGTACATGCTAAACGCCACTTGGGAGACATAAAGCATGACGCCATGAAAGAGCAAGTGATAGAGCTGTTAAACGCGGGGATCATCAGAGAGGTCAGGTATCAAACATGGGTGGCAAGCCCAGTGATGGTCCAAAAGAACAACGGCAGCTGGAGAATGTGCGTTGATTACAAAGATCTGAATAAGGCATGTCCACGCGACTGTTACGCCTTACCAGACATCGATGAAAAGATCGATTCACTTGCCACATTCCGATGGAAATGTTTCCTTGATTGCTACAAAGGGTACCACCAGGTACAGATGGCCGTACAGGATGAGGACAAGACCGCGTTCCGCACGCCAACAGGGCTATACTGCTATACCAAAATGCCTTTTGGTCTAAAAAATGCGGGCGCGACTTATCAAAGGCTCATGAACGAAACTTTCCACGACGCCATCGACAAGTACATAGAAGTGTATATGGACGATCTGGTTATCATGAGCAAAGAGGAAAGTACAATGCTGCTGAACATCCAAAAGACGTTTGACACTCTGCGCGGAGTCAGCATCAAGTTAAACCTAGCGAAATGCTCCTTCGGCATGGAGGAGGGGAAATTCCTGGGTTTCATCGTCACGAAAGATGGTTTCAAGGTGAACCCCGACAAGATACAAGCAATAGAGCGCATGCCGTCCCCGTCAACGATTAAGGAAATGCAAAAATTGGCAGGTCGGTTGGCAGCACTCAACCGCTTCCTGGCCAATCACGCAGCTAAATCATTTCCATTTATAAAAACTCTACGTAACTACATGAAGAAGAGCCAATTTCAGTGGACTCCGGAAGCTGAAAGCGCGTTCCGCGAGATGAAAGACTGCCTCATCAAACTGCCAACACTAACCGCCCCAGTCAAGGGCGAACCTCTGGTACTGTACTTATCAGCCTCCGACAGGGCAGTAGGGGCAGTGTTGCTTGTAGATCGACAAGGCGTCCAGACGCCAGTCTACTATGTGTCACGAACTCTAACCGACCCAGAAACCCGGTACGCAATCATGGAGAAACTAGTACTCGCACTGATCCATGCTTCAAGAAGGCTGCGCAGGTACTTTGCCAACCACGTCATTCACGTGCTAACAAACTACAACATTGGCAACATACTCGCAAGGCCAGAGATTTCAGGGAGACTAGCAAAATGGGCAATAGAGCTCGGGGGTCATAACGTAGTGTTCAGACCAAGACCGGCGATCAAAGGCCAAGTACTTGCGGATTTCATGACAGAGGTGCCAGATGACAAAGATCGAGAATGCAAGGCGATGGAAAAGGCCGAGAGACAACAAGTGGAAGAACCATGGCTGCTATACACAGATGGTGCGCCAAACGAGGATGGCGCAGGTGCAGGTCTCCGGCTAGTGAGTCCTGACAAACATGAGTTCACCTATGCCATACGCCTGGATTTTAAGAGCACCAACAACGAAGCTGAATACGAAGCCTTCCTCGCTGGTTTAAGGTTGGCAATCAAAATGGGAGTACGACACATCGAAGCGCATGTAGATTCCATGTTGGTGGCAGGGCAAATCAACGGGGAATACGAAGCCAGGGGAGATACAATGGCACTATACCTGAGCCAAGCAAAAGCACTGCTACAAACCTTCTACTCCTACAAAGTGCACCACATTAATAGAAGCGAGAACAAGCCAGCAGACGCGCTGAGTAAACTCGCCTCTACAAGCTTCCAACACCTAGCCAAGGATGTGCGCATAGAAGTTTCGAGCAACCCGTCAGTGCCCCTACGAGAAGTAAGCGTCGTTCAACTAGGGACAACGTCTTGGATGACTCCGATAATCACATACCTCCAATCGGGAATACTCCCGGAGAACAAGGCAGAAGCAACGAAAATTCAGTACAAATCCGAACACTACCAGATGGCGGACGGGATATTGTACAGAAAATCATACCTCGGGCCTTTGCTAAGATGTGTTGATCCAGACGACGCAAGGTATTTAATCAGAGAAGTGCACGAGGGAATCTGTGGTATACATGCCGGACCAAGAATGGTAGTGGCAAAGGTCATGAATGCAGGGTATTACTGGCCCGGAATGCATTTGGATGCGGTCAAAGAGTTGCGGAAGTGCAGCGGATGCCAAAGACATGCACCCAAAACGATGCGCCCCAAGAATGAGTTAGTACCGGTCACCACCGCGTGGCCCTTTCAACAATGGGGAATAGACATGGTCGGCCCTTTTCCCGAAGCCCCAGGAGCTGTCAAGTTTATAATAGTCGTAGTTGACTATTTCACCAAATGGGTAGAGGCAAAGGCCCTCGCGTCGACCACAGCTACCGTTGTCAAAAAATTCATTTGGGAACAAATCATATGTCGTTTTGGTTTACCTCTCAAGATAATCACCGATAACGGAACCAACTTTGCCGAAGATAACCTCCAACAGTGGTTTAAAGAACTACACATCGAACATACCTTCTCCTCGGTTGCACACCCGCAGGGGAATGGTCAAGTGGAGGCCGTCAACAAGAGTATCGTCGATGGAATCAAGGCAAGGTTAGGAGAGAAAAGAAGAGGTTGGGTGGACGAATTGCCCAGCATTTTGTGGGCGCACAGGACGATGCCCAAAACAAGCAACGGAGAAACACCGTTTAGCCTGGTTTACGGGTCAGAGGCAGTAATACCAGCGGAGATAGGACTGCCGTCACCCCGAATGCTCTCGATGAACATGATCAACAATGAAGAAGAAAGGAGGATCGACCTTGACCTCCTAGAAGAAAGAAGAGAGATGGCAGCAATCAATGAAGCCAAATATAAATCGAAGCTGGAAAAATATTACAACTCCAAAGTCCGAGTCTGCATCTTCAACCCGGGAGACTATGTCCTCAGAGACAACGAGGCCTCAAATGCAGAAAGGCCCGGGAAGTTGGCTCCCAAGTGGGAGGGCCCATATGTCATCGACGCCGTGCTCGGAAAGGGAGCCTATAAGCTGCGCACCATCGACAACGAGGACGTTCCTCGCACATGGAACGCCCAACAGCTGAGAAAATGTTACCTGTGAAGGTAATTCTTGTAATAGCAACGGCCAAGTCGCCAACAAATTTATGATAATACAAGAAGTGTTTGGCTATCTTTCTATCATGCAAATTTCTTTGTCATAACTGCATATATTACTTTGGGCATACACGAAAACATCCATGGCTCGACCATTAGGAAACGTTGTAGACCTCCAAGGCCTGTCACAAACGAGTGCACAGCCGGGTCAGACACACAACTAAAGCCTAACAAACGCCAAACAAATACTTCGTGCCCACATAAACACGAAAACATCAAACACAGGACAAACAAACATTGTAAGCACCCCCGAGGCTGAACACAGCCGGGTCCACACAATAACCTGTAGATGCGATCACTTCGTAGTCACGACCAACCCGCGCACATAAACGACAGAATAAAACGTTGTAATAAACACAACACAGCCTGTCAGCGCCATCATTCATTCGTGATACCTGAATCAAAGTAATTTACATGAACATATTATGCCGATAACAAAATTCGCAACGACGCGAAAGCATATATTAACACATAAAATGTCAAGCATACTAAATTATCCAATAACATGACAGGCAAGAGATATTTAAATTGTTCACAAACATGTCAAATGCTTACAAGACCACCCAAGGTCATACGCGGCGCGCAGGCCGAAACCCCTACTCTGGGTGACTGGGGCCAGTACCTCCAGCCGCACCACCATCATCGCCGAGCGCCTTCTTTAACAACGCGACACCGTCCGATCTTCGGGCCAATTTGTTCGCAGCCTTAACCACAGCAAACTCCAGAGAGGAAAATTCTTGTCTCTTTTCAGCATAAGCCGCACCACAGTCCTCCTTCCATAGCTCAAAGCGATGCTCTTTCTCCTTATTAGCAGCCGCAGCTCTGCCCTCGATATAACCATCCTTACGTCCACTATTATAGCCCGCTTTTCCCCAACTCAAACATGTAGTTGGCCAGTTCATGTGACTTGACAATGCGATCAGCAATCTACAATAAACACACAAGTAAGGAACGATTCATGAAAGTAACAAAAAACACAATACAAGGAATTACCAGAGGCACCGCGCGCGAGAGCAACCATTTGCAATCAGCGGACGTCTCCTCAGCAAGGAGTTCAGAGGCTCGGCATTCAGCAGTTTTCTCCTGAAGAAGACGTTCAGGTCCCTATACCTCGAGGATGAGATAAAACCTTTTCCTTGTTATATCAAACACGCTAGCGAGTGCGGAATCCAAGCTAGCATGCAACCGAGAATCAATACGAGAACAAGCACAAACACGACACACAACATTCAACGATTAACACCACTTGTATTAATGCGTATGAAAGGTCCGGTTACAAGCTCAATGTTTACAGATATGTTCTATAAACTCTCAAAGTGTGTGTGCTCTCCTGTCTCTCTCTCTCTTGTCTGAACTCTGCTGACTAAGTGAACACAACACACGGTATTTATACCCGACACAGCAGGTCTGGTCGAAGGATCAGACAGTTTGATCGACAGATCATCTGTCGACCAGAACACCATCGAAAGATCATCTGTCGACCACGAAGGATGATATCCTTCGTGGTCTATCCTTCGTGGTTATCTTTCGAGATCATCATCATCGAAGGATATAAGTAATCCTTCGATGACCATCCTTCGACACACACAACTAACAACCAATGTGCTAACTGTTTGGTCAAGTCAAACCAGGAGGATGGTTGACTTGGTCAAACTTACATCAACCTTACATTAAAGACATCGTTTTGTAACATGACGAAATACAGACAAAGTACAGACACAAGTGCACCAACAAACTCCCCCTTGGCTGTAGCTTTGTCTCGATCTTCGTGTCTTCAAGTCTTCAAGGCCGAGTCGAACCGAGCCGAGTCGCGTCCACACAAAGTGCATCAACAAACTCCCCCTTGGACGCTACTCGTGATGGTTCGTCTTCTGTCACATTCTTGTCGGAGGATCTTCAAAGTCTTCACGCGTCGTAAGTAGAAAGTGTATCAACAAACTCCCCATTTAACTTAGGCAGTGTGTCAATAAACTCCCCCTTAGATTGAACTCTCCATTGAGTCATCCTCGTGAATCTTTTGACTTGTCAATTCTTCAGATCCTTGTGGTGTTGATGAAGGGACAGCGGCAACTCGATCATATTATCCGTTGAGTGCCTCCACTTCGTGTCTTCATTCCAAAGCTTTTTCAACATCGAACATGTTCTCCTCGCCTTTAGCATCTGCACATGCAAGAAAGCTAAACGCATAATGAGAACAACCGCTTGGAATATAGTTAACATTTAAACTAACGACACATATGAGATCAAATCTCAATCAAACACCAACCGACAGCAGTTTGAAAGTTTAGAAAGATATTCATCTTAATCCTTTAACTTTCAAAACTCGTTAACTTCGACTGTTTATGAAGATGCAATTGTTTTCCAGCTTACGATCAGGATTTTTGGTAGGATAGACTCGAGTTCCAACATCAGTCAATCAAAAATAAACTTGAAGAAAAATCTTTTTGGATTTTATAAAGTTTAAATTAAAACACACCTAAAATCTTTTTGAAATTTTCATTTTTAAATAAATATTTACAGACATTCTTTTTGCGAGTTTCGAGGGTAAGAGAATCATATCAGTGTACGGTCATGCCAAAACGCTCTTGTTGTTCTTTTAGTTAACATTAAGATAAGCATCCTATAACAATTATCGGTATTGTTGTCCACTTAAGCTCAACTTATCAGATGTAATCATGGCGAGGGGATACGTTAAGGTATAATTTATACTTACCGACCGGTGTTCATCCACATCACGACACATTCCCGTATCAAGGTATGCACGAGGATTCATCTTACCGGTGAGTATACCGATTATCATCTGTTTGACCGTATATGATGTGAGATACTCACTTATTTTGATTTGAAAAACAAGCCCTGTGTGATATAATCACTTATTGATGAGGAACTTGATTTTCATATGCATGAGGGCACAGGAGCAAGTCCGTGAACAGGTCAGTACTTTCATACAGCAGAGAGACGAACTTGACTCCCGGAAAGAATTTGTGATATTATATCACTTATTTGTTTTGGACATGTGATTGTTGATCACTTATTGAGGTCGTATGCAATATGTACACGTATGTATAGTATCATGGAAGATCTAGACTTGCGTCCCCGTTATTTTTCGGTAAAAGATACAACCATGATACCCAGATGATAAGCAGCATAAAGACCGAATATCTCAGAACCTCGGCAATCTCTCAAACGAAATTTCGGTACTAAGACCATATGCCAATGAATGGTTCCCACCCAGTCTTCAGTCGATTTAAGTTTATATCACCCTGCACACTTTAAAATGATTGTGAGCCTACCGATACATCTTATATAGAGCTGCTTATCGTTTTTCATTTTTGGTTTAAAGAGGTTTAGACAGACCACTGATGTACGATCATTTTCTCTTTTTCTCGCCAGGAAACTCATTTTTGCTTTTCTATTGTTTTTGTGTTTTTGAAATTTTTCGATGTTTTTGGATTTTTCAAAGTTGGATTTACTCCCCCTAAAATCAACAAACTATGACAAATTTAAAAGACACAAAGATATTTACAAAAATGATTTTCCGATGTTGGTTAACTCATGTTTTACCTCAATGCCGTTTACCAAAATTAAGTTTTAATCAGAAATGATGTATCGAATTTTTGAAAAATCAGTTGGCATGTCAGTAAGCGGTGCGGACCATGACAACATTGTCTGGCCAAAGAGTGCTGTGCGAGATAGTAATTCACAAAGCAGCTTAATAATCGACAAGTAAAAGAGAGATTAGAAATTTAAAACCGTATCCTTCAACTGCTTCATGCATTGACAGGAAACTGAGTGCTCTCCCTAACTGGATATCCATCCGGTGTGGATTTCAAAGTCGATTCTTTGTAGCTACTTAGAAATCTCTTGACAGCAACAAGATCAGAAACCTTTGGGTCCGGCTGGTCTTCCACATTGCACCAGCGAAGGTTTTAGTCTTTCTCTTTCAAAAGTAGTGTGCGGTTGTTCAACCCATGCCAAGGCGTCCGCACACCTGGTTGGTTTGTTCAACAAACACATTTTCTTCAATCACACCGCAAAGAAATGTACACTGCACGTTCATCTTGTAGATTGTGAACTTCAGACGTGCTGCAGGGCGTACATTTTGATTTGAATCTATCCCGGGGACCCGATCAAAGCCTTGAACATTCACATTTTGAAATGATTTTCATTTTGTCGAAGCTTCTCAATCTCTTTCAACAGACATTTCTGTTTCCCTTTCCTTTTTCTCTCCATCAAAGGCAGCAATTTCTTCTGTTGCCTATTTTGTGCAAGGATGCTCCACTATCAACAATCTTACGACTATCGAAAGTTCCTCCTGGAATATCCTACACACTCACTCAAAAATTAGTTGGAGAGAGGGACCCAAGCCTTTGTGGACTTGGGTCGTCCTTGATCATCAAGGTAAGTGATTTCAATCTCTCGATGATTAGGAAAAAGAACCTGTGGTGCTCCCCCTGACTGAATTACCTGTTTTTGTTTCCAAGCTGTTTGTTCTTTACCAGTATTAGCATTAATTGCTTTAGCATTTACTGGTTTAACAGTTTTAGGTTTTGCTTGAACAGGTTTTTCTTCTTTGGCCTCTGATTTTAAGGCCTTTTCAATTACCTTTTTATTCTTTTGTTTTAACTTCTTTTCCCTTTCTTTCAAGACACGTGGGTCTTGTTTCGGGGAAAATGATCGTTTTTGGTAATTGGTTTCTTGGGGAGCACTTGTTTTTGCCTTCAACTTTTGCAGGTATGGGCAGTATCTTACGATATGCCCAATTGTGCCACACTCAAAGCACATTCTCCGCTCTACAAACCTCGGAGAAACATGTTGATGACCAGACGAAGAACCAGACCATGAACTTTGTGATCTTGACGTGCTTGGACCTAAATCACATCCGTTGGTGTGTTGGGTGTAATTATTCTGTTCATTTCGTTTTAAAATTCTAACTTGTTTTATAAAATCCAGGTTAGATTTATCCTGAAATGTTTCAAGTTTGTCTGAACCCGTGGATCCAACAAAGTTCATTTTCGGTTCTCGTTTCTTAACAGGAGCTCTTTTGTTTTGCACCCATTGTTGTTGAGCCTTAGGTGCTTGAACATTCTTGTTCTGAGCCTTCTTTCCCTGTCCCTTACCCTTAGAGACAATAGGTTGTTGCTTTGTCGGTGATTTCTGTTTTCCAAATTGTTTTCTGATTTCTGATTTTGGAACAGGATCACATTGTGTTACCACAACTCCGGGAATGCTCTTTCCCAAAAATTTATTCGTGTGATCTTCAAACACTTTATCAATCAAAGATGGATTGACATTTTTAATTGGAAAGTCATTGTCCGAGTAAATTTTAGCATCACCGACCAAAGTATACAACACGTTATTGCTCTTAACAGCATTCTTGACAGGATCTATCACTTGCTTGGCGATAGGTTGCATGACAGGAGTAGGAGGATCACAAAGAATATGATTCTCAATTGGAATTTCTACTCCTTTCGTCTCATCAAGTGATTCATCCTGGTCATTCACATCTGATTCATCGTCTGAAGAATCATAGTCCTCAATGGTGGGAGGACTCTGTTCCTTAACACACGATGAATCTGTCACATTCTCAGATTCTGATTCTGATTGGCCCGAGGATGATGTACCAGTTGTGAACCCGAGGCCTGCTGCAAAGTCATCTAGACCAAGTGGCACAGTAGGTTCAAAACGGGGCATATCCTCGTCATTAGGCAATTTGGAGTAATTGTGATTCATTGGGGGAGGACATGATTTGAATCCATTACCCTTCTTATCCCCCTTTTTCTTTTGAACATCAATAATGTGATCCAATACATAGCGGGAATTGGAATAACTTTCCAATTTCTGCTTGATTGTTTCACATTCACATCGAGCGGTGGCCAATTCTACCATCTGCTTTTCAATTGTGTCTATAAGATCATTGTTAGCATGTTGTTTTCGCAAAACAGCTTTTTGTAATTCTGTAACATCATGTCTTAATGACGCAATTGTGGTTTTAAATTCCTTTTCATTTCTGGTTAAAAAAATGTTAGCTTCAGCTGCTTTAGACAGATCTACAATCAATTGTTGATGGTGTTTGTGTGTGATTTCATATTGCTCTTGCAAAGCCTCGTGTTTGCTTTGCAATTCACAACACTCATCCTTCAAGGAAACATGTTTGTCTTGCAAGTCAAACAAACTAGCTTGTAAAGCATCATGTTTGCCTTGCAACTCAGACATGTTTGCCTCCAAATCAGCATTTTTAACACGCAAACTATCACAGTTATCACAATTAGCAGCAATGGGTTCATCGACACATACCTGACCTGATGAACTGTCGACATTAGCCATAAAGGCTGAATGGAGAGAAGACGAAGTGTAAGTAGCTTGATCCACATGATCATTGCCTGAGGTGGAGGATTCGTCATCTGAGCTTCCACTATAACCAGAACTGTCTTCATCTTCAGAAGATGCAACACCATTGGTGGAAGATTCTCCACCACTGGCATGCTTTACATCCTTTACAACTTCAGCAAAACATGCTGTTCCACCATTTCCTCCTTCTCCAAGCTGAAGCGACCAATCACAACCCTCATCTATTTGAACCACCAGCCCCCGGTTTGCATTTGATGGTCCTGCTTGAGTTCGATTGTTGACAGGTATCAACATACGCTCATTGTTCCTGTTCTGGTTCTGCTGGTTGCCTTGGTTTCTGAAAGGATTCTGGTTTCCATGCTGAGCTGGTCTTGTGCATTCCCGTTTGAAATGGCCACGTTCACCACAGTTAAAGCACGTTACAGCTTGCTTGTCGAACCCATACTTGGTATCTTTCTTGCTTTCCAAGTTGGTTCTCCCCGTCCTTTCCATAAACTCCTTTGCTCTTCGAATTGCACTAGCAAGAGCCCATTTTATATCCATCATTTCAAACTCTTCCTTATCCACTTGCTGATAATCTTCATTGGTTAGATTGATATTCCCAATCTGACCTGCGACTAATCCACAATAAGCACTAACCAAGGTGTTCAACATCTCCATATGCTCCTTGGCTACTTCGACACTGACTTTGGAAAAGTTGGAAGTGTCTAGTCTGACTGTGTTAGGATTGGAAGTGGCTTGAAAGTTTGAGGAGCTTCCATAAAACCCTTGCTGTTGCGGTTGTTGCTGCTGAGCCTTCGGTTGCACATTCGGTCTAGAAAACATCGTGTAGGCTGAAGGATCAAACTGATCTGTTGTTGAAGGTCCGGTGTTAGAGACGAAAGCTGTTTGAAGCTTCGCGTGTTGAGAAGCTGGTCTTTCTCCACTGATACCTCCTGCAATCCCAAAGTACATCTCTGGATTTTGAGGAGTTTGTGTTCTTTTTGCCTTCAGTTTTTCTTCTACATCCTTGTTCTCCAGTTTTTGAATCAACTCATAAACGTTGATTGTGTCTAGAACACCATTTTCTTTAAGGATTTCAAGATAACTGCTCCACTTTGCTGGTAAGCTATCAGCAAATCTCTTCACCATTTCTTGTGGAGTGGCAGTGACTCTAAAACCAAACATCTCACTCAACAAGTGATGGAACCTTGTAGATAACTCTGCCAAAGTCTCATTCTCCATACACGTGAAACCTTCAAACTCTTTCTTCAGTAATTCTTGCTTGATCTTTCTAGATTGAGCATTTCCTTCACACCGTAACGTGAGCATATCCCACAAGCTTTTAGTAGTCGTGCAGTAAACAAACTGATGGTAAATATCTTTGTGAAGAGCTTGTGTGAGAATCATGAATGCCTTCTTTTCCAATTCAAATTTCTTCTTATCATCATCAGACATAGTGCTGTAAGTTTCTGGATTAGATCCTGCAACTTCCAAATCATGGTCAAATGCGGTGAAGAAGCACATCCATAGATCTTGACCTTGCCCCTGAACATATGTTCTCAGCCTTTCTTTCCACCATCCCCAATCATTGATATGATTTAGCTTTGGCGGTTTTGTGCTTGTACCAGTCTCACTATCGTTCTGCATCATAGATTGAATGCTGTTGCTTTGATTTGTGACTAATGCCCATTGATTTGCAGTTATCATTGCTGCTTGAGGTGGGACAATAGCCTGCATCCATGCTTTGTTGTAATCTGACGCAGATTGCGTAGCTGATGATTGCGTAGCTGATGATTGTGGAGTCGAAGATGTTAGAGTCCACGCGGTTGGATCCCACTGACCGTTTGTTCCCATTTTATAAAAATTAATATATTAAGTGAAAATTGATTTAAAAATTGGAAAATAAGTTTTCTCCTTTTAAAAATTTAATTTTCACAAAGTATGTTAAAATCTCGAAGGATCACAATCAGCCGAAGGATCAAGAATCGAAAGACCTGAAAGGCACAAACTGTTAGACTTAAACAAACAAGGATCGAAAGATCAACACCTGTTCGAAAGATCAACAGGGTTCGAAAGATCACTGTTGAGTTTCGAACAATGTTTTCGAAAGATTCTCCAACGAAGGATCCTTATCCTTCGAAAATGTACTGTAGACCGAAAGTTGATTTCGAAAGATGACTTCGAAAGACTCCCCAGTCGAAGGATCCTTGTCTTTCGAAAATGAACAGTAGACCGAAAGATGAAAGTTTCGAAATGATTCCTTGGTTCGAAGGATGATGATCTATCGAACCTCCACTGATCGAAAGATGGTCTTTCGAGTTCGAAGGATATCTTTCGATCTTGTCTGACACAGTTGACAAAGAGTGACGAGTTGGTGAAAAAGTTGACGGGTAGGTAAATCTTTCGGCAGAAAGTATGGTCAGACCATGCTTTTCTGCAAAAACAGATTTAGTGTTATTATTTTAATCAGTTTACAACTCCCCACACATAAACACTTTGAAATTTAAACCTTTTAAGATCAAAAGTGTAGTTAATCAAGAACACTATGAATATCGGTTGAAGATAAGAAGAACAAACCCAGAAATATGAAAATTTCTGCAAACCGACAACAAACCGAAACCCGATTTTAACAAGTTTTTTCAGAGAAAAAAAAAAGAACCTTTTAAACCCGAAAAACAGTCCGAAAAACTCTCGGTTTTAACAAGGAGAAGAGCCAAAGCTCTGATACCACTTGTAGGTCCCTATACCTCGAGGATGAGATAAAACCTTTTCCTTGTTATATCAAACACGCTAGCGAGTGCGGAATCCAAGCTAGCATGCAACCGAGAATCAATACGAGAACAAGCACAAACACGACACACAACATTCAACGATTAACACCACTTGTATTAATGCGTATGAAAGGTCCGGTTACAAGCTCAATGTTTACAGATATGTTCTATAAACTCTCAAAGTGTGTGTGCTCTCCTGTCTCTCTCTCTCTTGTCTGAACTCTGCTGACTAAGTGAACACAACACACGGTATTTATACCCGACACAGCAGGTCTGGTCGAAGGATCAGACAGTTTGATCGACAGATCATCTGTCGACCAGAACACCATCGAAAGATCATCTGTCGACCACGAAGGATGATATCCTTCGTGGTCTATCCTTCGTGGTTATCTTTCGAGATCATCATCATCGAAGGATATAAGTAATCCTTCGATGACCATCCTTCGACACACACAACTAACAACCAATGTGCTAACTGTTTGGTCAAGTCAAACCAGGAGGATGGTTGACTTGGTCAAACTTACATCAACCTTACATTAAAGACATCGTTTTGTAACATGACGAAATACAGACAAAGTACAGACACAAGTGCACCAACAAGTCTCATATCGCCTCGCAAGAACCTCCAACTTAGCGATGCGTTCAACATACTCTTTCTCCTTCTTCTCAAACGCCATGCGCGCCTGATTAGCCTCGTCAGCAATATCCTTCTTTTCACCAGACAAACGCGTAATCGTGTCACGTTGTGACCTAAGCTCCACATTGGTGCGCTCGCACGCAGCCTCCCAGCTCTTCTGCTTATCAGCATTTGCTTGTTTTTCCTGGGCAAGTTTCTCCTCCGCATCAGCAAGCCTCCACTCCAACCCTTTCTTCTCAACGTTGAATTTCTCCTTCTCTTCCGCAAGCAGTTTCTTATCATTCTCAAACCCCATTGTGTCCTCACCCATCCGTTTCCACTCACGGACAATCTCCTGAGTAGTAGAGAAAAAATTAACCCCGGCTTGAACATGATCGTCCAACAGATCAAACCGACGGCGTTTTTTCTGAAACATCCTTTCAGCTGGGGGGAGCGACAATGAGTAGAACTCATGACAATTTTCAAGATTATCCATCCTAGAACCTTGGGTCAAGTTCCAATGGGGGACGTGCGGAAGATCATCACATGCAGGGTTCGTTGTATCGAAAGAATCAGCACAAACCTTTCCAGCTTGGGGGCTGCGGACAACACCTGAAGTGGCACCACCGCCATCACCTGGTGGGCGTTTGGTATATATCGTCCGATGCGGGGTGGTCTCACTTGTCTGCACCTCGGTCTCAATACCCTTACCGCGATCACCACCAACAACACCGCCCGCAGCACCACCTGCACTACCACCACCTTCCGCAACGTGCTCAACATCCGCAGTCTTTTTCTGCCCGTCAGGAGCATCATGAGGGGGAGACAATCCAAACACCCTCGACGGCGGAGACTCAGGAGGAGTAATTTTAGAAATATCAATCTTGTGCCCACTTTGGGCTGTTTTGACACCTGCTCCAAGACGAGCAGCACATTCAGACAAAAGAAAAAAAAAAGACAAACAAAAATAAAGAGATACGCTGGAAACTGAAAACTCGAGTACCAGAAGCTTCAAAAATCTTCTGCAGCAAATCAGAGGGTTTTTCAGCAAAAATACCCATGTCAATCTCTGACTCAGAAGGGGCAGGAGGATCCTCTTTTCGAAGTTTAATCTTCTTTGATGCAAGCACAGCAGCAGCCTGCTCATCAAGTTTCCGTTTCCTATCCGCAAACATCTTTTTCTGCATAATCTCACTTAAAGTCGCGCGGTCCTCGGGGTCCGACACAGGACGGTTCTCTCCAGCCCCTAAACCGGGCAACGTATCAGAAACGACAACATAATCAAGGGTACGAGAAGTATGAGGTCGCTTACGGGGAGACTTAGAGGAAGTTCCTTCAGTTTTTTTTCCTTTCCCTTCCGCCTTGTCCGTGTTCTTCTTCCTCCTCGCTTCCAATGGGTTAACAGTCTCGACCGGAATCTCCACATTTTCCTCAACAGGAGAGAGAAAACGCCATCATCTTTTTTCGGAAAAGTATGCAACAACCGCCTGCCACTATGACGTAAAGTAACTGACGTGACTGAAAAGGCGCCTGTTCAACTGACACCAGGCTGTCACGTCAGTCACTCCTCCCGAAGACAACAAAGCTTCTTCCTGAAGACAACACTCATAGAGCGCCAAAACCATGCGCCATGAACCATGCGTCCATTTGACTCACTTCCGCAAGAAGTCAAAACCCATGCGCCATGAGCCATGCGTCCATTTGGCTCACTTCCGCAAGGAGTCAAAACCCATGCGTCATGAACCATGCGTCCATTTGACTCACTTCCGCAAGGAGTCAAAACCCATGCGCCATGAGCCACGCGTCCATTTGGCTCACTTCCGCAAGGAGTCAAAACCCATGCGCCACGCGCCATGCGTCCGTTTGGCTCAGTTCCGCAAGGAGTCAAAACCCATGCGCCACGCGCCATGCGTCCGTTTGGCTCGGTTCCGCAAGGAGTCAAAACCATGCGCCATGCGTCCTTTTGGTTCACTTCCGCAAAGAGTCAAAACCCATGCGCAGGGCTCCATGTGCCATGTGCTTATCAGGGGCAAATCTATGAGAAAAACCGTAAACAACCCCACATCATAACAAACACTACCTTCATAAGTCCAGAATCCCTCCTAGACGATCAACTCACCTAGAAGGCACACTGGACTGGGGGGACTTGAAGAGGTATGGTCCCAATTCCTTGCCAACATGGCAAGGACCATACCACTTTCTCCATCCTACATGGCAGTGACATCAACCGCATCATCCAGAAGCTCCTAGAAGCTTCTGGAAAAGATCCAGGTGACACCAAAGGTGCTCCAGCCGACATAAAGGACAACACGTGTCACCAGGGATCAAGCGCCAAGTGGACCTGCAACAGGTCAGGGAGCAGCCCGACAACATCAGTACGATGTTTCCAAATTAGGCAAATACAGGCGCGCCACGTGTACCACTACACTGACCGCAGCAGAGAAGACCAAGGGGATATTCCCCTTGGTCCGACAGCTGGCGCGCGTCTACAGCTGGCATTGCTGCTCCTTCCCTTCTTCACCCTCCGGCTATAAATAAAACCCTTCATCATCCAGGTTGATCATCTTGCTCTCACTATTCTCACACTTAACACACACTCTTATTTCTTCCTCGGAACAGTACTTATTCTCACGCCGGAGCCTGGTTAAGAGGGAAACCCCCATATTCCCCTCTTAACGAGACTAACGGTGTTGCTGTTTTGCAGGAACCAAGCCATTTCACGAGCAGAAAGAGAGATTGAACCCACAGAAGAAATAACCCCGCTGGCTAACTTTGGTGTTAACCAGTGTTTCATCAAATAGGGAAGTTTTATTCTTCATGATGGTCCTCCGTATGCTAATGGTGATTTACACATGGTACATGCGTTAAATAAGATTATAAAGGATATGATTAACCGGTATAAGGTATATTTGCAACATTCACTTTGTGCTGTGATATTTGAGACATGGTGACAAAAGGAACCACAAATGTATGATTCATGTGCATAGAAGCTATGCAATTAACGCAGTACAAAACTGACCGATATTTGAGAATTGAGATATAGGTTATCACGGTGGGATATCAGTATTTTTAAAATCATGCAAAATTATATATATAGCAATTTAACACTTAACAATTCAATATACTCTCCTACCAGTAACAAATTACCCTTTTGCAACTTGCAATTAAGAGAAAGACGAATGGTAGCACTAAGAAGAAAGGTACTGATATCGGGAAAATCGTTAATATATCCGCGAAATATTTCCGATAATATAGGTACCAATATTTTGACCTATATTTTACATGGGGACCGATAACCGATATATCACCGATAGCAACTGCATTGCACAGAAGTACAAATACTGTGAATATGGGACATATGGTGAATGTGTATCTAAACGTATTACTTTTATGACAGCTTCTTCAAAATTGTAAAATTCGTTACGACTTACGTTCCTGGTTGGGATTGCCATGGTCTGCCGATTGAGTTAAAAGGCAAGTGATAATTTGTGGATAGTTTATCTAGTTGAAAGTTTTCTGGTAGCTTCTTGCTTTAATCATGGGTAATTTTCCGTTAAATTATCTTAGTATTGCAGTCATTAGACCAAGATGCCCGAAAAGGGCTAACACCGTTAAAACTGAGAGCAAAAGCAGCTAAATTTGCCAAGGCAACTGTGAAGACACAGATGGCATCATTTAAGGTATATCTAAACACAACTACTCGTTATCCACGAATACGTTATTTCCAAGTTCCGGTTACACTTGCACAATATTTTTTTTTTGTTTCTTCAGGTAATGATGCTGGTTAATTGTTAGTAAAGTACACGGATGGTCCCTCTGGTTTACCAAAATTTTGGATTTGGTCCCCAACTTTCCAAAAGTACACAGATGGCCCCTCTGTGGTATGCACTTTGTAACCCATTTAGTCCCCAACTTTTTCCAAAAGTACATGGATGGTCCATGTGGTTTGCACTTTGTAACGCATTTGGTCCCTAACTTGGACATGCTAAAACCTTTGCTTTTGTTGGCTGGGGACTAAATGTGTTACAAAGTGTAAACCACAGGGACCATCCATGTACTTTTGAAAAACTGGGGAGCAAATCCAAAATTTTGGTAAACCATAAGGACCATCCGTGTACTTTACTCTATTAGAAATACATCAAACGTTAAGTATAGATACTGTCTGTCTACAGAGATTTGGAATATGGGCTGACTGGGATCATCCTTATCTGACTCTTGATCCAGAATACGAGGCTGCTCAGGTAATAACCTAAATTAGTTTATAATCTATATGCCCATTTTTATTATTATATACTTTTGGCTTTCTAGATTGAAGTGTTTGGGCAAATGGTTTTCAAAGAGTACATATATCGAGGTAGAAAGCCAGTGCACTGGAGTCCCTCATCTCGCACCGCTCTTGCAGAGGCTGAGTTAGAGGTAAGTAAATCAACAGCCTCTTGTTTGGTTTGATATCAACTCTTTTTGTATAAATAATTAGGGGTGAGCAGAAAACCAAAAAAACCGAACTGAAACCGAAAAAACCGATTTTAACCGAACCGAAAAAGGAACCCAAAAAAGCGAACCAAAATTTATGGTTCGATTACAGTTTTGCATGTTACGAAAACCGAAAAAACCCGAACCAAACAACCTAAAAATTCATTTTTTAATGTTTATTATATATTGATTTAGGAATAGGAATTATTAATTTTATTCTTGAATGTTAGGTATTTATAATAAAACATTAATGTGATTATTTATCTTTGAAATGTTAAATTTATTTCCTACAAGAAATAACAAAATTTAACATAAAAGTTAAATGATTTTCAAAGTATTATAAAAGAAATCTTCTTAATAAAAACTTTGGAAAAACATAAAAATAGATTAGAAGGTAGGTTTATCTGAACGATATTAATTACAAAGGTTAAACATAATAACTTAAATGTAAACATATTAGAAGGATTACTAAATCTTGCCTTTATACTTTTTCTTATTTTTGGATCTTACGTAATTTTGTTCCAAAAACCGAAAAAACCAACCGTTGCTAAGACCGAAAAAACCGAAACTGAACAGTTTTCAATAACTGAAAACATAACGGTTCACACCCCTATAAATAATAAGTATGATCTATAATTTAAACAAAGTTTGTAACTTTTTCATACGAATATAAGGCTTCTTGTCTTTGGAATAATCTCAATCCCTGGACTATTCCTGCAAACGCCGGTATGGGTTCATACGTGTAAAAGCTTATAAAGTTATCGATGTATATCCACGTGTTTATCTTTTCTTTTCCGCAGCTGTTGCAGTGAATGCCGAGCTCCAATACGCGATTGTCGAAGTGCAGCCCGTTTCACCCGATGTTGCTTCATCTTCTGAAGACAAAAATAGGAGATTCGGCAGCGTTTTAAAAGAACAAGAGACACAATTCTTCATTGTTGCAGTGGACCTTGTGCCGATGCTTGAAGCCAAATGGAATGTGAAGCTTGTTGTTAAAAAAACAGTTTTGGGTTCAAATCTCGAAAATTGCAGGTACTTAATGTTTGAATTAACTGAGTTACTTTGTACTTTTGTATATAACTAGTATTTTGACTTGCCGCGCATTGTTGCGGCGTTCAAAATTAGAGTAAATCGAACTTATACCATCTGAAGGTCCCGTTGCACAGGATCTGATCGTAAGGAACAAGATGAATCGAATCTGTCTAATGTGCGGAATCCATTAAGACAAATCACAGAAAAGCAACACAGAATTCAACGATTAAACACGGTCTGTTCTTTCTATTTATCGTTCTGAAAGTACAAAGTTCCGGTAGAAGACAGACACTAATCAGGTTCTCTCGAGAATCAAAAGTCCCTAAAGTGATTGATACCTGGACTGGGTATTTATAGACGTCTCAGAAAGAGGATGATATCCGAGCGATTTGCCACTCGTTCGAATTGCCACTCGTTCGAATTGCCACTCGTTCGATTGGTTATTCGTTCGAATTGCAATCCGGTCGAATGTCCATTCGACCGGATGACACTTAAACCACCATCGGATATTATCTAGACAAAAACCATTTCCTGAGCTGTCGACCTGTCTGACACACATACTTTACATAATTGTTTACAAAGACACAAATATACAAAACATGACTTCATGCTGACGGAAGCTACAGACGTTATGTACTAACACCATCAAATATTTGACCCAACTCGTTTCCAACAAAAAATACGGCAAAACATAGACGAAATAAAAACGCACATGAAAATAAGTAGAAAATTTGACCTCACTCATTACCTAGAAAATTTAGGTCGAAACGCAAACCAACTTGGATTTATCATTTATAACAAAACGTACTAAAAATAGGCACATAAGAAAATAGTGTTTTTTACGTTAAAGAATGGTACCGCGTGTTGTTGCGGAGTCGAAACGTAAAGTATCTCAAATTTATACCGCTTAGTAAAAACGTATTATATTTACCTAGGCTCGTTTCGAACAAAACGTAGACCAACCAAAAACGTACATAAAAATAAGCACAAAAACGTATTAGATCTGACCCACGTACATAAATATAAGCAGGTAAAACTCGAGGGGGGGGGGGGGGGGTCAAAATGACGTTTTACAAAAAATAGAAAGCTGAGGGGGTGTAAGTGGCAAGCTAAAAGTTGAAGGATTGAATACACAAAAAGAAAAGAAAAAAAAACCATGGGTTGGATGGCATTGTTGTAAATTTGGCAAAGAAAAACAATGAAAAATAGAGGATGTGTCTTAAATGCTATTTCTAAGACACCCTCTTTTGTTATATTAATAATTACTTACTAATCTAGTTATATGTATAGATACGGACACCCAATAAACGGTCAAGAATGTCCTGTTGTGATCGGTGGAGATTACATTACAACCGAATCAGGAACCGGGCTTGTTCACACATCCCCAGGCCACGGGCAAGATGATTATTTAACGGGCTTAAAGTATGATTTGCCTATAATATCCCCAGTAGACGATGAAGGAAAGTTCACTGAAGAAGCTGGGATCTTTAACGGGCTCGATGTTTTAGGTGACGGCAATGCAGCAGTAATTGATCACTTGGATGAACGTTTATCAATTGTCATGGTAGAACCTTATAGTAAGTCATATCATTCAAATTTAAAAGTTCTCTTCGAAATGGTTGTTAGAAGTTCTTGTTTAAACGTTATTGTTGTTTAAACTGTAGAGCACAAATATCCTTACGGTTGGCGAACGAAAAAACCTACGATTTTTAGGGCAACGGCACAATGGTTTGCGTCAGTTGAAGGGTTCAGAGAGGCTGCTATGGATGCGATTAATCAAGTTACATGGACTCCGTCTCAGGTAAGAGTATAGAACTGGTACATTAATATTGTTTTTAGAGTAAAATGCCATTTTCGTCCCTGAGGTTTGGTCAGTTTTGCAACTTTCGTCCAAATGTTTGTTTATCTGCATCGTTTACAATTTTACATGCAATTGAACGGTAAAATGGCTTATAATTGCAGATTCTTCATGGGCTGCTGTTTTGGAGAACAGAAATGGTCTCCGTTTTCCTGCAGATTTGTATGTTGAATGTACCGATCAGCATCGCGGTTGGTTTTCCTGCAGGTTTGTTTTTCCGCATCTGGATCCAAAACATTTAAAATCTTGCCATTTTCATCCAGCTCGTTAACTCCATTTTTCTCCGTTAAGTTAGGGGCATTTTCGTCTTTTTTGTTAAATTAAAGGGCAATTTGGTCTTTTGAATACTTGTACATTATGCTAAATGCTTGTACAAAAAGTGAAAAAGACCGAATTGCCCTTTAAGTTAACAAAAAAAAAACGGAAATACCCTTGGCTTAATGGAGAAAAAAGGATAAAGTTAAGGACCCGGATGAAATTGGCAAGATTTCAAACCTTTTGGATCCAGATGTGAAAAAATAAATCTTTGGACGAACGTCGCAAAACTTGCCAAACCACAGGGACGAAAATGACATTTTACTCTTATTAGAAAACTATTAGATAAATATATGTTTGTTTATATATTAGAGGGACTGATGTGTAATTATGTTTCCTCTTTATATTCACTGTACTCCTTGTTTATGAAATACAATTTCCCTGATTTACTACTCTTATTGTTTGTTATTTTGATAATATCGCAGGAAAAGCTCCATATTCTGGAGTTATAACCCATGGATTTGTGCTGGACGAAAAGGGTTTAAAAATGAGTAAATCGTTGGGTAACGTTGTGGATCCACGTACTATAATTGAAGGCGGGAAGAACCAAGAGGTTAGTGGTTGTTTGCCGTAATTAATGATTATAAATTTATAACAAGATATTGGTATATTTTTATTTTTTCAATTTTCTCTCCAGGAAGCTCTGTTGTTAAAGGCGATCGCCCAGTGCGCCTAGGCGGGCAAGGCGACCATGTTCCGCTTTTGTCTCCTAGATGAAAAAAGCAACGTTCTTTTTTTTTTTAAAAACCCTATCTTTAAAAACAAACTAGATTTTATTTACAGCTAATTTTAAATATTTTAGAATCATATCTAATCAAATCTGTATATATTTTTAAAAGATATTTTGAATTTCAAAAACTTAAGAGATATATTATCTTTATATAATATTCATTCTGTATATAACAGATAACTCGTATACACAGCCACCACATTCACAGTTCTGTTTTTTTTTTCTGCTGGCAAAAAAATACTACAGGTATGTGATCATTTAATTCTTTTTTCTTTCATCATTCAGTTACATATTCATGATCCATGGGAACTATGCTACAGGCTATGGCTTCTCAAGATGTTGGACCATCGGAGAGCAGGAAAACGGACCCTGGATGGAAGTACAATCATCTGAGAAATCCTGATGATAAAAATGCGGTTTCATGCAACTACTGCAACAAGATTACAAAAGGTGGAATTTTCCGTGCTAAACTACACCAAATTTGAGGAAACAGAAACGTCAAGTCATGTACGAGGTGTCCACAGGAGGTTAAAGACGAGTTGAAGGCGTATGTTTTGAGCCAAAAGGCCAAGAAAACAAATGACGGCCTGGGTGATTTGGCTGATGAACAGGAGGATGATGAAGTAATAGAGATACCTGCTCATCAAAACAAGAGGCAGAAGACTAATGTGAAGGGGCCATTAGATGTGATGTTTTCAAAAGGTATGATAAATTATTTTTTATTTCAGTTAATTACATGTATGTTAAATTCTGTCTTAGTTAATCAAATCATTGGTGTGTTAAATTCTGTCTCAGATTGTTACCTCAGTCGTGTGTTAATGTCTCAGTTAGTTAACTCAGTTGTGTGTTAAATTCTGTCTCAGACTCTATGTTCATTAAATGAATTTCAGTTTTGTTTTTATGGCTGTTTTGTTGTCTGTAATGTTTTTAAAAATAGGTAAAGGAAAACAAGTTCAAACAAGCATCAAAGATGCTTGTAATAAAGAGATCCGAGCCAAAACCATACAGTCCATTGCAGCGTTTTTCTACCAGGCTGGGGTTGCATTTAATGTGGCTAATATGGACTGCTTTAAAGAGATGCCTGTGGCTGTTGGGAACTCTGGGCCGCATTTAAAGCCTTCATCATACCATGAGCTTCGCGTTCCGTTACTAAAAAAATGAGGTACAACATGTGGAGGAGTGGGTCGAAACTCATAGAACTGAGTGGATAAAGTACGGTTGTTCGGTAATGTCGGATGGATGGACAGATAGGAAGCAAAGAACGTTGATTAACTTTCTTGTCAATGGTTCTAAAGAAACGGTGTTTATGGAGTCTGTTGATGCTTCGTCATATATGAAGACTAGTGAAAAGGTTTTTGAGCTTCTAGATGGGTTTGTGGAGAGGATTGGGGCAGGTTATTACCGACAATGGGAGCAACTTTAAGCTAGCAGGTTAATTTATTTTTGGCCAATTGGATTTGAACACCTTTAACTTTGAAGAATTGGCCGATAACACCCGCAACTAACACTTTGATCTGTGACACCCTAAACTTTTAATTTTGTTTGTCATTTCACCACTCAGTTAAAAAATGACTAACTGAGTTAGTCTTCCATCCTAGCTGGCATCCTACGTGGACTATTTTTGCTGATGTGGCACATTCATGGGTATATAACCCATGTTCTTCTTCGATTTTTTCTATTCTTTCATACATGCCTTTTTTTTAAACGTATACACACAGATAAGATGCACAATTTGAAAACCTCAGTTTCACAACTCAAACTACATGCACACCAGGCTCTGCTACCTCTTTCCCTCTCATTCTCTAGATAAATCCGGTCACTGGATTCTGGTTTCCGGCGCCGATTAACGGCGGGATCTTCTCCTCCGATGACTTCAACCACCCCACCACACCCCTAAATCTCCTGCTCAGATTAAACAACCACCAGACACACCCCCTTAACTCGAATAAACAGCCGGCCACCACCGTGTGGTGGCGGTGCACGACGTTGACAAGCGACAGAGGGACAGGAGAGAGGAAGTCGGAGATAGAGAGACAAACTGGAGAGGAAGAGGGGGCGGCGCCGCCGCAGCGGCGGCGGTGACGGAATCGGGGACCAGTTTCGAGCGACACGGCAGTGGGTTTTTTTCCCGATTTGCAGATCTGTTTGAAGGCTTGAATCGGAGGTTGTGGGTTTGGAGGGTGGTGGCGGGAGGTGGTTGTTGGTGAACCGATGAAGATGATGATGATTCGAGGGTGGTGGCTATAAATCGGTGGTGATTTGATTTTGGGGGTGAAGATGAAGAACGATGAAGATGATGATGATTTAATTTTGGGGTGAAGATGAAGAACGACGAAGATGATGATGATTTGATTTTGGCGATGAAGATGATGATGTTTTGATTTTGAGCAGGGTTTTTTATTTGAGAGATTACCTATACATATGTATATATTAATTACAGTAATTAAAATATACACATAACTCTCCAATTAATCCACCTCATCTTACCATTTGCTTCTTATAACATGTGTTTGCCACGTCATGGGTGCCACGTAGGATTAATAATGCCAGCTAGGATGGAAGACTAACTCAGTTACTCATTTTTTAACTGAGTGGTGAAATGACAAACAAAATTAAAAGTTTGGGGTGTCACAGATCAAAGTGTTAGTTGCGGGTGTTATCGGCCAATTCTTCAAAGTTTGAGGTGTTAAAATACAATTGGCCTTTATTTTTTGATGTTTTCTATATATGATAACTCATCAAATTGCACCAACCTGTTTATAACAAATTATTTTACATGTTTTTTTGTAGGTAAAATGTTAATGGAAAAGCGGAAAATTCTATTTTGGAGACCATGTGCACCACACTACTTGGATCTAATGCTAGAAGATATCGGTAAGATTACGGATGTGAAAAAAAAAACGGTCTCCAAAATAGAATTTTCCGCTTTTCCATTAACATTTACCTACAAAAAACATGTAAAATAATTTGTTATAAACAGGTTGGTGCAATTTGATGAGTAATCATATATAGAAAACATCAAAAAATAAATTAACCTGCTAGCTTAAAGTTGCTCCCATTGTCGGTAATAACCTGAACAACATTTTGTTCTCCAATCCTTTCCACAAACCCATCTAGGAGCTCAAAAACCATTTCACTAGTCTTCATATACGACGAAGCATCAACAGACTCCATAAACACCGTTCCTTTAGAACCGTTGACAAGAAAGTTAATCAACGTTCTTTGCTTCCTATATGTCCATCCATTCGACATTACCGAACAACCGTACTTTATCCACTCAGTTCTATGAGTTTCGACCCACTCCTCCACATGTTGTAACTCATTTTTTAGTAACGGAACGCGAAGCTCATGGTATGATGGAGGCTTTAAATGCGGCCCATAGTTCCCAACAGCCACAGGAATCTCTTTAAAGCAGTCCATATTAGCCACATTAAATGCAACCCAGCCTGGTAGAAAAACGCTGCAATGGACTGTATGGTTTTGGCTCGGATCTCTTATTACAAGCATCCTTGATGCTTGTTTGAACTTGTTTTCCTTTACCTGTTTTTAAAAACATTACAGACAACAAAACAGCCATAAAAACACAACTGAAATTCATGTAATGAACATACAATCTGAGATAGAATTTAACACACCACTGATTTAATTAACTGTGAGTTAACTAAATGAGACATTAACACATGATTGAGGTAACAATCTGAGACAGAATTTAACACACCACTGATTTGATTAACTGAGACAGAATTTAACACACCAATGATTTGATTAACTGAGACAGAATTTAACATACATGTAATTAACTGAAATAAAAAATAATTTATCATACATTTTGAAAACATCACATCTAATGGCCCCTTCACATTAGTCTTCTGCCTCTTGTTTTGATGAGCAGGTATCTCTATTACTTCATCATCCCCCTGTTCATCAGCCAAATCACCCAGACCGTCCTTTGTTTTCTTGGCCTTTTGGCTCAAAACATACGCCTTCAACTCGTCTTTAACCTCCGGTGGACACCTCGTACATGACTTGACGTTTCTCTTTCCTCCAATTTGGTGTAGTTTAGCACAAAAAATTCCACCTTTTGTAATCTTGTTGTAGTAGTTGCAGGAAACCGCATTTTTATCATCAGGATTTCTCAGATGGTTGTACATCCATCCAGGGTCCGTTTTACTGCTCTTCGATGGTCCAACATCTTGAGAAGCCATAGCCTGTAGCATAGTTCCCATGGATCATGAATATGTAACTGAATGATGAAAGAATAAAGAACTGAGTGATCATATACCTGTAGTCGGCAGAAAAAAAACAGAATTATGAATGTTGTGGCTGTGTATACGAGTTATCTGTTATATACAGAATGAATATTATGTAAAGATAATATATCTCTTAAGTTTTTTAAATTCAGAATATCTTTTAAAAATATATTCAGATTTGATTAGATATGATTCTAAAATATTTAAAATTAGCTGTAAATAAAATCTAGTTTGTTATTAAAGATAGGTTTAAAAAAAAAAAAAAAAAAAACGTTGCTCTTTTTATCTAGGAGACGAAAGCGGAACATGGTCGCCTCGGCGCACAGGGCGATCACCTTTAACAACAAGGATTAGAAATAGTGGATTCGCTAGCGGAAGAAGATGGAATCAGGTGCTCATCAATCACGGTCATGATATCATTGCAAATGTTAGACAACTCGGTTTCCACCTTCTCTCTATATTCCTTACCTCGCTTTACATTAGTTTCATTGCCCCTTGACTCCTCATTTTGCTGAATGGAAGACAATATCCTCCATGATGCCCTGCGTGAACCCACCGCATTCTTGTATCCAACTGAAAGCAAATTTCTCTCCTGACATTTAATTCGATATCCAAGTTTTCTACTTTCTTCATGGCATCCACCTGTAACATCAGATTTAACAATGTGTTCCTCAAGTTGAGTATCTCCTCTCCTAAGTGTTCTGAATGGGAACCCTAAAAGGTAGTATAGAAAACCAAATATATATATAGGGAGGGGCTCATGCGAGAACCACCCTTATTGTGAGAACCAATGTGAACACAACCTAAAATAGCTAAAAAAAACCTAACCCCCCCCCCCCAAAAACCTAAACACCCTCCCCCACCCACAAAAAACCTAACCCCCCCCCCCCCCCCCACCCCCCCACCCCCCCCCCCCCCACCCCCCCCCCCCCCCCCCCCCCAACCTAAAATGCTAAAAACTAAACCCCCAAAAAACCTAAAAAAAATCTAAAAAAATAAAAAAAAAAAATCCAAAATTTTTTTTTTTATTTTTTTTAATATTTTTAGGTTAAAATCGCTACTTTTCGAAGCAAAAAAAAAAAATTTTAAAAAAAAAAGTTAAAATTTTTTTTTTTTTTTTGTTCGAAAAGTAGCGATTTTAACCTAAAAAATATTAAAAAAATCAAAAAAAAAAATTTTGTGTGATTTTTAGCTATTTTTAGGCATTTTTGGTGTGTTCACATTGGTTCTCGCGGTTCTCACAATAAGAGGTGGTTCTCGCATGATCTTCTCCCTATATATATATATATATATATACCAATAATGAATAGTAATTAGTAATCAAGTGTTAATTTACATCTCCTCAAGCGTGAACAATTAACCTGTAGCTTTACTCGAATCTCTTCAATTTCTTTCTTTTGGCGTTTTAATAGAGCAGGTATGGAAGGGTTAGGGTTTTAATATACGAGGAAGAATACCTTTGTTCGGATAAAGGGGTGTTTGGGATCCCTTCTAAAAAACAACTTATTAACTTATATAAGTCATAAGTTACAAATACTAACTTCTCAAAAACAACTTCTCAATACACAAAATTAACTTAAATAAGCTAACCCAACACTATAAAAATAAGGCCAATTGGATTTTAACACCTTTAACTTTGAAGAGTTGGCCGATAACACCCGCAACTAACACTTTGATCTGTGACACCCCAAACTTTTAATTTCGTTTGTCATTTCACCACTCAGTTAAAAAATCAGTAACTGAGTTAGTTTTCAATCCTAAGTGGCATCCTACGTGTCTTGTTTTGATGAGGTGTCGTTATGAGGTGGAAATATATAAAAATATGTGTGAAATCATTGTATGTATATGTATATGTATATGTATATGTACAGGCCCTCATCAAAACCAAATCATCTTCAACATCAGATTTTGCAAAATAAACTAAAACAACCGGATCAAACCATTAAACCTCTTCAAAATCCACCACCACCGCCACCCTCTCTCCTCTTCAAAACCCACCACCACCGCCCTCATCAAAACCCACTTTTGAAATCAACTCAGATCTACCGCCCTCATCAAAACCACCACAACCACCGCCCTAATCTAACCCTAACTACCACTAAAAAGCCCTAATCTAAACGATCTGAACTGACCACAACCACCGGCGGTCTTTGTCAGTTGAAGATGATGATGATTAACGGAGACGGGTTAATCGAAGAGCTATGCAACGGGTTTCGGTTTTTGATGGACGCTGAAAAAGGCGTGATCACATTCGATAGTTTTGAAGAAGAATTCGATACTCCGTTCATCTTCTCAATCAATCATCATCTCCGACAAACCACTAACAGCTTCATCATCATCGTTTACCATTATCACCGTATCACAATCTATGAATAAAATGATCACCGGAAACCCGATCTCTGTCTCCGATTTCAACCAAAATGTCGCCTCTGTACAACTAGGGTTTCACCATCGCCGGAACCCTTGTTAGTCGGAATAGAATGAAATTAACTCTCATCGCTGGATCTGTCAGTCGGAATCGAACCCAAAGAACTCTCATCGGTGGATGTGTTCGTCGAAATCGAACCTCAACTCTACAACCTTCCTCGTCGGGTTGTTTGAAGATGTGATGGTGGCGGGGGTGGAGGTATGCCGGCGACGGTGAAGGTGATGTGATGCTGTTGTGGTGGTCGTATTTAAGAGAAAGAGAGAGAGAGATGAACATGGGGATGGGTGGATGTGTTGGTGGTGAAAGGTGGTGAAACTGGTGGTGGTTGGTGTTTCTGATGTAAAGAAAGACAGGCAAGTTATGAGTGTTTCATATGTTAAAGGGGAGATGAAATCAGATGGAGTTTTGTGTTCTTATGTTTAGATTGAGTCCGGATTTGATGGATCAATCTGAGTTTTTGCTTGAAGAAGCTTTGGAACAGGAGGAGTTTAATGGTTTTTAACTTTTGGTTGTTGACTTTTTGTTGTTTGTTGATAATATATACACAGATTTCACACATATTTTTATATATTTCCACCTCATAACGCGACACCTCATCAAAACAAGACACGTAGGATGCCACCTAGGATTGAAAACTAACTCAGTTACTGATTTTTTAACTGAGTGGTGAAATGACAAACGAAATTAAAAGTTTGGGGTGTCACAGATCAAAGTGTTAGTTGCGGGTGTTATCGGCCAACTCTTCAAAGTTAAAGGTGTTAAAATCCAATTGGCCTAAAAATAACTTATTAACTTTTATAAGTCAATAAGTTATAAGTTGCTCCAAAATAAGCTAACCCAAACACCCTTAAAGAACACATTGGTATGGAAGGATTAGAGTTTAGATGCTTTGGGTGTTTCGAATATCCGAGTGAAAGAGGAGGATCGCCGTAGATGATAATGGAGTGGAAAAGTTAAATTATTGGAGATTATCATTTTGACTGGTTGAGGTTTTTTGTTTTTCTGAAACAAAACAAAGACACATGGAGCATGATAAAGAATGAATTGTCATGTGTAATTTTGTTTGAATAATGAAAAGAGAAGATTCCACTTGTCAATAGAATAAGATAGGCTCATGTATAAATGACACATAAGCAAAAATAACTTTATTATATTAGAATAGATAGATATATATAATATATAATATAATCTATTTGTCCATTTCAGATCATTCAACGATTTGCTATTGTTGATCTCTCAAATTTCTTCTTCGATGTTGCCAAAGATCGCCTTTACGTTAGTTTAGCGAAGTTCGTTTTGGTTTATAACTTCATATTCACATGATTAGACTTTGATTTGTTGATTTTTATTTCAGCGGGGCTTCAAGTTTTACACGAAGAAGTTTCCAAATAGTGCTTGTAGTTCATCTAATGTCGATAGTGAGAGTAATTGCTCCAATACTACCTCATCTGGTTGAAGACGTGTGGCAAAATCTCCCTTTCGAATACAATATCGACAACGCTGTCATGGAAAAATTTGTTTTTGAGTCAAAATGGCCTGCAGTAAATGAAAGATGGCTTGCTTTTCCCGAGGAAGAAATTGACTTTTCGGGGAAAATACCTGAGGTAACCTCAATAATGTACATATTTGAATATCTTTATTGGTTAATTTGTGGTTATATAGTGTTGGGTTCTCCGGTTGGCCTTATTCTAGCGAGCATTGGAACCGGCTCGTCACCCCTAACTAGAAACTCTAAACACTAAATCCTAAAACCTAAAGCTAAACCCTAAACCTACCATAAACTCTAAATCCAAAACCCTAAGACCTGACCTAAACTGTAAAATCTAAACCCTAAACACTAAAAGCTAAACTAGTCTAAAACCTAAAGATAAACCCTAAATCTTAATGATAAACCTAAAACTAAACCCTAAAAGCTAAACTTGGTATAATTGTATATTGATTATGTTATGATTGTGATTACAATGAGATTACATATAGGATATATATAGACTAGGATTACAAAGATTAGGGTCGGCTATTATCAACTTAGGGTCGGGCCTATACTAAGACATATATCAACTAATACTCCCCCTCAAGCTAAGGTCGGGACCAGACTTTCAGCTTGGACTTCAAGAAGAGGAAACGATCCAAAGACAAAGGTTTTGTGAAGACATCAGCAATCTGATCATGTGTAGAAATGAACTGAACAAATAACTTCTTGTTTGCAACTTTCTCACGAACAAAGTGAAAATCTACTTCTACATGTTTTGTTCTGGCATGGAAGACTGGATTAGCAGAAAGATATGTAGCTCCCAAGTTATCACACCATAAAATCGGAGGTATCTTCATAGAAACACGAAGTTCAACCAACAATGTTTCAAGCCAAGTTAATTCAACAACTGTATTGGCTAAGGCCTTGTATTCTGCTTTAGTGGATGACCAAGACACAGTCTTTTGCTTCCTAGCTGACCAAGAAACAAGGTTTGACCCCAAATAGATGGGCATATCCCCCCGTGGATCGACGGTCATTTGGACAACCAGCCTAGTCCGCATCAGAAAAGGCGGTTAACTTGTAGGCATCGGTATAAGCATGTAAAACAGAAGAAGTGTTCCTCGAAAATTCACGTCCTATAAGGTGTTGACACGTTTCATAAAGTTTGAACGTGTGAAAGAATGTTATAAAAGGACTAAAGTTGACAAACATGGAAAGTATGTGATTATACGGGTTCTAAATGTCAACAGTGAATAAATATACTTCATAATAACCCTACATGATGTTCATATTTATAAAAGGACTAAAGTTGACAAACATGGAAAGTATGTGATTATACGGGTTCTAAATGTCAACAGTGAATAAATATACTTCATAATAACCCTACATGATGTTCATATCATCAAACGAATAAATCATGGATCATACGAAGCAAAAAGTGAGAGATTACAAACTACAGGGGTTAAATGTGTCAACATGTTTAAGTTATACCTCTGAGTGACCTTTTGACAAACCTGAAGCTTTGTAACTGTTATTTATGCTCACTAGAATGCGCGATATAAATTTCATAAAGTTTCGTTATCGTATGAGAAAGTTATGATCAAATTTGTGTGCGAGGGGTTAAAGCGTTAACGTTGAAAGTTATGACTTTTCGGGTTAACCGGAAGTGTCCAGGGACTTGGCAAAGTGGGTACAAGTCTTAAAGCCCTTGTAGGTAAATACTAAGGGGTCAAATTGCAATATATAAGCTTAGTTGACCTTTCGTGAAGCCAAGGGACAAGTTGCAAAAACAAGAAAATGGAAAATCTGATCTTTAGGCTCATGCGGGCAACGTAAAGGATGCTTAACCTTTACGCGGGCCGCGTCCGACGCCCAGACACAGAAAATGCAAACAGCCTCCTGTATACGCGAAAACTCGACCCAAAACGGATGTTTCACTTCATGTGCGACCCCTAAGTGCCTCCTAAACATCTAGGGACATGTGTTGATCAGTTGTGGTCACTAGTAGAACCATGTGTCAACAAATTGTGGTGATTAAATCACTATAAAAGGCCCTCATGTGCAACAACTTTGATCACACCTTCATCTGCAATTGTGGAGCATTTCTAGAGCTTAGGAGCATATCCAAGACATCCCTACTCGTGCATAGGACCCTTGTAAGTACCCTTGACCTTCCTGTTTAGACCCGGTTCGGAACCGAAAGTCGCATAGTTTGACTTATACTTTGACTTTCAGTTCTGACCCGTTTTGGTATGATTTAGAAATACCTAAGAGCTTCATTTGGACCAGGTTACATGCTAGTATAACCCTCTGTGATTATACCCTCGGATCATTAGTTATCCAATTAATACGCATGATTCCGTTAATTGCTCATATGTTGACCATTATGCCCTTATTACCTTAAAACGTGATTTTTGGAAATGTAAAAGAGTAGAAACTTTAATTACTGATATATAAACTTGTATGCAAAGTTTGACAACAGTTTGAATTGTAGATTGAGAGTTATGCTCATTATCGCAAAATGAAAGCCTTATGTTAATTAATTGGCGTAATTAGCGTATAGCATAGTTAAGCCTACTTTTTGATATCAAAATCTTTACCCACTGATGTAATATATTATTTTGGGATTTTTAAAGATTTTTAATTAATTTTAGGCTGAGCATAACTCATAGTCGTAGGCTTAATCCGGTAAATGTCGGTTTTGCCCTTACGGGCCATAAAATGAGTTTTACATGTCTAAACGACTCCAAACCTTTTGCTACTGATTAGATATGATAAATAAATTATTTTAAATCTCCTGGAAATATAAAAATATCAGATTTCTATATAGAACCCGGAAACGGCTTCTAATCGCCTAATTAAGCGTTTTTAGCGCATGGTATGTACTAAAACTATTTTAAACATACAAGGGTTGATACCTACTGATATTTGAGGCAAATTATAATATTTTAACAGTAGGCAAAGTTTGTTAAACTCAGACTTCAGTTTTGAGCTTTTCGGCTTATGTGAAATTACCAAAATACCCCTACGGGGCATAGTTTGCGATTAAATTCATTTCGGGCATAATAAAAGACACCTTACTGATGTCACAACATATATGAAGCATATTAACTTAGGAAACCTGTAAATGGCTCATATGAATACCCGTTACGCTTATTACGCGTTCGGTTCGGTTTATGTAACTAGTTTACATAAATTAGCCGAAACGGGTCAAACCTTATCGGTGTTATCTCAAAATCCAGAATGTGTATGAAATACCCATATTAAGAAAGTCCTCGAACTTGCCGGGTCTAAATCACATTCTATCCGGTCTTCGCTTTATAGTGCGTACGAACCGTATCATTGAAACTAACCGGTCTAAGCTAAGGCTTAATTAAGGACCCGTTAGAAATCTAATAGGTTATTATAAACCTTCGTTCCAGATTAGGAGCCCAGTAAAAGTACTTGCATTTGCTGTATTTGATTGATACTTTGCTCAGGTAAATACTCTTAACTTATTTTCCCTATACGGGCTTGGGATACGGTACTATAAAAGTACCGCTTGGTCAGGTATGTAGTCATTTAAATCGGATTGTGATTAATGTATTTACATAACCCGCTTTATTCTGTATTATTTGATGTATGGCCCTTGGGGGTTAAATGACCATGTCCCGGATATCCTTGGCATCATTTTACGAAATGGCCACGACCTAAGCACGGGGTGTAGGCGTACACCTGACAGATGCATTATGTAAAAACTGGTAATCCACTTAAGGAATCAACCTTGTGGGCACTATACCTGTGGCGTGTCAGTTAACTTAAACCGGCTCTTCTAACCGGTGCTAATGGACGACAAATAAGTAAATCTGTATACAAGATTATATACAAATAATTGTCCCAAGTTATAAAGATATTTTGTGCCGAAGTGCATTCAAATCAATTTACAATCTCTTTTCAAAATGAGTCAGTTGAGTTGTATTTACCAGTGTAAACTGACGTATTTTCCAAAAAGGTTAAGTGCAGGTGCTAGACGAAATAGGCTGGCTACTCCAGGCATCATTACTCAAGTCTCGCAAGCTCTAGATGTCAAAGTCTGTCGAACTATTGTATCTATTTTAATTTCGATCCGTCTGTGGATAAACAATCGACTATTGTGATACTTGTTATTACAATATTATATTCGGTTGAAATATATCTTTAAATTTGCTTCCGCTGTGCATTTATATAATTGTGTTGTTTGACTATTATGTTGCCAACCACGTCACGATACTCTCCACCGGGCCCACCGGTGACACGTGGAAAGTCGGGGTGTGACAGGTAGGTATCAGAGCCAACACTGAGTGAATTAAACACTAGCCTTTTGTGTTTAATCTCAGTTACACAGTTGCACATTCTTGAGTCTAGACAAGAACATAGGACAAATTCCAATTCGTTTCATTGTCTTTTAATTACTTCCTTGATTATTTTTCTGATTAGCCTTTGCATGGGCAAATCAATTTATTAGAAGTCCCGTTTAGGGCAACCATATAATTGTTTAAATTTTTAAAGGAACGATTATGTTTAAAATATCATTCCTATATCATAAGATCTACCATTATAACAAAATGGCAAAATCTAAAAAGGGACAAGACCTAGCCTCGTGTCATTTTATGGCAGGGCCAAGACGGTAGTTCCACAATTAGATTCAGATCCTTATTAACATTTCAATTTTGAAATTGTTCTACGTTAATTATTAAAAAAGAATCTAAAGAGTAAAACCTAGCCTAAATGTCATTATGGACATGGCCAAGATGGTAAAACTTATTTAAAAGATTCAAATTTTTTTTTATCTAAAAGCATATTATCATGCTTGACAAAGTGTGATAGGATAAAATCACATAAGTCATTCTTAAAGGGGTTATTTTTAAATTCCCTTATTTATATAATCATCCCTTATGGATGAAGTGCCCACGGGCTATAATTGACGTCCTCTGAGACTAAAGACAGTGGTAGCCTACAACTCTCTGTCAGGAAAAGGTAATGAACTATGATTCAACCCTTAATGCCTTGATTCTCTGAAATCATGGCTTATAAATTAAACTTGTCTACGTGACTAGGCCTTTTGTGCTATTATTAACTTATAATTTAGGATTATGATAAAGATCCTGAACAATTTTTATATTTAACAAATTAACTAAAATGTGTATTAAAAGCATGGTTAATAAATCGTTTAAGAACGATAGTACTGTAAGGGCTTCTAAATAAACCTTGCCCTTATTTTCTTTTTGTAGCAACTAAGACTACATGACTGACTCTGACGAGATAAACAGTCATCCTTTGGAAAACCGAGATGATAATGATAGGATTAATATAACCAAAGGAGAACTTCGTTCACTGATTGATACAGCTGTATCTAAAGCTGTAGAAGAACAATTTAAGGAGTATAGTGGGACGAATAGTAAAGCCTCATCTATACCCCATTCTAAATCTGTCCCTAAAACTCATTCAGAGCCTCATAACAAGCCGCCCTCAAAGAAAGATGAGTCAAAGAAGAATGATGATCGGCATTCATCAAATGAACACAGTGTACCATCCAAGAAGATAGCGTTCGATAATGAACCACGTACCAAGTCTTGTACCTATAAGTACTTTGTTTCCTGTAAACCCCGAGATTTCACTGGGGAGAAGGGAGCAGTAGATTGTATGACCTGGTTGGATGAAATGGACACGGTGGTGGACATCAGCGGTTGTGCTGAAAGGGTTGTAGTAAAGTATGTATCCCAATCATTCAAAGGAGAGACACTGGCATGGGGTGTGTGCTTATGCAGAAAGGCAAGGTTATTGCCTATGCTTCAAGACAGTTAAAGGTGCATGAAAAGAATTACACCACTGATGTGTTCAAATATTAACATATAAATTTCATCAAATAAGGCATAAAACTAACCCCTTTTTAGTACTAATGTTGGAAAAAGTGTGCTTTTGTCTTCCTTTTGTATTTTCAGGATTAAATGAGCTCAAATTAACAAAAGAAGCAAAAAGACATCAAAATCTAACATAAATACAAGAAAAGGAACAAGACGTGACATGCCCGACCCCACGACAGCATCTTCCCAAGCAAAACAAGAGATCAGAAGCCTGAACACGCCCCGTGCTCAGCCAACACGGGGGCGTGCCCAAGTGTCAGCAGAAAAGACAAAGTGGTAGAAGCTTCTATTGCCCACCACGGGCCGTGCTCAGCGGACACGGGGCCGTGGTCAACTATAAGATTCGCACAATCCAGCAAATCTGCATAGTACAAAGATTCTTCTGCACCACGGGGTCGTGCTCAGCGGACACGGGGGCGTGGTCAACTAATAAGACAAAGCTGCATTTAATGAAGAAAGAGAAGGATGTGGACACGGGGCCGTGCCCGAGCTTCTGTTCAGCCTATAAATAGATGTGCTTGGCTCAAGCTCAAACCATCCCTTGGCACACCACCTCTCTCACACTTCACCCACCACCCACCACCACCATAACACCATCATCCACCACCATCATCCATTGTCCATCGTAGAGTGTGTGAGTCGTCTCGGGATCCAAGATTGATCGTAAGAGTTCTTGACAATCAAGGCCATGTTTGCCTAAGTCTCTTACATCACTTGGTGAAGACAAAGTGTCTAGTGTAATACTTTTTATTTCTAATCTTTTGCACTTTTTATTTGGTTTCGTATTAATGACTTTAATAACTAGTTGCTTATGTTAAAGGTGATCTTTCTTTATCGTTTGTCCGTGGTGTCTTGAAATTATTTTACTGTCTATATAAAATAAAAGATTTTCACCATTCATATCTCCACGGTCTATATGGAGGTATGTTGGCTACCTGGTCGGGGGTTAAGGGAACGGTTTGGTAAAGGTCTTGCCATTGTTTAGCGTTTAGAGGTCCTGCAATGGACCTGGGTCAAATTTAGTAGGACCTCCTTCAATACTTCACGGTATTGGATGGCGGGGGTCCAAACTCTTTGATCCCCTCATAAGTTAACTACTATTAATACTATAACCCGGCTATTTAGGACTGTATCCCTGCTGACTCAGACTACTTAGTCGATGGTAACGTCACCTCCAAAAGAGGGGCCCTACCATAATATTGCATTAATAACTTAATTCATTATCTTCCAATAATCCACCCTTTTAGGATTGTATCCTTGCTGACTCAAACTACTAGGGTGAGGGTAACGTCACCTTCAAAAGAGGGGCCTACTACAATAACTAAGATAATCTCTTAATCATGTGCAAAAGTGCGGAAATAATCAAAGGTTACACTAGATACGAGTCGGAACCAAGTGATTCATCTTGTCTATCTGTTTTTATTTTTATTTTTATTTTCAGCATTTTAGTTAGTTTTTATTTTTTCTTAGTTTAAAACATTTTTCTAAACTTTTTATTTTGATTAGACGTTGAGGTTAAACCGGTACTAAAAGCTCTTGTGTCCTTGGACGACCTCGGTATCTTGCCAACACTATACTACGCTCACGATGGGTGCACTTGCCCATATGTGTGTTTAGTGTTAGTAAAATATCGTGTTTTATAAATTTAAAACTTGGCTAAAAATAAGTGTTAAAGGGGCTTAAAATATACACCTAATATATATAACACTTCACACGCATCAAGTTTTTGGCGCCGTTGCCGGGGACACAAGGATTTTAAGAAAGCTTAAAATCGACGGCCTAATCAGTTTTTCAAAACCTTTTTAAAACGCGCGCACATTTTTCTGCATTTTAGTTTAGATTTGCATTTACTGTAGCCTGTACACGGGGCCGTGTTCACTGAACACGGGGCCGTGCTGCAGATTTAAAAAAAAAACATCCAGTAACAGAAGCTTGAACACGGGCCGTGCTTACTGAACACGCCCCGTGTTCAACGAAATCAGTAAATTTAATTAAAACGCCCAGATACAGATCCTGAACACGGGGCCGTGCTCACTGAACACGGGGCCGTGTCCAGCCTCTGTTTCCGTTTTTATTTTTGTTTTCTGATCTCGAGACTCGGTTGTGGTCTGCTGAGTGATTCTTATGGATCAATACTCAGGAGGTTACAACTACACCTATGAGGAGGATGATTATAGGGGTAATTAGTGCACTAATTGTCGTAACTTACGCTCGGTTCAAAATAGTCACTCATATCAACCATCCAATTCATACACCTACTATAAGGAACCCAGGTACGAGCCATCAACTTCATACACATCCTATGAAGACCAAAGGTATGAACCTCCTCCCTCATACTCATATTTTGATGAACCAAGGTATGAGCCTTCTTACTCATACTTTGAGGAACCAAGATATGAGCCACCACCTTCGTATGCTTATTATGAGGAACCTTGGCGTGAACAACCCACCTCATATGAGTATTATGAGGAACAAGATTACGAACCTTATCCATCATATGCTTACAATGAAGAACAATGGTGCGAACCATCGACTTCATATGGGTATTATGAGGAACAAAGGGTCGAACAACCGGATTCAAGCTTAGAAAATCCCGATTCTTTTTCTATAACCGAAGTAACCGATAGGATATTAGAACACATAAGAGTTATCGATCGATGTATAAGAGAATCTCGCGTAAGGGAAGAGGAGTCCCGCGCAAGAGAAGAATTAAAAAGGAAGAGATAACTGAAAATGTAAAAATGGAAGAACAAATAAGTGAAAAACCGACACATGAGTTAAACAACGAAATAGTTGAGCCCGACAACGTTAAAATTCAAGAAGAGTCTAATTTTGAAGAAATTAATCTCTTGTCACCTTCTTTTGAAAATCATTGTTTAGTGCCCACTCATGCTAAGTTTTTAAAAGAGTTAAACACTAACACTAAAATTGACGATACGGTAAGTGTTAAGTTAACTAATGATCAAACTTCGCTAATAAAAGAAGACCCATTTGAAATTAACATTACACCGGTTCCATGTTTCTTTCAAAATTCATTTATTAGTAACGTTACAATCGATAAAGATCTTTGTGTTAACTTAATGCCTAATTACATTTTCGAAAAATTAAGTATTAGTGATTTTTCTCCACTTCAAATACCCATTTTTCTATCCAATCGGAAAGTAATAAAATCAATCGGTATAGTTGAAGATGTCTTGGTTCAAACAAATCAAATGGTAATCCCGACCGACTTTATCATCCTCGATGACGCTCCTCTAGTGTTGGGGCGACCATTTGTAAAAACTCACGAAGCTTTGAAAAACCGGAAGTTCAACAATCTACCTCTTCAATTAGGGGCATTTAAAAGAAGTGTCGATCTCGAACGGTCAATGAAATATCCTTTCGGCAATAATGACCCCCTAATTGAAGATGAAGATGAACCACCCGGTACAAGTGAAGAGATTGACCACTTTGTTGAAGAAGAGGTCGCCATAGAACAAACTTTTAAAGTTCTTGATCGAAATGAGCAACCAAATAAGGAGTCTCCTAAAGACCCACCACTTGAGCTCAAAGAACTTCCAAAAGGTTTGGAATATGCTTTTCTGGACAAAGAGGGAAATTTACCTGTAATTATTTCGTCTAAATTAGATAGCTTAGAAAAAGAAAAACTAATTAGTCTTTTGAAAAAACACAAAAATGCAATAGCTTGAAAACTTGTAGACATAAAGGGAATTAGTCCTTCTATGTGCACACACAAAATTTTGATGAATGATGACTACAAATCGGTCATACAACCACAACGTCGAGTAAATCCAAATGTTCAAGAAGTGGTTAAAAACGAAGTCATCAAACTACTTGACGCCGGACTTATCTATCCTATCTCCGATAGTCCTTGGGTGAGTCCCGTCCAAGTAGTTCCAAAGAAAGGAGGTATGACGGTAATAACTAACGAAAAAAATGAATTAATACCAACAAGAACCGTCACAGGATGGAGAGTATGTATAGATTATAGACGATTAAATGAAGCAATAAGAAAAGACCACTTTCCTTTGCCCTTCATTGGTCAAATGTTAGAAAGATTATCCGGTCATAAATTTTATTGTTTCTTGGATGGTTTTTCAGGTTACTTTCAAATCCCGATAGCACCCGAAGACCAAGAAAAAAACAACTTTCACATGTCCCTATGGAACTTTTGCTTATCGACGCATGCCGTTTGGTCTATGTAATGCCCCAGCAACATTCCAACGTTGCATGGTAGCCATCTTCCATGACATGATAGAAAAGACAATGGAAGTCTTCATGGATGACTTTTCTATCTTTGGGGATTCATACGACCAATGCCTCGATAACCTTGAACGAATGCTATCCCGATGTGAGGAAACTAACCTCGCCCTTAATTGGGAAAAATGCCATTTCATGGTAACGGAGGGAATAGTACTCGGTCACAAGATCTCAAGCGAAGGAATGGAGGTGGATCGAGCCAAAATAGATACCATTTCTAGATTACCACCTCCATCCTCCGTAAGAGCTATCAGAAGTTTCCTAGGGCATGCCGGATTTTATAGACGGTTTATCAAAGACTTTTCAAAAATCTCAAGGCCTCTAACGAAATTACTTGAAAAAGATGCCCCATTCATCTTTGACAAGGATTGCAATCAAGCATTTCTAACCCTAAAGGAAATGTTAGTCAATGCACCTATCATGATAGCGCCTGATTGGAAATTTCCTTTCGAAATCATGTGTGATGCTAGTGACTTTGCAGTTGGAGCTGTCTTGGGACAAAGAAAAGAAAAGCATTTCCACCCAATCTATTATGCTAGTAAAACACTTAATGATGCACAAGAAAATTACACAACAACTGAAAAAGAATTACTAGTTGTGGTATTTGCCTTTGATAAATTTCGTTCTTATCTTGTTCTTTCTAAAACTATAGTCTATACAGATCATGCAGCCATTCGATATCTCTTCAAGAAGCAGGACGCAAAACCACGTTTGATTAGGTGGATTCTACTCCTCCAAGAATTTGACATTGAAATCAGAGACAAAAGAGGAGCAGAAAACACCGCAGCAGATCATCTTTCTCGCTTAGAAGACCCAGCTTTAGAAGCAACCAGGGACGAGCAAATCAACGAAAAATTTCCAACTGAGTCCCTGGAAATGGTGGAATATAAGGAAGAACCATGGTACGCCGACTATGCTAACTACCTAGCTAGCGGTATAGTCACAAAAGGATGGTCACATTATCAAAGGAAAAAATTCTTTGCCAATGTTAAACACTATTTTTGGGAAGATCCATATCTTTTCAAAATGTGTGCCGACCAACTCGTCCGACGATGCGTACATGGTAGGGAAGCACGAAGAATTCTCCGCCATTGTCATGAAGGTCCTTACGGAGGGCATCATGGTGCCGCTAGTACCGCACGAAAGGTATTTGATTCAGGATTTTATTGGCCAACCATTTACAAAGACGCCCAAAGTCTTGTCAAGACATGTGATGCTTGCCAAAGAACAGGTAATATTTCTTCCAAAAACGAAATGCCACAAAATGGCATTCTTGTTTGTGAAATTTTTGATGTGTGGGGACTCGACTTTATGGGACCTTTCCCACCATCGAAAGGAAACAAATATATACTTGTGGCAGTAGACTATTTGTCTAAATGGGCCGAGGCCGAGGCACTTCCAACAAATGATGGAAGAGTTGTGGTAAGATTTCTGAAAAAATTATTCTCTCGTTTTGGCACACCTAAAGCATTAATAAGTGATAGAGGTACCCGTTTTTGCAACCATCAACTTGAAATTTTTTTAACAAGATATGGGGTCTATCACCGGGTCTCAACAGCATATCACCCTCAAACAAATGGGCAAGCCGAAGTTACTAATAGAGGTTTAAAACGAATACTCGAAAAAACCGTAGGGTTAAATAAAAAGGAATGGGCAGATAAATTAGACGATGCTTTATGGGCTTTTCGAACTGCTTATAAAACAACAATAGGTACAACCCCGTATAAGCTAGTCTATGGAAAAAGTTGTCATTTGCCAGTAAAAATTGCACACAAAGCCTACTAGGCAATAAAAAATGTAAACTTAGATTTAGAATTTGCCGGTAGAAATCGATTTTGTCAATTAAATGAATTTGACGAGCTTAGGAATTATGCATACTCAAACTCTGAAATTTATAAGGAACGAATGAAAAATTTGCATGACAAACATATTAAACCTAATGAATTTCGGGTAGGAGATTTAGTTCTTTTGTTTAACTCACGACTTCGATTGTTTCCTGGTAAATTAAAGTCTAGGTGGTCAGGACCTTTTTCCATCACCCATATTTTTCCACACGGTGCAGTAGAAATTAAATCTCGAAATGGGCCCCCATTTAAAGTCAATGGCCAACGGCTGAAACTCTATCAAGGATTCATTGAGGATGAAGAAGAAGAGATCTCGCTTCAAACGGTGGAAGAATAAAAACATCATGCCTGGTAAGTTACGAACGATTGAGACAACAAAATAAAGCGGTAAGTTTTCTAACCATAGCTTATGGGAAAAAGAGGGCACTCACACGAGCACTTAAAAAAAAAAAAATTCAAAACCACGCTCGGCACGAGGCCGTGTCCGCTGGACATGGGGCCGTGTCCGCGCTGCAGTCGGGATAAATCCCCTTTTTCAAAACAGTTACTTCATTCCACACGCCCCGTTTCCCCAAAAAAGCTCTGGTTTCAGGCGATTTTTCGCAGAATTTCAACGTCTCCTATCGCTCTAACAACATCAAGGTATGATTCTATCACTTTTAGTAGTTAGATTAGTTACTTGCATGTAGTTAAAACACCAAAAATTTGGGGAAAAATCTAGGGTTCTTGAAGTTCATCCGGATCGAACCTCAAATTTTTGTTTAGACCTGTTTGCATTTAGTTAGATTAGTGTTAAGGGAAGTAGATACACTTGTATTGTTCATAGATTCATCCAATTTCGCACAAAAACCCCAAACCCTTGTTCTTGAACCGAAAAAGATAAAATTGATGGGGTAAACGGGATATTTTGGGGAAAACGATGCTTAGGGTTTCATTTTCGGGGGAAACCGCACCTATTGGACCAAAAATTTTCAAGTTTTCGAAACCGGGTCGAAAAATGGGATTTTTGAGTAACAGACCCCTGGACACGGGGCCGTGTCCGCTGAACACGGGGGCGTGTCCAGCCCGCTGTTTGCAGTTTTGTCCGAAAATATTTCTGTTTCGTGCTAACTTTTGGTGTATTCTTGCAGATGTCCAGGAAGTTCACAAGATTTAACGCCAATGAGCTCGATGCAAGAGCTCGATACGAAATTCTTCAAACAAGGCCAGAGGAATACCCGAGGCAAGCTTGCACGGACTTGCTAACCATGGTGAATCAAATTGACCGTTTCAACAACATTGTCACGGGACCACTCAGAGTCGCCCTAACAACTCGGCTCCGTTCCGTCCACGAATGCACGTTGGAATTCTATAGCACTTTCACATTCAACTCGAGGTGCGACCCGTTCGACAATGACGGGGTAGCTTTCCGATGTGGCGGAACGAAGTATTCGATCTCTATGGCACAATTTGGGTTGATTATCGGGTTGTATGCGGAAGAGGATGCGGGAAACGAAGAAAATACTGGGGGAATGAGAGAGATAGGTGACAACGAACGCCAAGCCATGTGGGAGAGGGGTTCTACAATCCGAGCAGCACTAAGAGTACAAAGCTGAGGGATCCGCTATACAGATACATTCATAGGCTCCTCGGCTACTCTCTTAGCCAAAGGCATGACAGTAGTGGCGTCGTTGGGTTAAGAGATTTGGTTGTCCTCCACTGCATCCACAACCGCAGGCCGCTCGATGTTCCGTTCCTCATGCTCCGAAACATGCATCACAACCGCCTTGCTAGTGCACCGACTCCTATTTTCTTTGGGGGATGGGTATACCGTCTCTTCCAGCACTTCGCCCACATACCTAGGTCATTTGAGAGGAGCCCATGGTCGGGTACGGTGGATATTCACATATGCCGCTCAATGAACCTGATTTATGAGGCAGAAGACGGGACGGTAATCTTTCAAAGGACGCAAGGTCATGCATGGAACCCGCAAGAAGCGCTTGTCCTCCCAGCTCCGCAACATCATCAGTACCAATACCAACCCCACGGTGATCCGGGCCAATCATCCTCCTCGGGAGGCGGTTTTCCTAACTTTCAAAGTTTGCATGATTTGTTGCAGGAAAACCTTATGTGTACTAGGAACACCTATAACATGGCGAGCAACACCTACCACCGGGTCGGAGCTATCGAGAGAAACCTATCCGAGATCCAAGACGATGTTGGATACATACGAGACCACATTGCACGCCATGGAGGGGATGATGACGATGATGATGATGACGATGCTATGGAGTAGGCGAGAGGAGCAGAGGAGGAAGCGGTTGATTGATGACTCCCCAGGTTAACCCTTTTTAATCTTGAACAATTGATGGCCTGCGTGCCAAATGTTGAACAATTTACTTTTCCTAACTTCTTTTATTTTCTGCATTTATTTTAACTTTGACATGGATGTTAACTTTGGTAAAAGTAGGATGTTTGCTATGTTTTGGTGGAGTGTTTATTGGGTAAGCAGGTACATTCGAGGCTTAAAGTACTAAGCATTAGTACTCTTAAAGCCGGGACTGGAAAAACGAAGAAAGAAACCTGTTTTTCGAATTTGCAGACTGTCCACACGGGGTCGTGTCCAGCCGACACGCCCCCGTGCCCATTCCCCTGAACCTGCTGTTTGTTTAAATTCTGCAGACCTTGACAGACACGGGGTCGTGTCCAACCAACACGCCCCCGTGTTCACCTTCTGTAAGTTCTCGTTACTGGCACCTGAACACGGGGTCGTGTCCACTCAACACGAGGTCGTGTCCAGGTTGCCAGTAACACAAAATTTTTGTTTTTCACACCTTTTTACACATTCAATCAACCTAAAAACTTATTTTTGGGACACATTGAGGACAATGTGTAATTTAAGTGTGGGGGGGGGGGATGCTAAAACCTTGAATCTTGCAAGTCCTAAATACAAGCCTTACACAAAACTCTATTGGAACCGCTAATCACCCCAAATTTTTTCAAAAAATTTCATTTTTTTTACTTGTCTAGGTTTAACTCGGGAAATTCAAGTTCTTAAAAAGGTTATATTTTTACGAATTTACAACCGATAGCGTCGTGATAAAAAGAAGCAACATAAGAAAATTATGAAAAGGCATGACAAGCTTAGTTAAAATTTAATTATATATACTTGATCACATAAAAACCCATTCCCACAAAAGTGAGTTTTGAGCCTTTATTGAGCAAACACTTACATATCATTTGACTAAATGCTCATTTTCGTTTCTTGTGTGAATAGCCGCTTGGTTCTTACGACTCTAGAACTTGCCATGACGATACATTCCCGGTCCTTACCAACTTAAACCCGAGTAAGTAAATGATGGAGGCATTAGGACTAACCCTTTTTATTTCTACACCATTATTTTTTTTACCACCTACCCAAAATCCCCCTAGTTAGCCCCTTTGAGCCGAAACCTTTTCATTTCATAACCCAAACCTAACACCCTTTTTACCCACCAAAACCTTTTTCATTTTTACCCCTTTGTTTTAGTAACAAGTTCAGTTCTTTATATGACTTTTGAAAAAAAAAAATTTGTTGATGATGAAGCAAAAGAAAATAAACAAACAAGTTCATCAAAAATAACTTTGTTTGAATAAATGGCTTCATCGAAATAAAATTTACAAAAATAGGAAGTCATATGAAAACCGACACTTGTTACGCTTTTCGCCCTTTTTACTAACTACTAATCACCAACCCAACCACCTACCTTTAACCCAAGCCTAACCCTTAACCCACAAAGTCCTCTTGATATTTACAAAGGTATATAAGTTAAAAAGGAGGAGGATTGATTGCTTGGCAAGCCTATGGTAGAAGTAAGTTCCATGCCGCTCTCGAGTGATCCACAAAAATACATTTTCGGCCGAGTGTTGAGTGATCCCCGTGAGGTATGTGAACTTGTATATAAATAGAGTTTTACAAAGGCATGTCATGCCCTAATAAGTAATTTATCTTATGAAAAGTTTTAAATAAATCATGACGAATAGGATTGTAAATAAATAAAAATAAAATTAAATAAAGAATCTTAGAAATCCCGACACTCTACGACAAGCCCAAAAACCTTCTTCTCTACCCATTCCATTTGGGAGTGTAAATAGCCACATATTAAAGAGTTTTGCTTGAGGACAAGCAAAGATTCAAGTGTGGGGGTATTTGATGTGTTCAAATATTAACATATAAATTTCATCAAATAAGGCATAAAACTAACCCCTTTTTAGTACTAATGTTGGAAAAAGTGTGTTTTTGTCTTCCTTTTGTATTTTCAGGATTAAATGAGCTCAAATTAACAAAAGAAGCAAAAAGACATCAAAATCCAACATAAATACAAGAAAAGGAACAAGACGTGACATGCCCGACCCCACGACAGCATCTTCCCAAGCAAAACAAGAGATCAGAAGCCTGAACACGCCCCGTGCTCAGCCAACACGGGGGCGTGCCCAAGTGTCAGCAGAAAAGACAAAGTGGTAGAAGCTTCTATTACCCACCATGGGCCGTGCTCAGTGGACACGGGGCCGTGGTCAACTATAAGATTCGCACAATCCAGCAAATCTGCATAGTACAAAGATTCTTCTGCACCACGGGGTCGTGCTCAGCGGACACGGGGGCGTGGTCAACTAATAAGACAAAGCTGCATTTAATGAAGAAAGAGAAGGATGTGGACACGGGGCCGTGCCCACTGGACACGGGGCCGTGCCCGAGCTTCTGTTCAGCCTATAAATAGATGTGCTTGGCTCAAGCTCAAACCATCCCTTGGCACACCACCTCTCTCACACTTCACCCACCACCCACCACCACCATAACACCATCATCCACCACCATCATCCATTGTCCATCGTAGAGTGTGTGAGTCGTCTCGGGATCCAAGATTGATCGTAAGAGTTCTTGACAATCAAGGCCATGTTTGCCTAAGTCTCTTACATCACTTGGTGAAGACAAAGTGTCTAGTGTAATACTTTTTATTTCTAATCTTTTGCACTTTTTATTTGGTTTCGTATTAATGACTTTAATAACTAGTTGCTTATGTTGAAGGTGATCTTTCTTTATCGTTTGTCCGTGGTGTCTTGAAATTATTGTACTGTCTATATAAAATAAAAGATTTTCACCATTCATATCTCCACGGTCTATATGGAGGTATGTTGGCTACCTGGTCGGGGGTTAAGGGAACGGTTTGGTAAAGGTCTTGCCATTGTTTAGCGTTTAGAGGTCCTGCAATGGACCTGGGTCAAATTTAGTAGGACCTCCTTCAATACTTCACGGTATTGGATGGCGGGGGTCCAAACTCTTTGATCCCCTCATAAGTTAACTACTATTAATACTATAACCCGGCTATTTAGGACTGTATCCCTGCTGACTCAGACTACTTAGTCGATGGTAACGTCACCTCCAAAAGAGGGGCCTACCATAATATTGCATTAATAACTTAATTCATTATCTTCCAATAATCCACCCTTTTAGGATTGTATCCTTGCTGACTCAAACTACTGGGGTGAGGGTAACGTCACCTTCAAAAGAGGGGCCTACTACAATAACTAAGATAATCTCTTAATCATGTGCAAAAGTGCGGAAATAATCAAAGGTTACACTAGATACGAGTCGGAACCAAGTGATTCATCTTGTCTATCTGTTTTTATTTTTATTTTCAGCATTTTAGTTAGTTTTTATTTTTTTCTTAGTTTAAAACATTTTTCTAAACTTTTTATTTTGATTAGACGTTGAGGTTAAACCGGTACTAAAAGCTCTTGTGTCCTTGGACGACCTCGGTATCTTGCCAACACTATACTACGCTCACGATGGGTGCACTTGCCCATATGTGTGTTTAGTGTTAGTAAAATATCGTGTTTTATAAATTTAAAACTTGGCTAAAAATAAGTGTTAAAGGGGCTTAAAATATACACCTAATATATATATAACACTTCACACGCATCAACCACCCACGACTTGGAGTTGGGTGCCGTTGTATTCGCACTAAAACTGTGGAGGCATTATCTTTATGGAATCAAGTGTGTGATCTATTCTGATCACAAGAGCCTCCAACATCTGTTTAATCAGAAGGAATTAAACATGAGGCAACGCCGTTGGATGGAAACTTTAAATGATTATGATTGTGAAATCAGATACCATCCCGGCAAGGCGAATGTAGTCGCCGATGCCTTGAGTCGAAAGGAGAGGGTGAAACCCATCCGAATCAATGCCAAGCGCATGGAGATAAAGAATAATTTGATTGAAAGGTTGTTAGCTGCACAGAAGGAAGCTGTGCTGGAAGCTAACTATCCTAATGAAAAGCTAGGGGTAACTGAGGAGCAGTTAACTCTTAGCAAGGACATAATTCTAAGATTGAATGGACGAATATGGGTTCCAATTTTTGGAGGACTTCGTGATGTCATCCTCCAGAAAGCCCATAGTTCCAAATACTCCGTTCATCCTGGAGCTGATAAGATGTACCAGGATCTAAAGACAAATTATTGGTGGATAGGCTTGAAAAAGTCTGTAGCCACCTATGTAGCTAAATGCTTGACATGTGCGCAAGTCAAAGCCGAGCATCAAAAGCCGTCAGGCTTGCTACAACAGCCTGAACTTCCTACGTGGAAGTGGGAAATGGTAACTATGGATTTTATTACCAAGTTACCTAAGACAAGGAAAGGAAATGATACAATATGGGTTATAGTTGACAGACTGACTAAGTCAGCACATTTCCTACCCATCAAGGAGACTTATAGCTCCGACATGTTAGCCCAGTTGTACGTGGATAAGATTGTAGCCTTACATGGCATACCTGTGTCTATTATCTCTGACCGAGATACTAGATACACGTCGCATTTTTGGAAGAGTTTCCAACAATCTTTGGGCACACGTTTGAATTTCAGTACGGCTTATCATCCTCAGACTGACGGTCAGAGTGAGCGTACTATTCAAACGTTGGAAGACATGCTACGTGCATGTGCGATCGATTTGGGTGGTAGTTGGGATAAGCACCTACCCTTAGTCGAATTCTCCTACAACAATAGCTACCATACCAGCATTAAGGCTGCGCCTTTTGAGGCATTATACGGTAGAAAGTGTAGATCGCCCATTTGTTGGGCAGAAGTTGGAGATGTCCAATTGTCAGGACCAGAGATAGTCTTTGAAACGACGGAAAAAGTTGTCCAGATTCATGACCGTCTCAAAGCTGCCCGTGATAGGCAGAAGAGTTACGCAGATCCAAAGCGTAAAGCTTTTCACTTCGAAGTAGGTGACAAAGTGTTACTTAAAGTATCACCCTGGAAGGGGGTGATGCGATTTGGTAAGAAAGGCAAGCTAAGCCCGAGATACATAGGACCTTTCGAGGTTATCGAACGTCTCGGGTCAGTTGCCTATAAGTTAAACTTACCTGAAGAGCTCAGTGGAATTCACAATGTGTTCCACATCTACAATCTGAAGAAGTGCTTCGCTGATGAATCACTGGTAATACCGCATACAGATGTGCATATAGATGAGAGCTTAAAATTTGTGGAAAAACCTTTGTCGATTGAGGATCGACAGGTAAAGAATCTTCGAAGGAAGCATGTACCTATTGTAAAGGTCAAATGGGATGCCCGTAGAGGTCCCGAATATACGTGGGAGGTTGAATCCACGATGAAAGAAAAGTACCCTTATTTATTTCAGTAAATCTCAGGTCGAGATTTATTTTAAGGGGGTGAGGATGTAACACCTCGAAAATTCACGTCCTATAAGGTGTTGACACGTGTCATAAAGTTTGAACGTGTGAAAGAATGTTATAAAAGGACTAAAGTTGACAAACATGGAAAGTATGTGATTATACGGGTTCTAAATGTCAACAGTGAATAAATATACTTCATAATAACCCTACATGATGTTCATATCATCAAACGAATAAATCATGGATCATACGAAGCAAAAAGTGAGAGATTACAAACTACAGGGGTTAAATGTGTCAATATGTTTAAGTTATACCTCTGAGTGACCTTTTGACAAACCTGAAGCTTTGTAACTGTTATTTATGCTCACTAGAATGCGCGATATAAATTTCATAAAGTTTCGTTATCGTATGAGAAAGTTATGATCAAATTCGTGTGCGAGGGGTTAAAGCGTTAACGTTGAAAGTTATGACTTTTCGGGTTAACCGGAAGTGTCCAGGGACTTGGCAAAGTGGGTACAAGTCTTAAAGCCCTTGTAGGTAAATACTAACGGGTCAAATTGCAATATATAAGCTTAGTTGACCTTTCGTAAAGGATGCTTAACCTTTATGCGGGCCGCGTCCGACGCCCAGACACAGAAAATGCAAACAGCCTCCTATATAAGCGAAAACTCGACCCAAAACGGATGTTTCACTTCATGTGCGACCCCTAAGTGCCTCCTAAACATCTAGGGACATGTGTTGATCAGTTGTGGTCACTAGTAGAACCATGTGTCAACAAATTGTGGTGATTAAATCACTATAAAAGGCCCTCATGTGCAACAACTTTGATCACACCTTCATCTGCAATTGTGGAGCATTTCTGGAGCTTAGGAGCAGATCCAAGACATCCCTACTCGTGCATAGGACCCTTGTAAGTACCCTTGACCTTCCTCGATTAAGTTTAGCTTAGTTATTTAGCTAAAAGTCAAACCGTCGTAATTACGGTTTGACTTCAAGATTAGTCAACAATGGCTCAGTCATATCTCGAATTAAAAGTAGTTATAAGTTGGTAATTATGTGGGTAATAAACCCTCAAAAGGGTTCCCCCTGATTCCCACTCTAACTAGGTCAAATGTCGGGTCAAACTTGTATTTAAAAAGTCAACAAAATGTGTAAATTACAACTTATGCTTAATTAGCAATGTAGAACACTTATAACCTGTTTGATCATTGATATAACTTGGCAATGAATGTAAGAACATGTCTAAACATGTTCAACCCGACAATTTCCTGTTTAGACCCGATTCGGAACCGAAAGTTGCATAGTTTGACTTATACTTTGACTTTCAGTTCTGACCCGTTTTGGTATGATTTAGAAATACCTAAGAGCTTCATTTGGACCAGGTTACATGCTAGTATAACCCTCTGTGATTATACCCTCGGATCATTAGTTATCCAATTAATACGCATGATTCCGTTAATTGCTCATATGTTGACCATTATGCCCTTATTACCTTAAAACGTGATTTTTGGAAATGTAAAAGAGTAGAAACTTTAATTACTGATATATAAACTTGTATGCAAAGTTTGACATCAGTTTGAATTGTAGATTGAGAGTTATGCTCATTATCGCAAAATGAAAGCCTTATGTTAATTAATTGGCGTAATTAGCGTATAGCATAGTTAAGCCTACTTTTTGATATCAAAATCTTTACCCACTGATGTAATATATTATTTTGGGATTTTTAAAGATTTTTAATTAATTTTAGGCTGAGCATAACTCATAGTCGTAGGCTTAATCCGGTAAATGTCGGTTTTGCCCTTACGGGCCATAAAATGAGTTTTACATGTCTAAACGACTCCAAACCTTTTGCTACTGATTAGATATGATAAATAAATTATTTTAAATCTCCTGGAAATATAAAAATATCAGATTTCTATATAGAACCCGGAAACGGCTTCTAATCGCCTAATTAAGCGTTTTTAGCGCATGGTATGTACTAAAACTATTTTAAACATACAAGGGTTGATACCTACTGATATTTGAGGCAAATTATAATATTTTAACAGTAGGCAAAGGTTATTAAACTCAGACTTCAGTTTTGAGCTTTTCGGCTTATGTGAAATTACCAAAATACCCCTACGGGGCATAGTTTGCGATTAAATTCATTTCGGGCATAATAAAAGACACCTTACTGATGTCACAACATATATGAAGCATATTAACTTAGGAAACCTGTAAATGGCTCATATGAATACCCGTTACGCTTATTACGCGTTCGGTTCGGTTTATGTAACTAGTTTACATAAATTAGCCGAAACGGGTCAAACCTTATCGGTGTTATCTCAAAATCCAGAATGTGTATGAAATACCCATATTAAGAAAGTCCTCGAACTTGCCGGGTCTAAATCACATTCTATCCGGTCTTCGCTTTATAGTGCGTACGAACCGTATCATTGAAACTAACCGGTCTAAGCTAAGGCTTAATTAAGGACCCGTTAGAAATCTAATAGGTTATTATAAACCTTCGTTCCAGATTAGGAGCCCAGTAAAAGTACTTGCATTTGCTGTATTTGATTGATACTTTGCTCAGGTAAATACTCTTAACTTATTTTCCCTATACGGGCTTGGGATACGGTACTATAAAAGTACCGCTTGGTCAGGTATGTAGTCATTTAAATCGGATTGTGATTAATGTATTTACATAACCCGCTTTATTCTGTATTATTTGATGTATGGCCCTTGGGGGTTAAATGACCATGTCCCGGATATCCTTGGCATCATTTTACGAAATGGCCACGACCTAAGCACAGGGTGTAGGCGTACACCTGACAGATGCATTATGTAAAAACTGGTAATCCACTTAAGGAATAAACCTTGTGGGCACTATACCTGTGGCGTGTCAGTTAACTTAAACCGGCTCTTCTAACCGGTGCTAATGGACGACAAATAAGTAAATATGTATACAAGATTATATACAAATAATTGTCCCAAGTTATAAAGATATTTTGTGCCGAAGTGCATTCAAATCAATTTACAAACTCTTTTCAAAATGAGTCAGTTGAGTTGTATTTACCAGTGTAAACTGACGTATTTTCCAAAAAGGTTAAGTGCAGGTGCTAGACGAAATAGGCTGGCTACTCCAGGCATCATTACTCAAGTCTCGCAAGCTCTAGATGTCAAAGTCTGTCGAACTATTGTATCTATTTTATTTTCGATCCGTTTGTGGATAAACAATCGACTATTGTGATACTTGTTATTACAATATTATATTCGGTTGAAATATATCTTTAAATTTGCTTCCGCTGTGCATTTATATAATTGTGTTGTTTGACTATTATGTTGCCAACCACGTCACGATACTCCCCACCGGGCCCACCGGTGACACGTGGAAAGTCGGGGTGTGACAGTTGGAGATCAAAAGACCATGATCAGACGTCCCATGTAAATATCGTAGAATACGTTTAACAGCAGACCAGTGATTGTCAGTGGGAGAGTGCATGAACTGGCAGACTTTGTTGACTGCATAAGTGATCTCAGGCCGAGAGAGGGTAACATACTGTAATGATCCAACCATTTGCCTATATTTAACTGGATCAGCAAACAAGGACCAAGAGAAAGTGAGACACTGGTAGTGCACGGTGAGGGGACCGATTTAGAATGTGATAAGTTCGCCCGAGCAAGTAATTCAGTAATATATTTCTTCTGAGAGAGGAGAATATCAGACCCAATGCGTACTACTTCAATCCCCAAGAAATAAGATAAGGACCCCATGTCTTGTATGGAAAAAGATTAGCTGGGACTGTTAGGAAACTTTATTTGTAAGTATTGAAAAAAATCAGATTCAGCTTGATCTCTGAAGAAGATAAAGTCCTGAAGATCAAACAACAAGAAGAAAATCAGATAGGACAACTGAAAAAAAACAACATCTACTTCAAAGAAACAGAAGCTGATCAAAGAACTAAAGAAGATTATCAGCAAAGGCTTTTCTGATGGATATCATCAGTTTCTGGTGATTCTGATCATCAAACTTTCTGATGATTTGTTCACCAGAATTTCTGATGAAGTGGTTATCAGAAATTATGATAAAACCCCACTTGTCTAAAAATCAGTTCTATGCTGCCACAATAACCTAAGCAAGTTGACATTATTGGATATCATGATGACAAAGACAACTTGATTGGATTTAATGAATATGTCAAGAAGCTACTTTTTGCAGGACAAATACATGAATAAATAAATGTTTATTCATGTATCCAAGCCGTCTATAAATAGAAGGCTCATCAAGCAGAGGACAATGAGTTAAGCTTAGCATTCAATACATACTACAAACTCCATTGCCCTTTAACCTCAGAATTCACAAGTATTCATTTGTAATAGATAATAATCTTACAATCACCTTGTAAACCATTTTGTTTCAAAGTGATATAAACTTGAAAATTCTGTAGGTCTTGTTTCTTGAAAGTCTGATTTCTATTTCCGCACACTATTTTCACATTTGTTGAAATCACTTGCCATATTACGTGAAAAGAAGTTTTTAAGTCCAAACTGGGACCAACAATTGGTATCAGAGCAGATTGAATAAATCATTTTCAAACGATCAATCGCTCATCTTCTTTTCTCTAAACATGGCAAACTTTCAAACATGGAATAATGCTTTTAACATTGGTTCAATGTCTAAACCTCCGACTCTGGTTAGAGAGGAATACCCACAATGGAAAATCAGGATGGTCAACTTCCTTAATGGACATGCCCGAGCTCTGTTTCAATCCATTGAAAGGGGTCTACATGTACCAATGACTACAATACCAACTATTCCAGCAACTGATCAATCACCAGGAATCCCTGCCTCCCGGGCCCCCAAAAGTGAAACACTTTGGAGCCTAGAAGACAAGGATCTGGTGGCTGCAGATGAAAGGGCCAAATCACTTTTAATAATGGCTCTCCCTAATGACATATTCTCTTAGGTTGATGCATGTGCATCGGCCAAAACGATATGGGATCAATTGGAAAATCTTTGTGAAGGAGGAGAAATGATGAAAAGAAACAAGAGAACAAACTATGTTTCCTCATATGAGAGATTCAAAAGCTTACCAAATGAAAAACTAAATGAAACATATCACATATTTGCAAAACTTTTGAACGAGCTAAAGAAATTTGGAATAATAAAATCAAATGATGAAAGAAATATAATATTTCTGGATGCCTTACCTAGAGAATGGAGAAGTCTAACCATGACTTTGTCCTCCACCTTAGAACTAGGTAATATGAGTCTTCATGACTTATATAGCATACTGGTCCCCAGAGAAGAATAAATATTTGAAGAATCAATTCAAAGAGGGGGATCTTTAGCTTTAATCTCAAACTAACAAAGAACACCTACCAATGATCCACAACCTTCAAACAGTCAAAATCTTGAAATTTTTGATACATCATCAGATTTTTCAGCTTTTGCTGAAGCAATTGCACTGCTCACTAAAACCTTTGAGCAAAGGTTGAGGGGAGGAGGCCAAAGATACCAGAAAAGTGATAGAGGGAGGATGGAAGGAAGATCTAGGGATGAAGTTAGATCAAAGGATACGGGAAATGCTGAAGTTGTGTGTTACAAATGTAAACAAAAGGGTCACTATGCATCAGAATGCAAAACTAAGAAACTGAAGGATGTTGCATACTATGAGAAGAAGCTGGAAGAAACAAAGAAGCAACAACAAGTCAGTTTGATTGCAGGAACAGATACATGGCTGTCAGATGATTCTTCTGATGAAGAAGAAGAAGAGATGGCTAATTTCTACCTTATGGCACTTTCTGATGAAATTTCTGAAGCATCAGAACACAAGGTAAACATAGATAATCTTGAACTTGAACACAAATTAAACAAGCTCATGTCAGATTTTCTAAATCTGCAACATAAACAGAGATCAGATAGTAAAAAATCTGATGAGTTGCGAAGAACCATGAATAAAGTTATACTTGAAAACCAGTTACTGATAGAAGAGAGCTTAGATCATAGAGCTAAAATTGAATTTTATGAAAAAGAAATAAAAGATCTTTACAAGAAAGTTCATGATAAGGAAATAAATGTAAAAGGTTTTCATCAAGCTAAGGAATTCATTAACTTTATTGAATCTACACCAAAGAACAAAGGAGAGGGTTTAGGATATGTGAAAACAAGTGAAATTAAGCCCACCATCTTTGTGAAAGCAACACATCAGATTTCTGATAAATTCTCATCAGAATCTGACTCAGAATCATTCAGATCAACAAGTTCTGTGAACTCTTTTGAAATTTCAAAACTCAACTTAAAAGCAAAAAGGAGTGAATCCAAACAAAAATCTTTAAATATTTCAGAAGCAATTCACTCAAAATTTCAAAATTATCCACTCATTCCATCACAAGAAAAGAAATCAGAAAATTCTGATAAAGAATCTTGTATGTGTGTTGACATACTGAAGCTGGTTCAACACCATCTCCAAACAAAAGTTGAAACATATGTTCATGGCTCAGCATGGAACAGATATTCTGATGAAAGACCATCAAAAGAAAACAATCTGATTAAAATCTCATCAGAAAAAGTACTCAAGCAAGTCTGGGCACCAAAAACCCTCTAATTTTTCCATTTCAGGACCATCATGTGCAACAGATCTGGCACTGCGATTCTGGAAGCTCCAAGCACATGACTGGGGACAGGAGCTTACTCAGTAACTTTGTTTCAAAACTGGGTAAATTTGTTAATTTTGGGAATGGAGTAAAAGGGAGGATTTTGGGATATGGATGCATAAAGTATGGATGTTTGACCATAGAAAAAGTAGCCTATGTAGAAGGCTTAAAGTACAATCTACTGAGTTGTGGTCAATTCTGTGATAAAGGTTTTCACGTAACCTTTTTACCAGAAAAATGCTTGTTAATTGGCATGGATGATAAAAAGATTTATTTAAGTGGAAAAAGAATAAGACAACCAATCTACTATTTTGATTTCAAAGAGGAAAATGAACATCCAAAGTTGTGTTTATTTTCAAAAATTAACAAGGGTAGTAGTTGGTTGTGGCACAAAAGGTTAGCGCACTTAAATTTTAAAAATCTAAACAAATTAGCAAGCAAAGGCCTGGTAAAAGGATTACCTTTCATATCCTCAAAGAATGATAAAATATGTGAAGCTTGTGAAATGGGCAAATCTAAAAGTAGCTCACACAAAACAATTTATGAATCTTCAATAACACAAAATTTGGAACTTTTGCATACGGATCTTTGTGGACCCATAAGCACTGAAAGCTTTTCTGGAAAGAAGTATATACTTGTAATTGTAGATGATTTTTTCAGATACACATGGGTAGAGTTTTTAAGAAAGAAAAGTGAAACTCCTGATCTGATCATTAATTTTATTAGAAAAATTGAAAATATGTTAAAATTTACAGTTAGAAGGATCAGAACAGACAATGGAACAGAGTTTAAGAATTAAAAAGTTGAGAGCTTCCTTGTGAGCCAAGGAATATCACATGATTTTTCTGCTCCAAGATCACCCCAACAAAATGGAGTGGTAGAAAGGAGGAACAGAATCTTAGTGGAATCAGCCAGAACAATGCTTGCTTATGCAAAATTGCCCACTCATTTTTGGGTAGAAGCAATAGCAAATGCTTGTTTTACCCAAAACAGGTCCATAATCAACAAAATACACAATAAAACACCTTACAACATTATAAATCGAAGAATTTGTTGGTGCATATGTCTGTCGACTTCGTCTTGTATCGAGTCTTGTATTTAGAATAATAGATCGAGTCACGTTGTACGAGGAAAATAGGAAAATGGCATGAAACACACTTCACACGAAATGGACATTTCGTGCGAAATGGACTAGATGCATTTCGTACGAAATGGACTAGATCCATTTCGTACGAAATGGACTAGATCCATTTCGTACGAAATGGACTAGATCCATTTCGTGCGAGTTGGAATGTGACTATTTCGTGCGAATTGCCATGCCTATAAATACCTGACTTGAGATTTCATTTATAACTTTCTGATTCCGGTGCCGAGGTGTTGCCGAAGTGTCGTTTGATCTGTAATAGTGTCAAATCAATATACAAGACAATTAAAGTGATTCTGTGTGTAAATCAAGCTGATTCAAAGTCAATACGTTTGTTTTCGCCTCTCGTTTTGATTAGAACTCTTCTGAACGACTCGTTTTGGTCGTGCAAACGATCCTACTTGTGGTATCAGAGCTCAGGAGGAAGAGTTCTTATCAAATCAGCTTGTTTTCACCGAAATTTCTGACTTCTACTCATTCTACTTCAAATTTTTCAAAATTAACGGAGTTTTCACGGTTAAAATGGACTGATTTTCACATATAACGTGCGAAACATAGTTTTAATCAATCCTTGAAAGAATTAGATTTAAAATCGACCTAAAAAGTGATCAATATTGGCAAAAACTGTCCGAAAGTGTGACATCAGCATCATTTCGTACGAAATGGACCATTTCGTTTGAATCAGTGTTCCATTTCGCACGAATTAAGTTCCATAGTGTACCATTTCGCATGAATTGGTTTTATCTGACTCATTTCATTTGAAAATTTGTTCAATTCGCACGAATTGAGACAATTTGACCCAGGTCGTACGGATTGAAACTCCATTTCGCTTGAAAAGGTCATTTCGCACCAGAGGGTCATTTCGCACCAAAAGGGTCATTTCGCACCAAAGGTCAATTCGCACCAAAGTTCATTTCGCACCAAAGTCCATTTCGTTTGAGATATCATTTCGTTTGAATCATCATTTCGTTTGATCATTGTGAGTTTGTGAACTTTCAATACCGAGACATGGAAGAAGAGTTTTACAATGCGTTTGCTACAGCTCCAGTTGCTCCAATTACAGTTGCCGAAACTGTTGAACTTGAAAATGAAACGGGAACATCTCAAAAGCCTCCAAAGCTTATGTACATCGAGGATTTTAAAGGATGGCAAAACCGTTTTGAAACTTGGGTGCAAGCTTATAAGTTTGATGCATGGTTTTCGTTTGACAAAGATTACGAAAAACCGAAAGATGACCGTGGAAATGAAAAACCTTTAAGTGACTATTCAGCAAATGAGAAATTAAAATACACCAGTGAGAAAATGATGATTAGCATTCTCCAACAAGCGGTAAAAGAAGATATCTTTGTTTTGCTTCAACATGAGAACACTGCTAGATCAATTTGGTTGGCATTGCTTCAAAAGTTTAAGGGAAGTGCTGATATGATAAAAAATAAACGTGCTTTATTAAAGAAATCTTTTGATATGTTTACAGCTAATAAAGGTGAAACGACTAAGAAGACTATCGATAGATATTGTCATCTTGTCCAGGAAATGAAAAGATTGGAAATAACAAAAGAAGATGATGAATGGGTTGATAAGCTATCTGATGCGTTACCACAAGATAAATGGGGAACATATCTGTTGATCTTAAAACATATGAGAAAATCTGAAAGTATGAATTTGTGTAAGTTCATTCAGAAGATTGAAGAACATGAATTAGATGTTCAGAAAACTGCTATCATGAATAATCCCAGTGCTCAACAAGATGAAAGTTTATACTATAGAGGAAGCAGAGTTGAGACTACTCTGAGTCCGAAAATTCAGACTGCGTTCAGTGCTGATGGTACTTCCGGAACAAATGTTAGCACTACAACTCAGAGTGGTGGATATTCGTCATCGTATTCAAGTTTTGATCCGAATTTCTCAACACCAAGTTCTCAACGACAGAGTTTGACAAATCTGCAATGCAATGTTACATTGAATATTCAAAATGGTCAAAATCTTTCTCCAGAAATGGCTAAGCAACACATGGCAGCACTTGTTACTATGTTAGAATCTTATGAAAGCTTAGTTTCTGGAAGAATTGGAAATCCGATGCTTACTAAAGAGGATTATGACCAGATTGATCCTGAGGAACTTGAGTTAATGGACCTCAAGTGGTGTTTAGCCAGTGCTGTAAGAAGAGCAGAAAAATTCAAACAAATCACGGGTAGAGATGATCTTCGTGATGCTGCTACATCTCCGTTAGGGTTTGATAAATCTAAGGTTACTTGTTTTCATTGCCGAGAAAAGGGGCATTTTAAACGAGAGTGTACAAACAAAGAAGCAACCGAAAGACAAGATCCATTTGGAAACAACGATTATCATCGAAAAGCAATTTATCATCAGATTGCTCAACAATCATCATCATCCCGGGCTATTGAAGATGGAAAGAAGAAAGCTTATCTAGTAAATCAAGATGATGAAAGATTGGCAGAGGGTTTTAGCTGGGACAAATACATTCCGGCTGATTCAGCATTTGTTGCTCAAGTCTTGGAAGAAGAAGCAGTCAAATCTAAACCAAAAAGAACGAAGATTTTCAGATCATCAGAAAGTGATGAAGATACCGATGATGAGGAAGAGTATATTAGTAATGCTAGAAATAGTTTAGACTCATTCAGATTTAATTTGTTTTTTGCAGATAAGATTGAGATGTTGAATGAGAAGAAGGCTGCTAGATTGAAGAAAGAATTGGAAGCAAGAAGGATTGCTGAAGAAAAGGCAAAAATGGAAGCTGAAAAAGCAAAAGTTGAAGAAAATTCAACAGAGAAAGCTGAAGTTGAAGAGTGTGAAATAAAAATAGAATTTGATGAAGAACCGATGACTGAAAAGGTGATTGAGAAGGTGGTGGAGAAAATTGTTGAAGTGGAGAAAGTAGTTGAAAAAATTGTTGAAGTTAAAAAAATCGTCGAAGTTGAAAAACTTGTTGAAGTTGAAAAGATCGTTGAGGTCACTAAACCTTGTTTAAAATGTTTGGAATCATGCAAACATTGTGAAGAAAAAGACAAGAAGTATAGTGAGCTAGAAGAGTTGAAAGAAAAATTGTTGTTTGATGTGAAGTATGTAAAAGAATCATATGATGTGCTAAACAGAACAGTTGATAGTTTGAACAAAACAAACCTAGAAATGAGAGCTGCTGAGACAATGATGAGTTCAACATTAATGACTAAGCAAAAGGTCATCAATGAGTATATTGAAGATTGTGCAAAGCTGAAACAGGAATTGGAAACTGAAAAGATTGAGAATGAAAGAATCAGACGATTACTGCAAAGTTATTCAAGTTCTGATTATTTGATTGATAGAGTTTATCCTACTGTTGCAGGTCTTGAAGCTTTTCAAGATAAAAAGACAGAAGATACGGATAATGGTAAGAAACAAAGTGTCAAGTATAACAAGTGTCCGCCTCCGATCTGGGAAAGTTATTCTCCCAGAAAACCAAATGAGGAACGACTAAAAAAGGCAGTCAATATAAAGTTAAAGTCTGAAACCAGTGTTGAGTTACCAGACAACATTGACGTCACATTTACAGCGTCTGACACTGATCATGAGTCTGAGTTATTAAAGAAAGTGGTCGATCAAGTGTTGGATATGGATGAAGAGTCAAAGTCGGAGTCTAAATCTGAAAGTTCGAGTTCATCAGACAAGAGTCCGAGTTCACCGGTCAAACGGGTTTACAATAAAGATTTTTTGTTGTCGAAAAATAATTTGAAAGACGAAACATTCAAAGAAGCATATACTTTGAATGATTCTGACAAATTATTTTCTGATGAAGAATTTCCAATAAGAAGTGTTAAAACTGAAAAAATCAAATAGGTTTTCAAATTAACAGAAATTAATATTTCTGAAATAAAAGATGTAAATCTTACTGAAAAACCTAAAAATTACACTTCAAGAGTTCAACAGAGATTGAACAAGAAAAAGGGTTATAGTTCTGGTTCAGGTTATCGAAAGAAACCAAACCATAACGGTAATTTCAAAAAAAAATGGATTGGGTTTTATTCCATTTGAAAATTATAAAAATGAGAAAAATTATAAATTAAAAACTAAATTTGTTTCAGGTACAAGTTCAGAGGAAGAGAAGGAGAAACTGTTCATGAAACAGTCAAATCAAGAATTTCTCGTAGAAAAGAACAAGAATGTTTTAAGAAAATCTGCACCAAGAGTTGACAAAAGAACCTGTTTCAAATGTCAAGAAATTGGACACATTGCTTGGAATTGCCCCAAGTCCACTTATACAAAACAAAGAGTTACTTCTAACTCAGATTTGAAAAAGAAATGTGTTGATAAAACAAAACAACCAACAGATTTTGAACACTTTGAATTCAAAAAGTTCAAAAATTCGACTTTCGAAATTGGTGAAAGTTCGAAACGTTTTTACAAAAAGGAGTCGATTTGAACAAACAAAAATGGGTTGTTAAATCTGAAACTAGTTCTGACAATGAATCTGACTCGTCAAAGTCAGAGGAGTCATTTGTTGTGTCAAGTGATAAGGATTCCGTTCCAGAAATGAACGATGAAAACTTTCCGCCATTGTCAAAAGATAATTTGAAATCAAAGGTTGGAAAGGTTGAGATTTCAGATCAATTCTTTGCTGGTAAGGAAGAATTTGATGCTGAAAAGGTGTTTAACAGAAAAGTTAAACATATTTTTGGAAAGATGGTTGACAGGAAGGTAAAAGGGGCTAAAGAATTTTATAAATAAAAAAGATGGTGGGTTGAAGATGATTCACAATCACCCAAGACTGGTCAGGCTTGGGTGACAGCATTTTCTACTTAAAATCCTGACTTGCCGGAACTCCCAGGTTGGTAATTGGGGAGTAGGAATCGGCATCTTTCTTGAGAAATTCACATCTGTGAAATTTCGATCTACAAGTGGTTTTATCTTTCTTAAAATTGTCATATTTCAATTTACAAGTGGGATGGATGATAAGCATACCTACAAGTGGTTGAAAAAGGGGTTTTTCACCTACAAATGGTTAATCAAGGTCATTAAGTTAAACTTGATTTAACTTTCATACAAATGGCTGAAAGAACAAAGTGATGAGTTTATCCCCTAACCTACAAGTGGTTTGAGAAAATCAACAAAACTTATTTTCTGGAAAAACCATTTTGATTAAAACAAACTTAAGTGTTTTGAAATCATAATGGGAAAATAGTTTGTTGTCAGGGGGAGTTCTGATTGTTAAGCCAAGAGGATGGAGAATTGAAGCAATTCACAACAGTTGTCACTTTATGTGTACAGTTTGTTTTCAAATTTTCCTTGAAAATAAAAAATTGAAACATATTTTTTATTTTAGGGGGAGTAAATTTTTTTTAGAAATTTCGAAAATTTGAAAAATCCAAAAACATGATAAAATCTAAAAAGCCAAAAATATTGAAAAATTAAAAAAAAAATGAGTTTTTGTTGTGAAAAAAAGGAAATGATAGTACATCAGTGGGCTATCACAACACGCTAAAGATTTGGAAAGTCAAATGTGATAAACGGTCTCACTGATGATATGTCAGTAGGTTTTTATTCATTCAGTAGATTGTCTTCGAGATATAAATCTAAAAATCTAATACTTACTTATCTCGTGGGGAACATCTCTCGAATATATGGGTAACCCCTGAAATCTTGTTTGAAAGATTTTCTATTTCTGACATACTAGGTCTTTGTACGTGATGATATCTGGGGTATTATACCAGGACTTCTGATTTTGCGGGAGCAATAGCCTAGTCCTCGTATAATACTTTGCAAATACTTTAATCATAAAGCCTACCCTCAGCATAAAAAATGATGAAACATTGAAAAATGCTAATCATGTGCTGTTGAAGAAAAGATCCCCAAACGGGACACACCTAAAGACGATCCATCATCTCTCTGTCTGAATGGAAGTTCTAACCTGAGCTCTCATGGTCTCGCATTACCCGTTTACAGATATCATCAGTGTACACTCACCTGTAAGACTGAATATAGAAGTCTGGATACGGGAATATATTCTGAGGTGGTACACGCGAATAAGTTTAAGTGCTTAAAACATTAATCTCGTATCTCGAAACAATTGAACTTTGGTAAAAATTTAAGTGGATCAGTATACTGACAATCTACGTGAATCGTTTAGAACTTAAAATGTTTAATGCTTAACGGTGTTAGTGATTTGTCTCATAAACTGATATGATCCTCTTACACAAACTCACAAAAATATTGTTTGTAAATATTTCTTTACAACTTTTCATCAAAAACAAAAATCCAAAAAGATTTTCGGAGTGTTTAGCATAAAAATTTTAAAAAAATCAAAAAGATTTTTGACAACTGATATTGGAGAGCTGATTTTCAAAATTCCAAATGCTATACATGATGAACATCAGGTGAGGGGGAGTTTGTTTGAAATGATTAAATGATTTTGAAATGATTAAATGGTTTCAAATTAATGAAAATGTCAAAATTTGAATGTTTTGCATACAAGTGGTTAGCAGAGACTCTAAATTTGTTAAATCTTAATAATTGTGAAACTTATGTTTTGGGTAGAGGATGTGCAGGATAGCCAGGGTTCGATTCCTGAAGACTTTCCAAATAAAGCCTGAGCAGAGTTTGAGCCAGGTCACTATTCTGAAACGAAAGCTATGTCAGATTGCGATCCCGGAACAATTTAAGGGAGAGTCTGCTAGCAAAGGGGAGTCTGAAGATGTAAGAGCCAGTTTCTGATCCTGAAAGATTGTAGAGCCAGGATTAAGATTCTGAGAATGAATGAAAAAGAGGAGATTGAAGTTTAAATTAACATTCAAGGGGAATTATAGAAGCTGATGGAAGAAGATAGAGATAGGATGCTTACAGTGTCAGATACTTTGGAAGGGAGCATGAAGACTGATAAAGATTGAAGACTCGACATACTGAAGACTCGACATTCAAGGGGGAGTCTGTTGGTGCATATGTCTGTCGACTTCGTCTTGTATCGAGTCTTGTATTTAGAATGATAGATCGAGTCACGTTGTACGAGGAAAATAGGAAAATGGCATGAAACACACTTCACACGAAATGGACTAGATGCATTTCGTACGAAATGGACTAGATCCATTTCGTGCGAGTTGGAATGTAACTATTTCGTGCGAATTTCCATGCCTATAAATACCTGACTTGAGATTTCATTTGTAACTTTCTGATTCCGGTGCCGAAGTGTCGTTTGATCTGTAATCGTGTCAAATCAATATACAAGACAATTAAAGTGATTCTGTGTGTAAATCAAGCTGATTCAAAGTCAATACGTTTGTTTCCGCCTCTCGTTTTGATTAGAACTCTTCTGAACGACTCGTTTTGGTCGTGCAAACGATCCTACAGAATTCCAAGTGTAAAATTTTTACACACATTTGGTTGTAGATGTTTTGTTTTCAATGATTTTAAAAGTCTTGAGAAATTTGACAGAAAAACAGAAAAAGGTATTTTTCTTGGTTATTCAATGTCCTCAAAAGCATATAGAGTTTTTATACTAAACATAAGGACAATCAGAGAAAGTTTATATGTATCTTTTGATGATTCATCAGAAACAGAAACAGAAGTTTCTGATGAATATATGAAGGAAATAAACTTTTATGATAAACAAGAAAAATATGCACATCTCTTTGAAACGATAACAAAAGATTTCCTAGAACATGATCAATCTCTTACAAACAAATCCGTAGATAATTCATGTACTAACCCTGCAGAAGAAATGGAAAATGTATCAGAAATCTTGAATCAGAACAATGAAAATATGTATGACAATCAAAATTCTGATACATCCCATACAACTGAGGCAACTGTTCATGGGGAAACTTCAAATCCATTAGAACCAACAACTTTTCACAATAAGTTGAGATGGATAAAAGGACATGTTCATTCTGACATCATTGGAAATCCAGAAGATGGTGTAAGAACAAGATTTGCAACAGCACATGAGTGTGCATTTGCTGGGTTCTTAAGCAAAATAGAACCCAAGACTGTCAAAGAAGCTCTTAATGACTCAGACTGTATTCAAGCTATGCAAGAAGAGCTTGATCAGTTTGAAAAGAGTAAGGTATGGGATCTGGTGCCTAAGCCAAATGACAAATCTGTTATAGGCTCAAAATGGGTATTTAGAAACAAATCAGATGAAAATGGCATAATAACCAGGAATAAGGCAAGGTTAGTGGTCAAAGGTTATTGTCAACAAGAAGGTATTGACTATGATGAAACCTTTGCACCAGTGGCCAGATTAGAAGCAGTAAGAATCTTTCTTGCTTATGCTGCATCCAAAGACTTCAAAGTATATCAAATGGATGTGAAATCTGTATTCCTGAATGGTAAGATTGAGGAAGAAATTTATGTGCATCAACCTGAAGGCTTTGTTGATCCTAAATTTCAAAACCATGTTTACAAATTAAACAAAGCCTTGTATGGTTTGAAGCAAGCTCCAAGAGCATGGTATGAAACACTTTCAAACTTCTTACTCAATTCTGGCTTCACAAAAGGTACTATTGATACAACACTTATCCTTAAAACTCACAAGGGTCATACTCTGTTAGTCCAAATATATGTTGATGACATTATATTTGGATCAACAAATGTAAAAATCTACAAAAAGTTTCAAAAATTGATGACCAGTCATTTTGAAATGAGCATGATGGGCGAGTTAACCTTTTTCTTAGGTTTACAAGTTAAGCAAAGAAATGATGGCATATTTCTAAGTCAATTTAAGTATGTAAAAACAATTTTGCATAAACACTGACTTGAAAATTGCTCAATTTCAAAAACTCTCATGGCAACAGGGAACAAACTTGATTCTGATAAAGAAGGAACATGTGTAGATATTAAAATCTATAGGGGGTTGATAGGATCATTGCTATACTTAACTGCAAGCAGACCAGATATTATGTTTGCTACATGCTTTCTAGCCAGATATCAATGCAAACCTAAAGAATCCCACCTAAAAGCAGTAAAAAGGGTTTTTAACTATCTAAAAGGCACATCAGAACTTGGTCTCTGGTACCCTAAGGATATAAATCTTGAACTAATTGCATATACAGATGCAGATTATGCAGGATGCAAGATTGACATAAAAAGCACATCTGGTGCATGTCAAATCTTAGGAGAAAAGTTGGTATGTTGGGCAAGTAAGAAACAAAACTGTGTTGCAACATCAATAACTGAATCAGAATATGTAGCAGCAGCAAGTTGCTGTTCACAAGTACTATGGATGCAAACTCAGCTGAAGGATTATGGAGTAAATCTGACAAAGATACCCATTCTATGTGATTCACAGAGTGCAATTACAATTACAGAAAAACCAGTTAATCACTCTAGAATAAAGCACATAGATGTCAGATATCACTTCATAAAGGATCATGTTGAAAGGTAACATAGAAATGTACTTTGTTCCAACAGAAAACCAAATTATTGACATCTTTACAAAACCTTTTGATGAAAAGAGACACAATTTTCTAATCAGCAAACTTGGCATGGTTAACATAAACGATAAGGATGTTTCAGAAAATAGAAATCACAACCTGATAACCAAACTGATGAACATAAAGATGGAAGTTCTGATAATCAAGGTATGGTACAACAGGTTTCTGACAAAGAAATCCATCAATCTGATGGAATATCAGAAAATCTGATAAATTATCAATGAATCTGATAATTTATCAGAAAATCTGAAGAATTATCAGAAAATCTGATGAATCATCAGAAATTCTGATAAAACGTCAGAAACTTTGTTAAAACATCAGAATCATCACTGATCATCAAAAATTTCAAGAAGTTATCATCTTTATTCATATCTCATATTTGTATAAACTCATAACTGTAGATAGTCTGTTTTTGGATTTTTTTTCTCTTTCTTTGTTTAAAAATAAAACAAAAATTCAAAAAGGGGGAAAGTAACTTGCATTAACATAAATTCAGCAAGGAAAATCAACCCTCACAGAATTTTTTTGCAGAAAATTGAATCTTTCTTATACTCCCAATGCATGCAACATCACACTTCATAAGGAAATAGAGAGACACGGGGGCATAAAAATGATTAGGAGCTATGAGAGTAGCCGCCTAGTTATTCAATGCTTACTCACAAACGGGGGATTCGAAGACTGCCATATACCCACTACCACAGATATCATCTTAAATGAAGAGAAAGAAAAGGAAATAGAAAATCTTGGGTTGTTAATACCATTTATGGCATAACCATCACTTTCATCTATAAATATTAACAACTCTTGAATATTTTCTTCATCAAAACAATCTTCATTTCAAAAACTTTCTTAGAAATTTAATTTTTAAAAGAAAAAAATGGCTTCTGCAAAAGAAATGAAATCAGGTCACTTTCCTCTCCCTCTTCACAAACATCACAACCTTAGACTTAGGTCCAATCTGGAAGGTCCTGCATGGGAAGATTGCGAGTATGTGTACAACATGATTAAGCAAAGTCCTTTGGGCTATGCTATATCTACATACGTCAATATCTACCCAGAACTCCAAGAATTCTGGTGGAATGCTGAAACTGTCTTCAGTGGCACCACCATGTGGATTGAAAGCAAAGTGATGGGATTTAGTATCACCCTAAAGGAGGAAACTCTCAGGGATTTTCTTTAGCTGGTTGATCATCCAAGCCACACCTCCTTCAGGTAGGAAATCATTGAAGAAACTATGAGGAACATGGGTTATGAAACACCCAATGTTTCCAGGCAGGTCAGCAAGTCTGGTTTTATACCACCATTCCAGTACTTGGTAACACAGCTCAGTGCCTGCTTTTCTAAGAAGATAGGACACTTCAATGAGTAGTCTTACAGGATGATGGAGGTTGTACATGCAATTGTACAAGAGAAACCGTACAACTTTTCTAAGTTTCTCATGAGAGACTTAGAATCAAACTTGCATACACGTCAACCTTTTCTGATCTACCCTCTCTTTGTGACCAAAGTGATAACCAGACAGCTAGGATTTAGAGGGGTAACAAGCTGTTACCCAAGGGCCCAGGTGGTTTTACAAGAGAACACTCATGTTCCCTCCCTTGTTCCATTAAACAATCACAGTGATCATGAAACCTTCCTTTGGTTGTATGTTAAGGGCATATACAATGAGTAGTTTTTCTTTTTTTTCTTTTCTCTCTCTGTTTATTTAGTTGTTTTTGTTTAATAGTAAAGTTTTTGCATTATTTTTTTTCTTTTCTTCAAAAACATCACAATAGATCTAGGGGGAACTAGGATGGCATTTCTGATAAAAACAAGAAAAATCTGGTGAAGTTCAACAGAAATCTGATGGATCTGGTGAAAAATCAGAAATTCTGATAAGATATCAGAAAATCTGATGATAAATTAGAAAATCTGATATATCATCAGAAAATGTGTTAATACAACATAAAAGTGTTAAGATAACCAGAATAACTGATAAATCCACTGAAAAATTGAGAAGAAATATCAGGCAACATTGTGTTAAAACCAGACTTAAAGAAACTTGTTACAACATGGAAAAAGAGTTATGAAAAAAAAAGTTTCTGTCAAAATTAAATTTGTTTTTGGGTAATCTATCTTCAAAAAGGAACGAAACAATTTTTTTTTTCAACAACACTCCTTGAAGATCTTACAAAAACTAGAGAGGTACCATAAAAACTTATACAACAGGTGGTGAAGAAACTCAAACTCTCAAATTCAACCGAGCTCACATCACATGTATGGGGAGATATATTCATCACAATTTCACCAGACAAGATAAGAGAATGTCTGGAATTACCCATCAGTCAAAATTATAACGAAGCACCAGAAAAGGAAGATATGTTTGGACTACTTGATGCTGTAATGGGTTACAAGACAAAGATCTGAAAGATTAGTGAATTCAAGAGAAATAAGCTTCCTGCCTTCTGACAAGTGTTAATGGAAATTTTGAACAAGTGTTTATCATCAAAGATTGGGGGTACAGATCAGATAAATAAAAATGTTCTGACAATCATGTTCAGCCTCATTAGTGGGTTGAACATTGATTTTGGAACAGAGATATTTAATCTGATCAGAAGATCAATTCTGACCAACACTGGAAGGATAGATTCACATCTACCTTTTCCTAGATTTCTGTCAGTCATAATTTCTGATGCATTTTCTGAAAGGAACATGAAAATTCCTGCATCAGAAAATATGTGGAGTACAGTAATCATGAGACCAGGGACTGCTGTGGGGTCTTGGAAATCAGATTATGATGTACCTGTTTTGTCAGAAAGTATGATGAATCTGATACCAGAGGATTACAGAGCAGAATATCTAAGGATGTTAAGCAAGAAGCCAGAGAATAAAGAAGTTTTTGATAGTGTGTCCCCTATAGAGCATGATGCACAAGAATCAAGTACACCAAGAATAGAGCAGTAGGGTGAATCAGAACCTCATCAAGTTGATGAAGATGTGTACATGAGTCCTGTGGCAGAAGAACATCATGTAGAAATCTCACATATGGGAGAAACAGGTGCACAACACTCTAAACTTAATATTGTTCATAATTCTGAGAGTGATTCTGATGATTCAATTCAAGGAAATTATGAAATTTCACATAGAGGCACTGTTTCTGAAAAACAAGATGTGAGTAAAACCAAAGACCCATTCTCTGAATCAGATTCTGAGGAGGAGAATGTGGTGGCAACAGGTGGAGATCAGTTGTTAGGATTGAACCCTATCAGAGGAACAGATAATTAAAGCCAAAACTGGATCAGAGCAGTGGATCAAGAATAAGCAGACGATTACAGATTAGTTCATGCAAATCTCTCCCCTTGAAAGTGGTTTCATATCTGCTGACCTCCTATCTGCTGATCTTACTAAGTGCTGACCTACAACTGCTGCTTTGCATCTACTGACCAATGTCAAAGACTGATGGAAGACCAAAGCTCTGCTGACTCAATCTACTGCCTTGAGTCAAGTACTGCTGATCCGGACAAGCACTGCTGGGTTCACAGCAGTGGAAGGATGCAGCAGCTGTTTAAGTGTCTTTTATGTAATGAATTGTAATAGCAGTAGTTAGTACATCAGTGTTTGTATAGATCAGAGGTTAGAGTTTGTTAGGAGGTTAGATGTCACTTTCATGGTGACGTCAGCTAAGATGCTCAGTGGTTTGCAAGTGCCTATAAATAGTTCAGTACTTTGTACTGTTCTATTAGCTCTTTCACCACATCGTCTTCTTTGCACGAACAAACTACTGAGCTCTGGCTGAGGGGGAGTTTGCATTCTTACATCAATCATTGTAATCGTTGTTGAAACAAATTCAATCATTCGGTTCATTGTGTAAAGATGTTTGATTAAAAGTATTACTCCTGTTTGATTGTATGCAAAGTTTGTTTTCATCTTAATTCCGCTGCACAACTCTTTCATTTCCATCTTAATTTCAAACGAAAATACAATAAAAAAGAAACTCAGATCCAACAATTGGTATCAGAGCTTGGACAGTCAAATTTGATTTAACAATCATTTTGACGTAAATAGTTCAGCTCATAACAGTTGATACTGATCGTTTGTTCGTCCGTTGAAAAACAGAGCAAGGATTAATCACCATTAAAGTTGATTTCTCAGTGTCTGTAAAACAACAAGAATGACGTCACAATCTCAAGATGATAAAAACAACATCGGCTCACTTTTTAAACCACCTATGCTAAAGAGAAATGAGTACAACATCTGGCAGAGGAGGATGGGTCACATCCTCGCTCAACAAAGCACAGGTTGTTGGAGGTCTGTCATTTATGGTCCCCATGTTCCTTCAGTGCCAAGCGCTGAAGATGCTAAAAAGTTCGTTCCAAAACCAATTGAAAATTATACCGAAACCGACTTTCAAAAGATCGAACTAGATGCTAAAGCTTTTAGCATCATAGCATCAGCGCTGCCCAATGAGATATATGCTGGACTGTTACACTGTAACAGTGCCAAAGAGTTATGGGACGCACTTAAGGAACAGTTTGGTGGAACTGAAGAAGTCATAGAAAACAATAGGGAAATCCTGAACCAACAGTATGAAACATTTTGCTACGTTAAAGGTGAATCACTAACGCAACAATTTGAGCATTTTAGTTGTCTCATCAGTGAACTGAGGCTTGTTAACACCACTTTTACAAATTCAACTCAAAATAGCAGGTTCCTCAGGTCACTGCCAGAAAAATGGGACACTATAGCTTTTGTCACCCGAAATTCATCTGAATTCAAGGATCTGACCTTGACCCAACTCCATGGTCGACTCCTGACCTACGAAAGGGAGTTGAACCAGAAAAGGAGGTTACAAGAGTCAGGAAAAGCTACCGAGGATTACACTTTCGGTAATACTGCTCTTCTGGGTCAAGAAGAATCTGGGAGCAGTGGTAAGGATCAGGGTTATGATCACTTCATTGACATAACTGCTGGTGCTAACTTTAACAACCCTGATCCTCACTCTGCAAGTTATGCATTCACTGCTAACGAAAACCAGATGTCAGACAATTTAAGCTTTGAACTCAATGATTTACAACATTTTGATCCCACTGATTTAGAGGAAATGGACATCCTGCACCAACTGGCTTTGCTAAGTGTTAGAACTAGCAAGTTCTACAAAAGAACAGGGAGAAAATTCCCAGGTTTGCATGGGAATCTAAGGGTTGGGTTGGATAAATCGAAAATCAAGTGTTACAAGTGTAATAGGTTGGGACATTTCGCTAGGGAGTGTAGGAGTCAAACCACTGGTCCCATAATTACTCATCCTAGCTCAAATCCTCGACCTCAAAACCAAAACACTGTGCACTATGCCCAATATGCCCCAGCAGCACAAGTGAACACTGCTCACTATGCTGCTGCCCCTGTGCCAGTACATTATGTCCAAACTACTGTTCAACAAATCCAATATGTTCAAACCCCTGCTCCACAGGTACAAGTGCAACCTGTTGCACCTCAAACCACTGCTCCAGCAGCAGCACAACCAGATCAACAAAGTTTTTTCACTCCAGGGTTTGTTGACTGGAGCAGTATGCCTGATGATCTTTGTGATGAAAATTTTGCACTCTATGCTTCTAATGATTCTTCACATGATGAGTTTTGTTTGATGGCACTAGAGTCAATACAGGAGGGGGTTGAAGCTGAGGAGGAACAACAGTGCTTTGAAACAGTGGAAGAGGTGATTGAAGCAGTGGTTACTGCAGTGGCTGATGAAATACTGTTGGGAGAAAGTTCAGGTACCCTGATTGAACCAATGACAGATCCATGGTCCATAGAGGACAAAGAAGAAGAGAAAGAAGAAAAGGCTGGTGAAAAGAAGGTAAAAGCTGATGATGATAAAGATCATCAATGTGATTGTGCAATGATGGCAGCTGCCAAGGTATCTCCTCAAGTTCTTGAAAAACTGTGTTCTGACAATTGCATAATTGCTTTTGCTAACATCAAAGAGGTGAATGAAAACCTTCGGGATAAAATCTTGTCTGATGAGGTCAAATTTGAAAGGTCTTTAAAAGAACTTAAAAACAAATTGACTGAAAAGGAAAAAGAAATCAGCTGTCTAAAAGAAGAGCAAAGCATCACCAAAACCCAACTTCAAACTATGGTAGAAAAATACCAAAGTTGCAAAAAGGAGTTGGAATCCACCCAGATTACTTGTGAAAGATGGGTGGAATCCTGCAGAGGATATGAGGTGATGCTTGCTAAACAGATTGAAAGTAATGTGAAGTTTGGGGTTAGGTATAGAAAATATGATGATGAACACATTGCTTGTGAAAAATCTGTTCAAAACACTGATGTAACAACTGAGTTCATCCCCACAAACAAGAATGGCCAAGAAGTGAAAATCACTGACAAACTTGGTAACAAAATCACACTTGGCAGAACAAGGAGTTCCTCAACTTTTGAAGAACTTGAAAAATATCAGTTTAAACCTACCTGGTCTGACGAGTGTGATATTCTTGAAAATTTCAAGCCAATGGACTTTACATCAACTGATGGTGTTAAAGCTCCAAAAGCTAAAGTCATACCTCTCAAGGACATCCCAGCAGTGGTTAAAACCTCTGCTGCAAAGGAGTCTGAAAAGAGAAAGAAGAAAGAAAAAATTGACAACTTGTTTTGTGAATTCTGTGAAAAAAGGAATCATCTAACAAAAGACTGTTTCCACTTGAAAGCTTATGATTTAAACAAAACAAGTATCATTGTTTCAGCAGAAAGCTGCATTGTCTGTGGTAAAACAAACCACAAAACTCAAGCATGTGTGTACCTCAAAAACTTTGATGTGAAAAAGAACGAGTACATGGCTAAAACATCCTTGAGTCCATCATCATCATCCTCATCATCTGTCAAGTTCATCAAGAAACAACCACTGTTTGTGCCAGTTCAAACAGCTGTTACAAAACAGCTGAACCAAACATCTGTCAAAAGAGATGTTCAGGTTACTGATGCACCCCCTGCCAATCAGTTCAGAAAAGGCAGAGAAAAACAGTCTTACCAAAGGATTCCACACGTTTATGAGGCCTACAAAAGGCCCTCTAAACCCAAAGTGAACAGGCATCCTTTTGGTTATCAGCAGATGATTGGTCAGGACCCACAACAGTGGTTAAAGAAGAACTGTCCTAAAATAGTTCAAACCCCTGACCTAACAACTGTCCATCATTCTGCATCCATCCCAGACACTGTTGAGACCCCATCCAAAGCCTTGTTGGCTTTGGAGACCTTAATGAACTAATCCTTTTACTTCATGTGCAGGGAGCTTCTGCATGCTTTGATAGTCTGTGGTATGTAGATAGTGGAGGCTCCAGGCACATGACAGGATGTAAAGCCCTCCTCAAAGACTTTAAAATCCATGGAGGGGGTGATATATCCTTTGGGAATAATAGTAAAGGAAAAGTTCTGGGGTCGGGTACAGTGGAGTCTGGAAAAGTAAAATTTGAAAATGTCAATCTAATAGACAATCTAAAATTCAACCTTCTGAGTGTGTCCCAAATGAGTGACAAGGGTTTTGGGTCATTCTTCACAAAAGATTGTTGTAGGATTGTTGGACCAGAAATGGTCAAAAAGATTGAAGCAATAATCAAAACTGGTCAAACTAAACTTGTTGCTCAAAGAAGTGGCAATGTTTATGTTGTTGACATGTCAAAAGAGTGTCCCAGAGCTGATGCCTGTCTGTTCTCAGCTGCCTCTAACAAAGAGACAGAACTTTGGCACAGAAGGCTGGGACACACAAATCTTAAGACAATCACAGAAATTTCAAAAAATGGTTTGGTGAGAGGCCTACCACAAAAATTGTTTTCATGTCCTGAACATTGCATTTCCTGTTTAAAAGGAAAACAACATAAAAGTTCTTATAAGTCCATTGAAGAGTCCAAAACAACCCAGTGTTTGCAAATGCTACACATGGATTTGTTTGGCCCAGTTCAAGTCATGAGCCTCAAAAAGAAAAGATATTGTTTGGTTATTGTTGATGACTTTTCTAGGTTCACATGGACTTTCTTTTTGCACTCAAAAGATGAAACTGCAGGCATTTTGCAAGACTTTGTAACACAGGTTGAAAAGCAATTTGACCTTCCAGTGAAAAGCTTCAGGAGTGACAATGGCACAGAATTCAAAAATAGGGAGTTGGATGCCTTCTGTGTGAAGAAAGGGATTGTAAGGCAGTACAACATCCCAAGAACACCAGAGCAGAATGGGGTAGTGGAAAGGAAGAACAGAACTCTGATTGAGGCTGCCAGAACCATGCTTGCAGATTCAGGTTTGCCATTAACTTTCTGGGCAGAGGCAGTAAACACTGCTTGCTATGTTCAGAACAGAGTTTTAATAAACCCCAGGCACAAAAAGACTGCCTATGAAATTCTGTATAAAATTAAACCACTGATCTCATATTTCAAAGTGTTTGGCTGCCCATGCTTTATTTTGAACTTAAAAGATTCCATTTCAAAATTTGCAGCCAAAATTGATTGTGGTTATCGTCTGGGATACTCATCCACTGCCAAGGCCTACAAAGTGTTCAACACACGGACCAAGGCAGTGGAGGAGACTTTGAATGTTAAGTTCAATGAACTCTCATCAATGAAAATCCCAGCAAACCCTGCAGATCTGTTTGATCTTGAAAAATTCACTTTTGAAAATACTGCTGTCAAGACTAACAGTGCAGGTCCATCAGAGGATACAACACCAGACTATGGGTATGAAATCATCATCCCTCAAAGGTCTGCCACAAAGGGAAAAGCACCAGCTGTTCAAAACAGTTGTCAAAGCTCAACCACTGCTACCTCAAGAGTTGTTGACCAAAGTAGCCCATCAACCACTGCTTCCACATCCTCAAACACTGCTGACAAAAGTCCTCAAACAGTGGATAAAAGTCAGCAGTTGTCCACTTCATTACCTCCTATACCACCACCTTTTGAAGCCACTGCTGGATCATCAAAGTCCCCAGCAGTGGTTAGCTCAGATGATAAACATTTGCAGCCTTCACCAACCAATGCCATCATACCATACCAAGGAGATTTAATCTTCTTGAGATCTCATCCACCTGATCAAATCATTGGCAACATAAATGAAGGGGTGCTCACAAGAAGCCAAACCCAAAACATTTGTCTTTTTGCTGGTTTTCTATCACTCCATCAGCCAGTCAAGTACCAAGAGGCACTGAAAGACAACAGCTGGGTAGAAGCCATGCAAGAGGAGCTCCAACAGTTTAAAAGACAACAAGTATGGGAGCTTGTACCACTGCCAGAAGAGGTTAGTCCCATTGGCACAAAGTGGGTCTTCAAGAACAAAACTGATGAAAGGGGTATTGTTGTCAAGAATAAAGCCAGGCTTGTGGTTCAAGGTTACAGACAGGAAGAGGGGATTGATTATGATGAAACATTTGCCCCTGTTGCAAGATTGGAAGCCATTAGACTGTTCCTGGCCTTTGCTGTCAACCACAATATGAAGGTGTTTCAAATGGATATCAAAAGTGCTTTCCTCTATGGTACAATTCAAGAAGAGGTGTATGTTTGTCAACCTCCAGGTTTTGAGGATCCATTTTATCCAGATCATGTCTACAGGCTAAACAAAGCCTTGTATGGCCTGAAACAAGCACCAAGGGCCTGGTATGAAACTCTTTCCAACTTCCTACTCTCAAATGGTTTCAAAAGAGGTACCATTGATAAAACACTGTTTTTAAAATGGAGAGGGAAGGATTTAATGATTGTCCAGATTTATGTGGATGACATTATTTTTGGAAGCACATGTAATTCAATGTGTGAAGAGTTTAGAGAACTCATGACAGCTGAGTTTGAAATGAGTGCAATGGGTGAGCTGCAATGCTTTCTTGGTCTCCAAGTACAGCAACTACAAAATGGAACTTTCATTCATCAAAGCAAATATGCTAAAGAACTTTTAACCAAATTTGATATGAATGATTGTAAACCATGCAGCACACCCATGGCAACAAATAAGCTGGTCATGTCTGATGAAAAGGATGAGCTGATTGACCAAACACTTTATAGAAGCATGATTGGGTCTTTATTGTACCTAACTGCATCTCGAACAGACATCATGTTTGCAACATGTGTCTGTGCAAGAAGTCAATCAGCTCCCAGAAAATCAAATCTCATTGCTGTAAAAAGGATCTTCAGATACATAAAAGGTGCTCCCACACTTGGTATCTGGTATCCAGCTAATGGGAACATCAAGCTTTCAGGTTTCTCAGACAGTGACTTTGCTGGATGTCACACCACAAGGAAGTCCACATCAGGAGGGTGCCAGTTTCTAGGTGATTGCTTAGTTTCATGGCAAAGCAAAAAGCAAGCAGCTGTTTCAACATCCACTGCTGAAGCTGAATACATTGCTGCTGCAAGCTGTACAGCCCAACTCCTGTGGCTTCAAAATCAGTTGCTGGATTTTGGTATAACTGCCTTAAAGACGCCACTCATGTTGGACAGTCAGGCAGCAGAAAATATCATCAAAAATCCAGTTTCCCATTCAACCACCAAACACATCGACATCAGACATCACTTTGTGAGGGATTGCTATGAAAAAGGTTTGATTTCTCTGCATCATGTCCCAACTAAAGATCAGCTAGCTGATGTGCTCACAAAGGCACTTGATACAGCCACTTTTGAAAGCTTGGTCTCTAGAATTGGGATGCTGAACATGGAATAACAAGCAACATCTTGTTTTTCTATGAATAAAAGCAACAAAATGTTTTCAGAAAATCAAAACTCCATCCTTAAAAATAGCTAAAAATGAAAATTTTTCATTAAAGTCCTTAAAAGTCTGCCATTAACCACTGATTGTTCAAAAGTCTGCTCTACTTCAAAAGTCTGTCCACTGCTGAAAGTCAACCCCTGCTCTCTCATTGTTTTGATAAACTCTGTTGTTCAAAAGCAGTGTCTTATCCACTGATATGCTATCCACTGATAGTAAAAATCATCCACTGCTTTCATACCACTGCCTTCATCAGTCACTTTCACAAAAGTACTGTCCTTCACTTTCAACAGGGGTTGTCACGTGGGCAGTACATATTGGTCAGACTTCTTGTAACGGCTGCCACCTCAGCATTCACTTTCTTCCCTATAAAATCCCCCACTCACCATCAAAACAGGGTTTTACTGTCGAATTGAATTCTTAAAAATTCTCTTCTCAAAGCAGTTTTTCATCTCATTTCTTCACAAATTTCTTCGATCAATCATCCTCAAAATGACAAAATCAAAGAAATCTTCAAAACCCTCATCCAAATCATCATCGAAAACAGCCTCTCAAAAGGCAATCTCCACTGAGATTCCACATAAACCATCTCACAATCTCCTGGGTCTTCTCACAAAACCAGGAACCACCAATATTTTCGATTACACCATTGATCTCATGGCAAAATCAAAGTACAAAACTTTGTTTACTGCCGATGCACCAATCTATTTGGCGACCCAAAGGGAGTTCTGGAAAAATGCAACCCTTGAAAAACAAGGAGACATTGCAACCACCATAAACTCTTCAATAAAGGGTAAAGCTATCCAAATCACGCCACAATCCATTTCAGAGGTCTTTCAACTCGGTGATCAGGAAGGTAAAATTTCTTTCACTAAAAACGAGTTACAAACTGACTTCATTGAGAGAGGGTATGAAGCCACAATGATGAAGAAAATTACCTTAGAAAAAGGTTATTTTCCTTCTGCAACCAGATTTTTATTTCATACCCTCCTATTATGTGTTTCAAACAAAACCACTTCTTTCAATGAAATTCCTTTAAAGATTCAAAATCTGGGATATGCAATTCTTCAAGGCGAAAATTTTAACTATTCTCGGGAAATTTATAAAGATTTGGTTAATAATGTTGAAACAAAATCATTCTTACTGTTTCCAAGGTTTTTAAGTTACTATTTTGCAAAGAAATTCAGTAAGGATGATTTAGCTTTAATAAACCAAGGTGATTCTATTCAAATAAACAGTTTAACAACTGAAACTTTTTCAAGAATGTTAGCACCTTGCAAAACACAAGCAGAGGTGTCTGAGCAGATTTTAGCAGTTACAACTGCTCCTCAGGTATCTGCTGCTGAGCCCACTGCTCAAGGTGATCAAAGCAGCAGCACAACTGCTTTGAAACCCACACCTACTATCTCCAAAAAGCCAAAAAGAAAAACTCAAAAACCCACAAAACCCATCAAAACGGCATCTCTGGAGGATGAGATACCAGAGCTTCTGCCAGTGACAACACAAAAGTCACAAGAAACCACTGCTGCTACTTCCTCACAGCAGTTGGTACAAATATCTCAACCCATAACCACAACTCCTCCTGATTCTTCACAAAAAGAACAGGTTGTACAAATAGGGTCTCCACATCATGATGCTCTAGAAACACTCGTTTCTATCATCCACAGCTCAATACCCGGGGCAACTCCATTTTCTACACCATCCTTCACATCCACAATTCCCTCACCAATAAAACCACTGTTGGATGCAATTGATTTGAACCAGGCATTAACCAGTCCTTCTCAATCACCTACAAATGAGAATATACCTCAACAACTGACTGGGTCTGATGTATCAATCTTTACTAACCCACCAACACAACCTGAGGAGGTTACACCCCTTGAGTTACAAGTAACTCTTGGTGGTAATCCAAGTGAAGCAGCCACTACAAGTGTTACACCCACTGGGTTACATTTGGACAGTGGTTACATTAATAAGACTTCCTTGGAGGCAATTCCTTTTATAGCACCTCTGCCAACCACCAGTGGATTTATTTATCCTACTGGCAACATCAAAAGGTTGTCAAGTGTTGAAGGAAGAAGACCCCAGTACCAAGAAAAAGGGGTATCAGTGGTTAATGTTTGGAGTATACTCCCTATATCTACCACTGATAAAACCACTGCTAGTGGGAAATTAGATGATCCCATTAACTTGGGTGATGGTTTAAAGTACCAGAAATTGACGGATCGCATTGAAAAACTTGATAACTCTGTTGCAGAACTCAAAGATATGCTACAACAGGTGTTACAAGTTCAGAAGGTACAATCAGCTGCTGTTCCACCTCAAGCACCTGCTCCACAAAGAGCACCTACTACAAATGAGCTCTGGAAGTTATTTCAATCTTTTCTCCAACAACAAGCACAATTAGCAGATCAGCAACATGAAAAACATGTACAACAGCTGAGAAATGCAATGGAGTCAAGGTTCAAGAACACTAAGGCTGACTTAAAGGCTCTAAAAACTCAGATCTTGCACACCACTGGCACTGCTCCTCCACAAGTACGCTACATTTATCAACTCCCAGAAGATAATGCCAAAAAGGGGGAGAAAATTAAGGAGTGGAAAAGGAAGGGTATAGAGGATGGTCTCTATCTTGAACCAGAAAATTCAAACATGACCAAAAAGATCCCTTTGCCAGATGGTAGTAAGAAAATTGATGTGACAATAAATGCACTAGCAGAAGCAGTTGCAAGTGTAAAAAGGGATAGAGAGGCCAAAAGGAAAGCCAGGGTGGAGAGAATGGATCATCCAGATCAGGGTACTTCTGGGTCAAAGGATCATGAAAATCCTGTTGAGGAAAAGAAGAAGCCTACTAGAAAAGTGAGGCAACCCAAATCCATTCCAACCAGACGTTCAAAGTCTGCTCAAAAACCACCATACAAAACAGCTGATGCAACAGGAGTTACAAAAAGTACTGCTTGCCAAACAGTTGTTCCATCAACACACACCACTTCAACACACACAACATCCACTGCTTTACCATCATTACCACCAAAAACAACACCTGCTGACATACAGCAGAAGACAGCAGATGTTATAACATCTGTTGTAATGACAACAGTGGTTGAAACACCAGTTGTTTCAACAACTGTTAGTCAATCACAATCCACTGCCACTACATCTACCACCACTGTTCGATTCAAAACATCATCAGTCTCTCCTAAACCAAAAAGGAGAAGACTAATTTTAAAAGATGATGACACACCTCCATCACCAACATCTTCAAAATCCCTATCACTTGTCACTATTCCTAAACCCACACCTTTCTCTTCAGCTCAAATTGTAAAACCACTACCTCCTGCTGGTGTCTCATTTCCTCTGGAACTCATTGCAGTCAGAGAAGAAATCAAATCATTTTATTATGAAGATGACCCAGTCAAAAGGAGTTTACCATCAATTGCAAATTATCCCAGGCCTAACAATCTTGAAGAATACTTGAAACTCAAGGCCAAACAAGCAGAGGATATTGCAATAAAAAACAGAAAAGGGAAATCTGATAGAGAATTTCAACAAAACTATCAGTTTTTACTCTCACAGGTCAATGCTATGGAGCGTTTTGCTAAAAATGTATGTCAGAAAATTTCTGAAAGGGCGGATGAGTCCTTAAGGAAAGACTACATTGACAACATCATGACCTACAAGAAATACAAGGGGGAGAAACACATGTACAAGAACTGGACCATTCCTGAGCTTGAAAAAGAAGCAGCTAGGATTCAAAACATGATCAAAAATAAGGTCAAGCAGACTCCTCCTGAAAGATTCAAACAATTTGAAGCTGAGAAGATGTTAGAGCTGAGGAGAATGAAAGAGGAGCTGATTATAGCTGATTATGGGTCAAAGAACTCTGTGACAAAGTGGGGAGAAGATAGAGTCAGGGCAACCTATAAAAGATTAGAGGAACTTAGAAAGAAAGATCCAAGAGTTCCACAAAAGCCTGACTATTCCAAAGCAGCGGTTTCAAAAAGACCACCAAAGCTGCAAGTCAAAAGAACCACTGCTCCAGCTGGTGCTGCCATCTACAAAAGAAGGAGCAAAAACCAGTTTAGCATGGAAACAATTCAAGATTTTTTAGCCGGAGATGCCATTGTAAAAGCTGGCACGGAAGTAATGATAAAAGAAGATCTTGAATTAGAACAATCTGCCAATGCTGCTCAGCCAGCTATGAACAGGCCAGCCTCACCAAATACTTCTGCAAATAAACATCTCCCAAGAAACCCACCAGGCTAAAAAATACAAAAGTGGGAAACTGACAAACAGACCTGCGTATTGACTCTGCTCAGGTCTGGTGGAGTAGTGGAGAAAATATCAAGGGAACAAGCTCTTGGCCTAAGTCTTGAAGATTTGCAGGATCTCCTTGATCTTCCACTTAGCAGGGATGATGAAGATACAGATGCCCTAGACTTTGAATTACAATTTAAAGGTCAGATAAGGGAGCTGTTGATGAGGCAATAAAGAATTCCACAAATAATGAAGAGTTTTGGCATTATCTGTTCCAGGGGGAGATTGTTGGGATTGAACCCTATCAGAGGAACAGATAATTAAAGCCAAAACTGGATCAGAGTAGTGGATCAAGAATAAACAGACGATTACAGATTAGTTCATGCAAATCTCTCCCCTTGAAAGTGGTTTCATATCTGCTGACCTCCTATCTGCTGATCTTACTAAGTGCTGACCTACAACTGCTGCTTTGCATCTACTGACCAATGTCAAAGACTGATGGAAGACCAAAGCTCTGCTGACTCAATCTACTGCCTTGAGTCAAGTACTGCTGATCCGGACAAGCACTGCTGGGTTCACAGCAGTGGAAGGATGCAGCAGCTGTTTAAGTGTCTTTTATGTAATGAATTGTAATAGCAGTAGTTAGTACATCAGTGTTTGTATAGATCAAAGGTTAGAGTTTGTTAGGAGGTTAGATGTCACTTTCATGGTGACGTCAGCTAAGATGCTCAGTGGTTTGCAAGTGCCTATAAATAGTTCAGTACTTTGTACTGTTCTATTAGCTCTTTCACCACATCGTCTTCTTTGCACGAACAAACTACTGAGCTCTGGCTGAGGGGGAGTTTGCATTCTTACATCAATCATTGTAATCGTTGTTGAAACAAATTCAATCATTCGGTTCATTGTGTAAAGATGTTTGATTAAAAGTATTACTCCTGTTTGATTGTATGCAAAGTTTGTTTTCATCTTAATTCCGCTGCACAACTCTTTCATTTCCATCTTAATTTCAAACGAAAATACAATAAAAAAGAAACTCAGATCCAACATCAGTCTACTGATCAAGGAAACCTAGATGAGAAAAATAAGAGTTTCTCAACAACTCATGGAAAATCTGAAGAGGTTCAAGGATATGAGGAAAACCAGGATTTAAATAAGTTTCAATTTTCTGGTAAGGGTATAGAGAACATGGAATATTTCAGTCCTCTTAACCTTAGAACAGCAGCACATGTGTTTTCTGCTGGTGTTAGAGGTGGAACATTTGTTGTTCCTCCTGTTACCAAAGAACATCAAACTATGTCAACAGAACAACTGCAGAAGGAGCTTGATGACATAACAACTGTTTGTACTGGCAAAACAGCAACAGATAAAAAACTTGATCTGATACTGGAAGAGATCAGAAATCAAAAGTCTGACATTAAAGCCTTATCAGAAACTGTTAAAGCTGTACAGAAACAAACAGAAGATAACACTGCAGCCCTCAACAAACTACAGAAGTTATCAGAAAACAGAGAGAATTCATCAGAATTTCAGAAAGCTCTCAAAGAACCACAAGAAATCAAGACAAAGATGGCAGAGGTTGCAAGTGTAGGGGAAAGCTCAAGTTCTGGAAGAATCCTTGAAGAAATTCAGCTCCTTAGAGCCAACAACAGCAGCATGGCTGAGGCTTTTGAGAAACTGATAGTGGAATGGTCTACACAGAAATATCAAGATAAACTGAAGTTTCAGAGAATAAAGAAACAAGAAGAAACAAATCCTCTAAATCTTGCTCATGTTCAACTGTTAGTAAAGAGGTTGCAGTATAATGTTACCAGACTGGCAAATGTTGATTTTCATGAACTGAAAGCTCCAATTCCACAAGAAAAACCAGCAGGAGAGTCAGAAACTCCTCAACAACAATTCAAACGACCAGAAGTCACTCACCAAGAATCAACCAAGAATTCAGAAACATCTGCAACACAAAAACAGAAGCAACCCATGGGTCCTCCTCATAGTAGGCCAAAATTACTCATGGGTTCTCCAACAAAAATATCAAAGCCAGACACATCAAAGTTACCAACACAAGAAGCTGTTCCAGTTAAATCATCATCCATAGCTCTCACAGGTGAAACAGAATTCAGCAAACAGCTTAATGTAAAAGAAAAGAGAAGAATGGAAGATGAAGTAACATCCTTAAAAAGACCAAGAACAGTGATTGGAGAAGATCCAGAGGGAAAACTCAAAGAATTCACAATGCTGAAAGGTGATCTACATACAATTATGTACCTTGAAGAACACTTGAAGCATTACTACTGAAAAGGTCCAGAAGATAATCCAGAAAGGCCACTATCTCCAATGAGCCGAAATATTGTTCAACTCAGAAATGAAGGAAACTGGGAAATTTTGCACAAACCAATGACAAATCCAATAGTTTCTATTGATAAAATCATCACTATAAATACTCCAGGAGGTGTCTTAGGTACTTACGGACAGAACAAATACACCTTGATCAGAGAAGATAGAAGTGAAGAGGTTGTTACTGATGGAGACCTGCCTGATGATATTCACCCACTAGGCTTAGTAAAGCTGAAGCAGATCATTGACAAAGACAAAAGCACTTCAGTTGTGATCAGAAGAGCTCTTGACAGCATCAAGAGTGCAGGAGAGAAGTTGTATCAAAGGGCTGCACTGACAGACTTTGATTTGTGCATCAATTTTGAGTATAGCAACAAGGTGCTAATACCTCCTCCTAACAAGACTATCCCAGCTGATATTCCTCCTAAACAAGTGACAACTGGAGCTATCTTTGACAAACCAGAAATGTGTGTGGTTTTCAAAGATGCTCATGATGAGAAAGCTCTGTTCAGATTCAGTGAAATAAGCAGGTATTCTAATCAAACTCTGAAATATATAAAGAACTGCATGAATGAGAAACAAGAGCAGCTCAAGAAGAAGGGGAAGAACAATGAACAGCTGAGGAAGGCAATTGAAGATAGCATTGAACAATGGATGGAAGCTAGAGGTTGGTATAAAGAACTTTACAAAACAACTCAAAAGGCAATCGATTACAAGAAAAGGTTGAAGCTAGGAGACAAGTTCAGAACTGGGGTGAAGATTAATTGATGCTTTCGTGAACTTAAATTCTATTTTGAAAAACAATATTTTATTTCTGTTGGTTTTGAACATTGGTTGGTTTGATTCTGTTTTGTGTTTCTGAATTTAGTTGTTTGAACTTTCTTTTTAAGGATTGGTTGAAGTTTGCTTATGTTTGAAATAGATAGTTGTTTTTCTTACAATACTTAGGGGGAGACTGTTAGGAAACTTTATTTGTAACTATTGAAGAAAATCAGATTTAGCTTGATCTCTAAAGAAGATAAAGTCTTGAAGATCAAACAACAAGAAGAAAATCAGATAGGACAACTAAAAAGAATAACATCTACTTCAAAGAAACAGAAGCTGATTAAAGAACTGAAGAAGATTATTAGAAAAGGCTTTTCTGATGGATCTGAATCATCAGTTTCTGGCGATTCTGATCATCAGACTTTTTGATGATTTGTTCACCAGAATTTCTAATGAAGTGGTTATCAGAAATTCTGATAAAACCCCACTTGTCTAAAAATCAATTCTATCCTACCACAATAACCGAAGCAAGTTGACATTATTGGATATCATGATGACAAAGGCAACTTGATTATTGGATCAATGAATATGTCAAGAAGCTACTTTTTGCAGGACATATACATGAATAAACAAATGTTTATTCATGTATCCAAGCCGTCTATAAATAGAAGGCTCATCAAGCAGAGGACAATGAGTTAAGCTTAGCATTCAATACATACTACAAACTCCATTGTCTTTTCACCTCAGAATTCACAAGTATTCATTTGTAATAGATAATAATCTTACAATCACCTTGTAAACCATTTTGTTTCAAAGTGATATAAACTTGAAAATTATGTAGGTCTTGTTTCTTGAAAGTATGATTTCTATTTCCGCACACTATTTTCACATTTGTTGAAATCACTTGCCATATTACGTGAAAAGAAGTTTTTAAGTCCAAACTGGGACCAACAGAGACACCTGAAAATACGATCAATTTCACTGTTGTTGTTACCTATCAAAATAATGTCATCTACATAGACAAGCATATACAAAAGTGTTCCATTGTGTGAGTATATAAAAAGGGAGGGATCTGTTTTAGAACCCCGGAAGCCAAGAGCAGACAAAGCTGCTGAGAGTCTTTCAAACTATGCCAGAGGTGCTTGTTTGAGCCCATAAAGGGACTTATGTAAAAGGCACACATGATTTGGTTTTTGAGGATCAACAAACCCCTGTGGTTGTTTCATATAAACTGTCTCCTTCAAGTCACCATGCAAGAAAGCATTCTGAACGTCCAATTGACGTAAGGGCCAATGACGTGTAACTGTCAATGAAAGAACAACCCGTATAGTGGTAGATTTTACCACTGGACTGAAAGTATCATATAATCAATTGACGCTTAACAACCCTATGTTGATCCCTTTTAACCTTATACACCCATTTGCAGTCAACTATATTTGTATTAGGAGCACGAGTAACCAATAACTAAGTACCATTTTGAATAAGTGCAGTGTATTCATCTGCCATAGCCTGGCGCCAGTGAGATGCTTTGTTGGCAATGGCAAAGGAGGTGGGTTCAATATCAGGTGATGGTTCAGGTGTAGTGGTGGATGTATGGAAGGAGGTAGGTTTAAATGGGTCTGTTTGTTTGGGGTTTTGACATAGGTTTGGTGGGCGAGTACGAGGCTAAGGTGAATGATATGTAGTGGTAGCAGATATATTAGGGGAAGAAGGCGGAGGTGGTGCTGTTTAGGTGGATGTTTGGTAGCGGTCAAAGGCGGTTGGTTGAGTTGTGGGTTGAGATGTGGGCCAACGGAAGTAGGTAGTAGTGGGTTGGGTTTGTCGCTGGGCCGATTCTGGATTTGGTTCTGGGCCGGTATTGTGGACCGGGTCAGTGGGTGGCGTCGGTGATGGGGCTGGTGCTGGGGTGTTTTGGGGTGTCGGTGCTGGTGTGGTGTGTGTTGTGGGTATGGCATTTGGGATAGGAATGGACATATTAGGATAAGAGGAAACATAGGGGTTGTCAGGGGAGGTGTGGTTAATTGGTTTGTGGTGGTAATGGAGAAGGGAAAAATATGTTCATGAAAACGAACATGATGAGCGATATAAATGCGCTCGGTGAGAGGGCCAAAACAACGGTAACCATGATGAGATGTGTTGTATCCGAGGAAAATACAAGGTATGGAACGAAAATCCATTTTTTGTGGATTATAGGGTCGAAGATGGGGAAAACACTGACAACCAAAGACACGAAGGAAGGAGAAATCAGGTGGACGTTTGAATAAATATTTAAAAGGAGAAATTGTGGAGTGTGTGCGAGAGGGCATGCGGTTGATTAAATAAACAGCCGTTTCAAAAACATAATGCCAAAATCATTGGGGAACATGGGCTTGTGACATGAGGGTGAGGCCGGTTTCGGTGACATGACGGTGACGGCGTTCAACGATACCATTCTGTTCACTAGTATGTCGACAAGATAAACGCTGGATGATGCCAAGGGAGGCAAGTAGAGGTGAAAGACTTCTAAACTCTCCTCCTGAATCGGACTAGACAGTTTTAAGTTTGGTGGAAAATTGGCGTTCAGCCTTAGTGACAAATAATTTAAAAATTCCAAACACCTCAGATTTGCGTTTCATGGGGAACAACCACATAAATTTAGAAAAATGATCAACACATAGCAAGAAGTAATTATAATCATCATACGAAGTTACAGGGGCTGGACCCTAAACATCACAAAATACCAAGTCTAAAACATGAGTACTTTTATAATCAGATAATAATAAATGCAGTTAAGAGGATTTCCCAACAGAACAAGAAGAACAATCAGAATTAAAAGTCTTTGCAGAAACAGGTAAATGATATTTAGAAAGCATTGTTTTGAACAATTGAGAGTGTGGATGTTCCAATCGTTGATGCCATGTGGTTGTTGTAGCACGAGTGGTTGAAAAATCGACCTTTGGAATTGGTTGATTGGTTGGAAGCTTGATGGAGTAAAGCCCACCTTCACTTGGACCCGTGATAATTTCTTCATCTGTAGATAATTTCTTCATCACTTCTCCATCATCTTCCCTAAAACCCTCTTCAATCCAACTCTGTAACAATCCAATTTCCCCTCAAATTTCACCTTCTTCTTGATACATATACCCAAGAAAACCGATGCTTGAAAAGGGTTTTTATAAGGGTTTCAATCATCATCATCTTCTAACCCATCACCTTCAACCATCATCATCTTCAATCGGAACAAGCAATCAATCAATCTCAAGTGAGATGGTGTCTAATTTTTTAAAACATAAAACACCCCACCCCCATCCACGAACCTGCAACTTCCGGCGACTTTACCCAGATTCCGGCGAACCTGCAACTTCTGGCGAACCTGCAATTTCTAGCGATTAACAAAAACGTGAAGATTATAAAGGTAGCGGTTCGTTTCACCATTGTGTGTGTGTTACCATGTTTTTGATGAAGCTCTTGCAAAAGGTTAGACTCTATCTTTTACACTCATTTTTTACACTCATTGATGGTTTTTGTTTGGATTCAGTTGATCGATTTATCATTTGATTGATTTGAATATCAAAAAGAGGAGGAGAAGAGGAGAAATGAACGTTGGCGATGGCGGAGATGTTGCGGCAGTTCCCGACGGTCCTCCACCGCCTCTTAACTGGAATTATCTCAGGTGTTTGGTGAACGTACCACTGGTGAAGAAGTGCAGGAAGGTAAACTAGCTTTATGGAGATTTACAATTATTATTTATATTTAAATGTTCAGTTTGTTATATGGATCCGCAAATTTGTGTTTTGTTAAGGTTTGATTAAGTTTGTTTTTGATTTCTTGTATTGGATCGGCATATCAATAAATCATTGGATCATTGGAGATTCTGGAAATGATTAGAGTAGGCTTCTGTAGATAGTGATACTTGTTATAATGATATTCTTGTTGAATTAGCACATGTGCTTTGATCTACTGTTGTCAATAAATCACTTACCCCAAACCCTGTTTGTTGATGGTTGAAGGGGGTCATGTCCTTGAAGATCTGGGTTTGAAGATAATGTGTTCTTGAAAATTTGGGTTAGAAGATAATGACGTGCAGATGATAATTATTGTTTTATTTTTTATAAAGTCAGTAAAACTGTAAAAGTAAAAGGGAGGGGAAATTACCAATTTACCCATCATGTGCATGTCATGTGACTAATAATTAATCAGGGTTTGGGGTTCAGTTAGACTCAGGGGCCAAAATAGTTAGTTATAGAGACCATAGGGCACATATGTTAAAAATCTTATTTTGGCCTAATATAGTAAAACTGATTTAACCACAGGGGTCAAAAACGTAATTTACTCTACTTATATGTGTATACTTTACTAATAATTACTTTACAATTGTGTATACTTTACTAGTAATTACTTTATAATTTATAGATTGCTTTATTTTTAAAGAATAATATTTTATATGTAAAAATAACTGGTATTTATGTTATACGTCGGAAAGTTTTGTTATATTTTTATTAATGATTATGATTAATGTTATAATAACTAGGTTGTTCCCAACCCGCGCGTTGCGGCGGGGAACTGACCTGTTATGCAAAGAAATAATGATCAATGTAATCTGGTGGAGATTCCCTGTAAGGTCGAGCCGTACGGGTGTTCTCTGGTTACATCATGCACATAGTATATACACAAATACCATTACTACAAATATTAATCTTCTAACTAATGTTTATAGGGAGTCAAAATATGTTGAAACTTCCATTCCTATCCACGTTCATTTTACTAATCATTGTCTTCCGTTTTTGCGTTCTTTACTTGGTTGTCCGCATAAAATGTAACAAACTCAAAGATTAATATGAAAGTGACACTACACATAACAACAAACAAACAATACACGAGCAAGATGACACAAATATTTGTGATAATGTGTAACATTTTCAACATAAACACATAACTGTCGAAATAAAAGTTTATTTCGGATTGGTTAACATTATATAAAGAAGCAAATAAGAAAAAAAAGATAATACAAATACCATCAAAGCATGAAACACTTCACAAAAAATCAAGCACTCAACATACCTTGTGAAGTTGTTAGACCCTCCTCTTGATCCTTTTCACCAGAAATCTGAAACCACTCATCAAAAGTTTCAGCAACTTCATGAATCAAGGCCAAAGCAACTAAATATTTAATGAACAGTTATTTATTGCTAGTACTACATGGTCTCCTAATGCTTGTTCATCAAATTCACCCTAATTGACAAATAGGACCAGCTAACAAATCACCTCCCTTTTATGCATCACTTATTAAAACCTTTTCACTGGAATTTCCTTATATTTTATTGATTTTTAATGTATGATCAAAGTCCAAATTGATGTTACCTTTGTATCAAAAGAATGCAACTTCATCATATTTAATCATCATCAAGACAGTGATATTTAATATGTATTAATATTGCAAAACTTAAGCTCACTTCCAAATCTTCAAGTGTTAAACACCCATTTTGTGGTTGAGCTTCCTGCCTCTTGAAAGAATATTCTCCCCAAACACGCTGTGAATCAATGAACTCACTCTACCATGGTTGTTGAAAAAGAGAAAGGCAGTCAGAAAACAAATTGCCACAAAAAAAAGTTAGCATTCAAATATATTGGAGATCATTCAGAATACACCTGAATATAACGATACAAATTTGGAATCAATCAGTGTTTTGGTTAGAAGCCCAACTAAACTGACCTGAAGTACGATTGCCTTTATTGCGGTTGTAGTTGGTATGTCGACCACCACCGCCACCACGTTGACCACGGCCATGTGAATTGTTTGGTTGTTTGGACCTGTTGGTGTAAAAATCTTGAGGAGTGGGATTCTGAGGGTTACCCGAGACAGGTTGAAGTTGAAACCCCAAGTGAGAAACAAGTTGTTGGATGATCTGCACTGTTTCAGCCGAGGCTGATGAGGAATTTGCTGCTGTAGCAGCCGTGAATGCCTGTATAGGAGCAGGTTCTGGGACTGATTTGTTGACTAAGAACTCATGGTCATCAAGGAGACCACGAAGTTCATTAAACATAGTTGTGAATTGTCTTACAAAGAGATTCTGTTTGACTCCATTGTACTCGTCACAGAGACCTGCAACAACAAGCATCACAATATCTTTATCAGCCATGGGTTGGGCAATATTAGCAAGGGCACTGGCATACTCCTGTGCCCTGGACAGATAGGCAGCCAATGTCTCCTCCGGTTTCATCTGAATCTTCAAAAGTTGGGTTTTCAAGGTAAATTCTCTAGAGGAGGTGTGTGGTGCATAAGCATGTTCAAGACCTAACCAAAGATCACGGGAAGTGACACCTTGAAAGTGTTGAAAAGAGGTTTTCGAGATAGTAGAGATGATCAGCATCCGGACATGCGCATCATTATACAACCATGTTGTGTATTCGGGGTTGGGTTGAGTAACGGGTTCTGTGCCTTCTTTGTCTTTACCGGATGCGGAGGAGGTTGTGATGAGTGGTGGCGGGCAGGGAATACTGCCATTAACATAGCCGAATAGGCTGTGGGTGGTTAAAAAGGGTTGTATCATAAGTTTCAAATGACCATAATTTGTGTGGGATAGGGTAAAGCCAAACTTATGGGAATTGTGTGATGTTTTTTCTACAGTGGTGAAGGCAATGAGTTGCTGATCAGCCATCGAAAAGGAAGAAAAAAAAATAGTGACAGTGAACAGTACAGTGAACAGTAACGATGAACAGTACCATGAATAATGACGATGAACAGTACTGTGAATAGTGACGATGAACAGTAGCGTGAATAACAGTAGCGTAATTGTGATTGCTGGAAGGTGGCGGCTGATTAGGGTTAAGCTCTGATACCAAGATAAACTTGGTATAATTGTATATTGATTGTGTTATGATTGTGATTACAATGAGATTACATATAGGATATATATAGACTAGGATTACAAAGATTAGGGTCGGCTATAATCAACTTAGGGTCGGGCCTATACTAAGACATATATCAACTAATACTAAAGCAAAACCCTAAAAGCCAAACCCTAAATCCTAAAAGCTAAACCCTAATCCTAAATATGTATATTATAGGGTTCGATGAGACGGTTCCAATGCCACTAGAATGAGTCCAGACGGAGTTCGTTTGAGTCGGTTCCCCACTTTTTTAGTGTTCCCCATTGAACCCAACCCTAGATAGTTATATGGTTCTAATTTGTATAAATTTGGTAGTTGAGAACCGAGGTGAATAAAGCTTTGGAGACTGCCCGTACCGGGAAACTCATTTGTTCGAGTCTAGAGGCAAAGGTGTACCTTCATAGCTCCGATAATAAGCTCGCTGAGAGATTAAGGAATATGTGTGAAGCTAAAATTGATGCGAACTCCCTGCATCGTATATTCATAACGTCTCAGGTATTTCTGTTTATTATGTGGAAACCTTTATCTTATGTTTTGACATTTTAGGTGTTACGTTTTATTGATATTTGTTGTTTAGAAAGCTGATTGATGAATCAAACTGTAGGTTAAGATTATTTCCACATTGGAGGACACACCAACAAAAAATATACCGTATTCCGGAGAATATTTAATTCAAGGAGAAAATAAAATATGGATCGGGGTGTCACGTGCAGAGGGTTTGAAATGTGAACGATGCTGGAATTTTTCACCTCAGGTTGGCTCGTTTGTTGATCACCCGATGATCGGAGTGTCGCGCTCCGGTCAAAGATAATATTTATAAGCCCTAATTACCCTTAACGATAGCTAGTGGTAGCAAGGGGTCGAACCACGAAGAGTATGTGGTTTGCGAATGGACTTGAATGATTTATAGAAGTTTTCACTTTTATGAAGCTTGCTAAGTTGTTTTTGTGGTTTTTTTTTGTTTGTTAAAAAGATGTTGAATAAAATTACTAAAGTGATTGGATTGATTAACTACTAATGATTAACAATTGCAAGAAATGTAATTGATGGTTTAAACAAGATATAGAAAACAAGGCTCACACCCGGTTCGGTAATTGCAATCCTCGGGTTCTTACACGTTTTAAATTTGATTCAATTGAATATGTTATTAACGGTTTTCTATCATGAAGTTTAGGTGCCAATTGCTATCAACGCATATCACGGACCACAATGCACTTCGTTACTTCGGACAAGTAAAACCTTTTGAATGACAAGGCATAATTGCACAAACTTGTTTCGCAAAGTCAAATTTCATAACTCATTCGACAATTCACAAATATAGTTCAAATGCAAGACAATTATCAATCAATTCAAATACAATTCAAGTTGTCACAAAATCAAACTAATAACATTGTACAAACCCTAGACTTACAATAACCTACACCGGGGTGAAACCTCCGAGAATTTAGCCGCTCATGATGGAACGAATGCGATCACCGGTAGTTTGGAACTCGAATTGGATCATCTTGAAGCTTGGAGATGGTGAATGTTGGTGATTAGGGTTTGTGGTAGGATGGTAGTGATGAACGGATGAATGGATTGATGGAATTAGGGTTTTGAAGTTGTTGATGATGATGATCGGTTAATGATTCGGTTGATTCGGATGATGATGGATGGAATAGATGGATTGGAGATGAAGTGGTGGTGTGTTTTGGCTCCAAGATCAAGATTCAAACTCAAAAACCAATGTAACTCCCGTATTCAATGGCCAAAATATGTTTTAAAATCGTTCCAACAACCAACTCACAAGAATTCGCGTCTAGAGAAACTGAGGCCCGTCGCCGACGGCCTGGGGACCCGTCGGCGACGGCCTCCCCTTTTCTGATTTCTCTCCGACGCTCTATCTTCCTGGTTACGCGATTTCTGGCCGAAGGGGGTTTCTAAGGGGCGTCGCCGACGACCTCCCCAGCTCCTATTTTTCGTTTTTCCATTTTGTACTCCCGATTGATCCGTTTGATGTCCCGGTGGTCCGTTTTTCGCTCCGGTGACCCGTAAAGCTCCCAAAAAGCTCCTTAAACTCCGTTAAACCTGCAAAACACAAATTTAATTAAAAGTAGGCTATTCGAGATTAAAAGTCAAGTAAAAACCCAAACTTAAACATGTTTCTAATTATATTAACTTTGTTTTTGATATATCTCTACAAATATAAACTATATACACTTGTATATTGTTTTACCATGTTTCTAATTATATTAACTTTATTTTTTATCAATAGACGTGAAGTGGAAAGTAAAATTGCCCAGAGTTTCAGAATCGTGCATGCTTCTGGATACATTTTCAGTTTGACCATGTAGTTGGATATGTTACAGCTCATTCATAGTAAAGAATTAAATTTGATCATTTTGAAGTTAAAGGGAACTCTTAGCTTAGAAACTACATACATAAAGGTTACAAATATTTGCGTATTATAGACTATGAAAATAGTGTTTTATTTATCTGCTATATAAGTCGTATAATGTATCTATTTAAGTAGTAATATAGTTCTTGATGATACAATAAGCACGAAGCAGGCTTAACCTTTTAGAGGACTTAAAATGGATTCTAAATCGGGATCCTCTTCGAAATATATATAGGGTGGGGTTAGTGTAAAAAAATGTGGTTTTGTGAGAAGTGTAAGAAGTGTTTTAAGCCTTTAGATATTGGATCTAATGGTTGAGATCAATAGGGGCCTAAATGTAAATTGTGTTTTATTGTTTTGGACTGGTTTGACATTTGTAGGGGTAATAAAGTCTTTTTATCCATTTGAAATTAGGAAACCGTATATTCATATGCACACCCGCTATCAAACCCCTTACAAATTCGCGGTTTCACTCATCAAAATCGGAATTCATGGAAGAAGATCATTATCGAAAAACACCGTTGTGTTATAAACGTAATCAACATCTCTTCTTCTTCGTTTAACATTCTCTAAAAATCTAGGGTTCCATATTTACAATCAGTGTTTTTTTAGGGAAAAGATTCAAATCAAAATATTCAGAGTGCAGTGTTCAATGGGATCTACGGAAGCTTCAAACACACCATTGGCTGTAAAACGCAAGAAATCAACCACGGCGATGAAACCAGGTTTTGATTTTACTTGATGACCACTAGGGCTTTGTTTTTAAGTGATTAAATAAGGAACTGTAGTGAATGTTATTGCTTGTAGTGTTATAAACGGCAAATAAAACCAGGTTTAACTGATTTGTGGTTTGGTGTTATGTTCGAAAGTGTTACGTAGTGTTATATACTGATTATAAAGTGTTATATAGTGCTAAAGTTGGGTAGCTGGTTATATAGTGTTATATACTAATTAATAGTGTAATGTTGTGTTATTTACTGATCATAAAGTGTTATACAGTGTTATATACTAATAAATAGTGTAATGTAGTGTTATACACCTATTAAATATTGTAAAGAAGCTGGTTAAACTGGGTGTGTATTTGATAATAGTATTTATGTAGTGTTATATGCAGAATCAAATCAATCAATAGTGTGAAATAGTGTTAAAACTGGTGGATTGGTTAAATAGTTGCTAATAGTTTTATATAGAGTTATAAATGTTGAACCAATATTGGTTTTTTGACTAATCGTGTAACCATATATACTTACTTAGGAGAAGCAGCCAAATACCAAAGTACAAAATGGGAAAAGGCTTCAATAATACAATACAACAAAGCATCCCCTTGGATGATTCAGATAATGAAAACATAGCAAAGAGAGGTATCGATAAAGGATTAAAAGAAGTAAAATAAACGCCTAAAGAATTGTAGCTTTATGCAAAACCCTCAATTAGGAATGCGTATTTAATCTAACGTTACCACATTCCTTTGTTTTTGTCACAGCAATCAAGCGGACAAAAGACCATAACTATCACCTACTGAAACAACACCGGCGGTGATCGACGGCTCTTGCAAGACTTTGGCATGGGGTTGTTTCCAGTGCTAAAACGAGAATGAGTTAGGGTTTTGAAGAAAACACTTTCATGCTCATAACGTGTTGTGAAACTAGCCTAATAGCAACCAATTGATGGAAAAAGAAAATAATACTAGAGGAAGAAAGGATTTGATATTTCATTGATTGGGGTATGTTTACAATGAGATACAATATGAGTATCTATTTTTGATGTTGATAACCATAATAATAATATATGTTTATAATCTCCCTAGTATTTTGCCCATGGCTTTATAGCCTAGTGGCATCTTGGGGGTGGGATAAAGCTTTGGGACCAATAGGTCCTGAGTTCGATTCCCACAAGGGGGTTTTTCCATATTTATTAGGTTTCCTCCTGAATTGGTGTATAGGCATTATGCCTAGTGGAGATGGATATGATCGGGTGGTTCCGCTGGTGGCACGATGATACTCCAGTGGTCCGTCAGTGATCCAAAATTTGCCGTTCAAAAAAAAAATATATGTTTATAACAGATACATAATTATTTAAATTATGCACATGCGTATATTATTTAGTGTCCACCAAACTTTACAAAGCCAACGCGAGTATTATAATAGAGTTAATTACACAGATGGTCCCTGTGGTTTATATCTAGTTTCACCTTTAGGTACTAATTTTATTTAACAAGTTCAGGTTTCATGATTTCAATTTAGTAACACATTTACTTAGTTAATTTTTATGTTAAATTTCATTGAAATGACTAAAATGCCCTTCCATTTTAAAAGGGCCATTTATGTCATTACTCTATTTTTAATTCCAAGGACCATTTCTGTTTTCATATTCGGTATTGTTTGGTTTTGTTATGTTATGGACTCGAACATAATCACTAATTTCAGTTATAATCTGTTCGCATGTTTGAGTAATTTACTTAAAAAATGCTTGTATACAAACTAGTGGGGAACCCGCGCGTTGCTGCGGGAGCGACAATTTACATCAAAATAGACAAAACATAGGCCAACATAGGCCAAACCAACTGGTATCCATTCTAACCCGTTAGTTAGTCAGTTAACTGTCTGCTCATTTGCCACTCCGAAAAGAAATTTAAATAATAAAAGCCTTTAATCTAAAACTTTACTGTGACATAATTACCAAAAGTAAAATGACAATGAACATGAGATTTTTGTATTCTTCTTAGTAAAAATTTAAGAAATCTACACATTCTCTATTCAAATGTACACTCGTCATTGCTCACGAGTCATGATACAGCAACTTGATGTAATAGTTTATGTAAAATTAAAAACATCACATCCAGTCACCACAGCCAATCTACAGCAAACCATGGAGTTGACCATCTTTGAGTGTCAAATTTATTAATCTTTATAAAACTGGAGATGTGATAACTGATAAGAACTGTTTCTTCTTAGAGGTGGCCATTTCATACTTTGAACCCATTTACAAATGGGTAGATTTAGGTTATGTAATATCTTTAACACAGAATTAAAATAAACGCTAAAAAAGAACATAAACAAACACAAAACTGAAAAAAAAAACGCTACAAAATAACATGAACAGACAGGTTTAAAGTCATCCGAAGAATAAGTAGATTGCTACTGAATCTAAAAGAGTCACCAAATGAGCAACAACATGTAAAGAGAGAAAATAGAAAATGTAGTACGGGAACGCACCTTACACTCCATTAAACAAGTAACACATCGTCGATTACATATACTATGCATTTGATTTGATGATTCATATATTATAGTAGGGGTGAGCATATATCGGGTCAGAACAAAAAAACCCAAGGACCGAACCGATAATTAACCTTAACCGACCCAGTATGTAGCATGAAGGTATTATTTCAGTTCAGTTGTTGGACCTATTTTTGGGTTCGGTTAAAGTTCCGGTCCAGGAACAATAGTATCCTAGTAAGAAACCTGTTGGACTGATGTTGTACAAGTCCGGCATTGTCAACAGGAGGTGGTTTTATAGTATTTTGAGCATAAAGGCTTGACTCACTGTATGCTTATCACAAGTATGTTTTCTCTCTAGACATGGAGGGTTGATGAGGCTTCTAGTTTGCTGCGTGATCTCAACTTTTCGAGGAAACATAGGAGATCGCCCGCGTCCCTCCTTCACGCTAGTATCCCTTCCTTTTGTCGGCATTGATCAATTAAGATAATCAATTACTGAGCACCTACATTATTTAAACAAAGCATGGTTTTCACGTCGAGAACATGAGCCGCAAGTGTGAGTACAGTCTGGTAGCCTTGATCCAGGCAGTTGAACCATGCCGGCCACTCTTTGATTCCCTGGTGGCACCCTTGTGGCTCCATGTTGATCTGGTGTCACTTGATTTAAATAGTGGTGCCGATGACCTGTTCACGAGACAATGATTCAAGATAATTAGAACAGAACACAAAATCGTACATTCGTACTGATGTATTTTATGACATGTCATGATCATTCTTTGATAGATCTGTTATGGGTTATACAATTAAAGGCACTTGGAAACATGTCGATGTGTGTGAAGTGCGATGAGAGATGATCGTACAGTGGGAAAAAAGGGGTAAACATCCAGGTTTGGTCTTGGATCTTGGGCTGAGATACCCGATTATGAAAAAAAAAACCGAACCCAAGTTTGTATCGCAATTCATGTTTGGATATATGGGATTCTCGAGCCGGGTCGGGTAATCTTCGGTTCGGGTCAGTTCCTAGAATTTGCTTGCCCATGTCATCTACGACACAAATATCAACCGTGAATGTTACCTGCAAATATAAAAAAATAATAATAAATGAATAATATATTATCTGCACACACTAAAACAAAAAATAAATGAATAATAAAATATTATAGGCATACCAAGGAGAGTTGGGTACTTGCCAGGCCACAAATGACATTACTTGCATTTTAGAGAAAATGCAGTGGTCAACAGAACTGTCGTTTTCGTTTGTTATAAAATCTTAAGGATTTTTACATAATCTTCCTAGAGATACAACTAATTCAGCTTCAGCAACCATTGGGTCTTAGCGCTTTGACATAGAAACCGTTCTGGCATGTCCCTTATGATCCTCTCACTATTACCTTCAATATAGACACCAGGCTTTCAAATGTATGACAACGTCGCATGATCCCGGAGGCACATTCCCGATCTCGTTCTCGTTCTTCAGATAAGCGATTCGTGTGACGTTTCTAAGCCACAACGAATGTAACAAACGGACGGTAGTGTTCGATGTAAATGGCTTCCTTCATATCAACCATTTCTTTATTCAGAACCATCTCAAACTGGTCGTCACTAACACCAGCACAGGCACAATCTTGTTCGGTTTCACTTTGTTGACTTTAGCGTAAGTGCTGATCAGGTCCAAACACACGCTCCCGAAATTAACAATCTTTTATTTACGATGCCCTTGTGGCCACACACAAGCTACATAACGAGTCGCACCACGGTCCACGAGCCAACAACTGCTTCAATAGATGGAGACTCGGAGTTCATCGCAGCCGGGTGATTGACATCTGCTCTAATAAACATATATTCATTCACAAGCAAGTTAGCACAAAAGATGGTAAACCTAATCCATAAGAAAATGATCAATAAAAAGGGAGTTAAGACATCAACAAACCTTAATCTCTGAGTCTCGAGGCTATTACGTCCTTTTACCATAGCTGGAGTTGTTTCGATTCTCCTTTTCCCCGAATGTAACCGACAGACAACCGCCATCGGATTCGTCTGCCATCGTTTACCTCCTTTCTTCTCGGATTTGGATCACTGCCGCACAATTGTTCTATCGGCTCAAAGCTTTCGGTTTCATATATGTTTCATTTGTCATTCAGGTATCACAAGAACAATATTACAGAAATATTAATATTATAGAAATAACTTAAAATCCAACCCGATTGGCCAACCCAATTTGCCACCTCTATAAATAAAATACTAATACCTGAATACTAAAAATCTGAGTCGGTTTGCTTTTATTGCTTGTTTGATAAAACTCCAGATATAGTTTCACTGTAAACATAAGACCATGTCAATAAAAAACATCAAGACAAAACAACCAAGTTGGAATAAACATATGAACAGAGGATCTGGATATTTGATTAGTAACTAATACACCTTCATTGTAAAAGATTCATTGTTTTAAGCCATGTTGTGATTGAAACAAAATCATGCCAATCTGGCTGGAGGCTTAACCTGCAATTAGATATTTCAAATCATGTACATTACACTATTCTATCCGTGATCATTGAAGATCATTAAAACAAACTCTAAAACGAATATCCAATCGGTTCTTAATAAGTTTATTTGGATCCAAATTTAAAGAAGATTTAAACAATGTTATAAAACATCAATGGCATATTTAGGGTTCATAAAACCGTTACCCATAACCTGATAAGTCACCGGTTTCGAGTCCTCCGCCAATTCATCGTCACGAAAAAACCATATCACCGGCGGCTTTGGTCACGGTTTGCTCCTTCAACAGTGTTTGAATGGAAAATGATGTTATGCATACACACTCCTTTGGTCACCGTCGGTTGCTGCTATCAATGCGAAGACCCAACGGATTCCCCCATCCCAAACAGAATCCCCTGGTGCCAATAATGGTTTCGATTCAGGGTTTAGAAGAAAGAGATGTAGTTGTGTGTGGTTGTGTGCTTTAGGGTTGGAGATATTTAGACGCTTCTTGCCTAAAGAAAGGAACACGAAGAATCTCAGGAGAGTTGAATAATTCACCTCACTAGTCCCACATTTCACCTATTTTTCCTAATATGGTCCTCCGTTAAAAAAAAACTTAACGAAGTTAAGTTTTTTTTCCAAATTACAAACATATTTTTAGGGCTTTTGATTAGAACGACGATACGAGTTCATTGATGTAAAACTTACTTCGAAATGGTGATCCAAGTGACTTGATTTTGGTTAATTGGAAATTTAAACACCCGAATTGAAGCGCCGTTTTCATCGTTTGGAGCACTGTTTCGAGACAAGTTTTACATCAATGGACTTGTATCGTCGTTCTAATCAAAAGCCCTAAAAATTTGTTTGTAATTTGGAAAAAAAGCTTAACTCCGTTAAGTTTTTTTAACGGGGGACCGTTGTAGGAATAATAGGTGAAAGGTGGGAGGAATATTCTGAGGTGTGATTATTAATGGCCAATAAGGTCTAGGTGCGATTATTACAGGCCAATTCCCCGTTATAAAAAGGCACAACTGAACTACTAACTTCTCAATCAGGTCTAGGTGGTATTTATGGACCAGTTATACTTATATGGAGTAAGTTTCGTTTTTGGCCCCTGTGGTTATATCAGTTTTACTATATTAGCCCAAAATAAGATTTTTTAACATATGTGCCCCCATGGTCTCTATAACTAACTATTTTGGCCCCTGAGTCTAACTCAACCCCAAACTCTGGTTAATTATTAGACACATGACATGCACATGATGGGTATAATGGTAATTTACTACTTCTCCTTCATCCTGATTTCTTTTTAACCCACATCTGTAGATAATTTCTTCATCACTTCTCCATCATCTTCCCTAAAACCCTCTTCAATCCAACTCTGTAACAATCCAATTTCCCCTCAAATTTCACCTTCTTCTTGATACATATACCCAAGAAAACCGATGCTTGAAAAGGGTTTTTATAAGGGTTTCAATCATCATCATCTTCTAACCCATCACCTTCAACCATCATCATCTTCAATCGGAACAAGCAATCAATCAATCTCAAGTGAGATGGTGTCTAATTTTTTAAAACATAAAACACCCCACCCCCATCCACGAACCTGCAACTTCCGGCGACTTTACCCAGATTCCGGCGAACCTGCAACTTCTGGCGAACCTGCAATTTCTAGCGATTAACAAAAACGTGAAGATTATAAAGGTAGCGGTTCGTTTCACCATTGTGTGTGTGTTACCATGTTTTTGATGAAGCTCTTGCAAAAGGTTAGACTCTATCTTTTACACTCATTTTTTACACTCATTGATGGTTTTTGTTTGGATTCAGTTGATCGATTTATCATTTGATTGATTTGAATATCAAAAAGAGGAGGAGAAGAGGAGAAATGAACGTTGGCGATGGCGGAGATGTTGCGGCAGTTCCCGACGGTCCTCCACCGCCTCTTAACTGGAATTATCTCAGGTGTTTGGTGAACGTACCACTGGTGAAGAAGTGCAGGAAGGTAAACTAGCTTTATGGAGATTTACAATTATTATTTATATTTAAATGTTCAGTTTGTTATATGGATCCGCAAATTTGTGTTTTGTTAAGGTTTGATTAAGTTTGTTTTTGATTTCTTGTATTGGATCGGCATATCAATAAATCATTGGATCATTGGAGATTCTGGAAATGATTAGAGTAGGCTTCTGTAGATAGTGATACTTGTTATAATGATATTCTTGTTGAATTAGCACATGTGCTTTGATCTACTGTTGTCAATAAATCACTTACCCCAAACCCTGTTTGTTGATGGTTGAAGGGGGTCATGTCCTTGAAGATCTGGGTTTGAAGATAATGTGTTCTTGAAAATTTGGGTTAGAAGATAATGACGTGCAGATGATAATTATTGTTTTATTTTTTATAAAGTCAGTAAAACTGTAAAAGTAAAAGGGAGGGGAAATTACCAATTTACCCATCATGTGCATGTCATGTGACTAATAATTAATCAGGGTTTGGGGTTCAGTTAGACTCAGGGGCCAAAATAGTTAGTTATAGAGACCATAGGGCACATATGTTAAAAATCTTATTTTGGCCTAATATAGTAAAACTGATTTAACCACAGGGGTCAAAAACGTAATTTACTCTACTTATATGTGTATACTTTACTAATAATTACTTTACAATTGTGTATACTTTACTAGTAATTACTTTATAATTTATAGATTGCTTTATTTTTAAAGAATAATATTTTATATGTAAAAAATAACTGGTATTTATGTTATACGTCGGAAAGTTTTGTTATATTTTTATTAATGATTATGATTAATGTTATAATAACTAGGTTGTTCCCAACCCGCGCGTTGCGGCGGGGAACTGACCTGTTATGCAAAGAAATAATGATCAATGTAATCTGGTGGAGATTCCCTGTAAGGTCGAGCCGTACGGGTGTTCTCTGGTTACATCATGCACATAGTATATACACAAATACCATTACTACAAATATTAATCTTCTAACTAATGTTTATAGGGAGTCAAAATATGTTGAAACTTCCATTCCTATCCACGTTCATTTTACTAATCATTGTCTTCCGTTTTTGCGTTCTTTACTTGGTTGTCCGCATAAAATGTAACAAACTCAAAGATTAATATGAAAGTGACACTACGCATAAAATAGTCGTGCAGTAAACAAACTGGTGGTAAATGTCTTTGTGAAGAGCTTGTGTGAGAATCATGAATGCTTTCTTTTCTAACTCAAACTTCTTCTTATCATCATCAGACATAGTGCTGTAAGTTTCTGGATTAGATCCTGCAACTTCCAAATCACTATCAAATGCGGTGAAGAAGCACATCCATAGATCTTGACCTTGCCCCTGAACGTAAGTTCTCAGCCTTTCTTTCCACCATCCCCAATCATTGATATGATTTAGCTTTGGCGGTTTCGTGCTTGTACCAGTCTCACTGTCGTTCTGCATCATAGATTGAATGCTGTTGCTTTGATTTGTGACCAATGCCCATTGATTTGCAGTTATCATTGCAGCTTGAGGTGGGACAATAGCCTGCATCCATGCTTTGTTGAAATCTGACGCAGATTGCGTAGCTGATGATTGCGTAGCTGCTGATTGTGGAGTTAGAGTCCACGCGCTTGGATCCCACTGACCGTTTGTTCCCATTTTATGAAAATTAATATATTAAGTGAAAATTGATTTAAAAATTTGAAAAATAAGTTTTCTCCCTTTTTTTTAAAAAATTTAATTTTCACAAAGTATGTTAAAATCTCGAAGGATAACAACCAGCCGAAAGATCCTTGATCGAAAGACCTGAAACACAAACTTGTTAGACACAAACAGACAAAGGATCGAAAGATCAGCACCTGTTCGAAAGATCAACAGGGTTCGAAAGATCACTGTTGAGTTTCGAACAATGTTTTTCGAAAGATTCTCCAACGAAGGATCCTTATCTTTCGAAATGTACTGTAGACCGAAAGATGAACACGAAAGATGATTTCGAAAGACTTCCCAATCGAAGGATCCTAGTCTTTCGAAATTGAGCAGAAGACCGAAAGATGTATGTTTCGAATATTCCTTGGAACGAAAGATAAGTCTCACACTTCGAAGGATGCTCGAATGATGACTATCTGTCGAACCTCCTTTGGTCGAAAGATGATCTTTCGACTTCGAAGGATATCTTTCGAACTTACTGACACGGTTGACAAAAGTGACAGGTAGGTGAAAAGTTGACGGGTTGGTGAGTACTTTCGGCAGAAAGTATGTTCAGACCATATCTTCTGAACATGCAGGTTTCACCAAACAGGTAAGGTCCGAATATTTTAATCAGTTAACAACTCCCAACACACAAACACTTAGAAATTTAAACTTTTTAAGATCAAAAGTGTAAAATACCAAGAACACTATGAATATCGGTTGAAGATAAGAAGAACAAACCCAGAAATATGAATATTTCTGCAAACCGACAACAATCCGAAACCGATTTTAACAAGTTTTTCAGAAAAAGGTGAACCTTTTAAACCCGAAAAACAGTCCGAAAACTCTCGGTTTTAACAAGGAGAAGAGCCAAAGCTCTGATACCACTTGTAGGTCCCTCTCGAGGATGAGATAAAACCTTATCCTTGTTATATCAAACACACTAGCGAGTGCGGAATCCAAGCTAGCATGCAACCGAGAATTTATACGAGAACAAGCACAAACACAACACACAAGATTCACCGATTAACACCACATGTATTAATACGTATGAAAGATCCGGTTACAAGCTCAATGTTTACAGATATGTTCTATAAACTCTCAAAGTGTGTGTGTGCTCTCAACAGAATGCTCTCTCTGTTTCTCTTGCCTGATCTCTCGTGTCTACTGAACACAACACACTACATGGGTATATATACCCGACACAGCAGGTCTGGTCGAAGGATCAGACAGATTGATCGACAGATCATCTGTCGACCAGAAAGCCCATCGAAAGATCACAAACACCTCGAAGGATGATATCCTTCGAGATATCCTTCGAGATCATCCATCGAAGGTTTATGTTTCGAACCCATCTATCGAATGATCATCTTTCGAGTCCATCGAAGGATATAAGACAATCCTTCGATGACCATCCTTCGACTCAGACATCTTTCAACCAATGTGCTAACTGTTTGGCCAAGTCAAACCAGGAGGATGGTTGACTTGGTCAAACTTACATCGAACGCACATTGTAACAAACTAAGACGTAGCCCAGACTAACATAAGACATCGTTTTGTATCATGACGAAATACAGACAAAGTACAGACACAAGTGCACCAACAAACTCCCCCTTGGCTGTAGCTTTGTCTTGATCTTCGTGTCTTCAAGTCTTCAAGGCCGAGTCGAACCGAGCCGAGTCGCGTCCACACAAAGTGCATCAACAAACTCCCCCTTGGACGCTACTCGTGATGGTTCGTCTTCTATGTCTTTCATGTCGGAGGATCTTCAAAGTCTTCACGCATCGAAAGCAGAAAGTATATCAACAAACTCCCCATTTAACTTAGGTAGTGTGTCAATAAACTCCCCCTTAGATTGAACTCTCCATTGAGTCATGCTCGTGAATCTTTTGACTTATCAATTCTTCAGATCCTTGTGGTGTTGATGAAGGGACAGCGGCAACTCGATCATTTTATCCTTTGAGTGCCTCCACTTCGTGTCTTCATTCCAAAGCTTTTCATCGAACATGTTCTCCTCGCCTTTAGCATCTGCACATGCAAGAAAGCTAAACGCATAATGAGAACAACCGCTTGGAATATAGTTAACATTTAAACTAACGACACATATGAGATCAAATCTCAATCAAACACCAACCGACAGCAGTTTGAAAGTTTAGAAAAATATTCATTTTAATCCTTTAACTTTCAAAACTCGTTAACTTCGACTGTTTATGAAGATGCAATTGTTTTCCAGCTTACGATCAGGATTTTGGGTAGGATACACTCGAGTTCCAACATCGGTCAATCAAAAATAAACTAGAAGAAAAATCTTTTTGGATTTTATAAAGTTTAAATTAAAACACACCTAAAATCTTTTTGAAATTTTCATTTTTCAAAGGTAAAGATGGAAAGCAATAAATAAATATATACAAAGATGCATAAACAGGAAACATTAAATAAATATTTACAGACATTCTTTTTGTGAGTTTCGAGGGTAAGAGAATCATATCAGTGTACGGTCATGTCAGAACGCTCTTGTTGTTCAGTTAATTAACATTAAGATAAGCATCCTATAACAATTATCGGTATTGTTGTCCACATAAGCTCAACTTATCATTTGTAATCATGGCGAGGGGATACGTTAAGGTATGATTTATACTTACCGACCGGTGTTCATCCACATCACGACACATTCCCGTATCAAGGTATGCACGAGGGTTCATCTTACCGGTGAGTATACCGATTATCATCTGTTTGACCGTATATGATGTGAGATTCTCACTTATTTTGATTTTGAAAACAAGCCCTATGTGATATAATCACTTATTTATGAGGAACTTGATTTTCAGATGCATGAGGGCACAGGAGCAAGTCCGTGAACAGGTCAGTACTTTCGTACAGCAGAGAGACGAACTTGACACCCGGAAATAATTTGTGATATATTATCACTTATTTGTTTGGACATGTGATTGTTGATCACTTATTGAGGTCGAATGCAGTATATACACGTATGTATGGTATCATGGAAGATCTAGACTTGCGTCCCCGTTATTTTTCCGGTAAAAGATACAACCATGATACCCAGATGATAGGCAGCATAAAGACCGAATATCTCAGAACCTCGGCAATCTCTCAAACGAAATTTCGGTACTAAGACCATATGCCAATGAATGGTTCCCACCCAGTCTTCAGTCGGATTTAAGTTTATATCACCCTGCACACTTTAAAATGATTGTGAGCCTACCGATACATCTTATATAGAGCTGCTTATCGTTTTTCATTTAAGGTTTAAAGAGGTTTAAACAGACCACTGATGTACTATCATTTTCTCTTTTGCTCGCCAGGAAACTCATTTTTGTTTTTCTATTGTTTTTGTGTTTTTGAAATTTTTCGATGTTTTTGGATTTTCAAATTTGGATCTACTCCCCCTAAAAACAACAAACTATGACAAATTTAAAAGACACAAAGATATTTACAAAAATGATTTTCCGATGTTGGTTAACTCATGTTTTACCTCAATGCCGTTTACCAAAATTAAGTTATAATCAGAAATGATTTAGCGAATTTTGGAAAAATCAGTTGGCATGTCGGTTTGCGGTGCGGACCATGACAACATTGTCTGGCCAAAGAGTGCTGTACGAGATAATAATTCACAAAGCAGCTTAATAATCGACAAGTATAGAAGAGATTAGAAATTTAAAACCGTATCCTGCAACTGCATCGTGCATTGCAAGGAATCTGAGTGCTCTCCCAAACTGGATATCCATCCGGTGTGGATTTCAAAGTCGATTCTTTGTAGTTACTTAGAAATCTCTTGACAGCAACAAGATCAGAAACCTTTGGGTCCGGCTGGTCTTCCTCATTTCACCAGCAAGGTTTTAGTCTTTCTCTTGTGAAGTAGTGTGCGGTTGATCAACCCATGCCAAGGCATCCGCACACCCAGTTGATTTGTTCAACAAACACATGTTCTTCAATCACACCGCGAAGAAATGTACACTGCACGTTCATCTTGTTGATTTTGAACTTCTGACGTGCTGCAGGTGCGTACATTTTGATTTGAATCTATCCCGGGAACCCGATCAAAGCTTTGAACATTTCCATTTTGAAATGATTTTCATGTTGTCGAAGCTTTTCAATCTCTTTCAACAGACATTTCTGTTTCCCTTTTCTTTTTCTCTCCATTAAAGGCAGCAATTTCTTCTGTTGCCTATTTTGTGCAAGGATGCTCCACTGTCAACAATCTTACGACTATCGAAAGTTCCTCCTGGAATATCCTACACACTTACTCAAAAATTAGTTGGAGAGAGGGACCCAAGCCTTTGTAGACTTGGGTCGTCCTTGATCATCAAGAAAAGTGATTTCAATCTCTCGATGATTAGGAAAAAGAACCTGTGGTGCTCCCCCTGACTGAATTACCTGTTTTTGTTTCCAAGCTGTTTGTCCGTTACCAGTATTTGCATTAATTGTTTTAGCATTTACTGGTTTTACAGTTTTAGGTTTTGCTTGAACAGGTTTTTCTTCTTTGACCTCTGATTTTAAGGCCTTTTCAATTACCTTTTGATTCTTTTGTTTTAACTTCTTTTCCCTTTCTTTCAAGACACGTGGGTCTTGTTTCGGGGAAAATGATCGTTTTTGGTAATTGGTTTCTTGGGGAGCACTTGTTTTTGCCTTCAACTTTTGCAGGTATGGGCAGTATCTTACAATATGCCCAATTGTGCCACACTCAAAGCACATTCTCCGCTCTACAAACCTCGGAGAAACCTGTTGATTACCAGACGAAGAACCAGACCATGAACTTTGTGATCTAGACGTGCTTGGACCTAAATCACATCCGTTGGTGTGTTGGGTGTAATTATTCTGTTCATTTCGTTTTAAAATTCTAACTTGTTTTATAAAATCAAGGTTAGATTTATCCTGAAATGTTTCAAGTTTGTCTGAACCCGTGGATCCAACAAAGTTCATTTTCGGTTCTCTTTTCTTAACAGGAGCTCTTTTGTTTTGCACCCATTGTTGTTGAACCTTAGGTGCTTGAACATTCTTGTTCTGAGTCTTCTTTCCCTGTCCCTTACCCTTAGAGGCAATAGGTTGTTGCTTTGTCGGTGATTTCTGTTTTTCAAATTGTTTTCTGATTTCTGATTTCGGAACAGGATCACATTGTGTTACCACAACTCCGGGAATGCTCTTTCCCAAAAATTTATTCGTGTGGTCTTCAAACACTTTATCAATCAAAGATGGATTGACATTTTTAATTGGAAAATCATTGTCCGAGTAAATTTTAGCATCACCGACCAAAGTATACAACACGTTATTGCTCTTCACAACATTCTTGACAGGATCTATCACTTGCTTGGCGATAGGTTGTATGACAGGAGTAGGAGGATCACAAAGAATATGATTCTCAATTGGAATTTCTACTCCTTTCGTCTCATCAAGTGATTCATCCTGGTCATTCACATCTGATTCATCATCTGAAGAATCATAGTCCTCAATGGTGGGAGGACTCTGTTCCTTAACACACGATGAATCTGTCACATTCTCAGATTCTGATTCTGATTGACCCGAGGATGATGTACCAGTTGTGAACCCGAGGCCTGCTGCAAAGTCATCTAGACCGAGTGGCACAGTAGGTTCAAAACGGGGCATATCCTCGTCATTAGGCAATTTGGAGTAATTGTGATTCATTGGGGGAGGACATGATTTGAATCCATTACCCTTCTTATCCCCCTTTTTCTTTTGAACATCAATAATGTGATCCAATACATAGCGGGAATTGGAATAACTTTCCAATTTCTGCTTGATTGTTTCACATTCACATCGAGCGGTGGCCAATTCTACCATCTGCTTTTCAATTGTGTCTATAAGATCATTGTTAGCATGTTGTTTTCGCAAAAAAGCTTTTTGTAATTCTGTAACATCATGTCTTAATGACGCAATTGTGGTTTTAAATTCCTTTTCATTTCTGGTTAAAAACACGTTAGCTTCAGCTGCTTTAGACAGATCTACAACCAATTCTTGATGGTGTTTGCATGTGATATCAAATTTCTCTTGCAAACCCTCGTGTTTGCTTCGCAATTCGCAACACTCATCATTTATCGAAACATGTTTGTCTTGCAAGTCAAACAAACTAGCTTGTAAAGCATCATGTTTGCCTTGCAACTCAGACATGTTTGCCTCCAAATCAGCATTTTTAACACGCAAACTATCACAGTTATCACAATTAGCAGCAATGGGTTCATCGACACATACCTGACCTGATGAACTGTCGACATTAGCCATAAAGGCTGAATGGAGAGAAGACGAAGAGTAAGCAGCTTGATCCACATGATCATTGCCTGAGGTGGAGGATTCGTCATCTGAGCTTCCACTATAACCAGAACTGTCTTCATCTTCAGAAGATACAACACCATTGGTGGAAGATTCTCCACCACTGGCGTGCTTTAAATCCTTTACAACTTCAGCAAAACATGCTGTTCCACCATTTCCTCCTTCTCCAAGCTGAAGCGACCAATCACAACCCTCATCTATTTGAACCAACAGCCCTCGGTTGGTATTTGATGACCCTGCTTGGCCTTGGTTGTTGACAGGTATCATCGTACGAACATTGTTCCTGTTCTGGTTCTGCTGGTTGCCTTGATTTCTGAAGGGATTTTGGTTTCCATGCTGAGCTGGTCTTGTGCATTCCCTTTTGAAATGACCCCGTTCACCACAGTTAAAGCACGTTACAGCTTGCTTGTCGAACCCATACTTGGTATCTTTCTTGCTTTCCAAGTTGGTTCTTCCCGTCCTTTCCATAAACTCCTTTGCTCTTCGAATTGCACTAGCAAGAGCCCATTTGATATCCATCATTTCAAACTCTTCCTTATCCACTTGCTGATAATCTTCATTGGTTAGATTGATATTCCCAATCTGACCTGCGACTAATCCACAATAAGCACTAACCAAGGTGTTCAACATCTCCATATGCTCCTTGGCTACTTCGACACTGACTTTGGAAAAGTTGGAAGTGTCTAGTCTGACTGTGTTAGGATTGGAAGTGGCTTGAAAGTTTGAGGAGCTTCCATAAAACCCTTGCTGTTGCGGTTGTTGCTGCTGAGCTGTCGGTTGTGCATTCGGTCTTGAAAACATCGTGTAAGCTGAAGGATCAAACTGATCTGTTGTTGAAGGTCCGGTGTTAGAGACGAAGGCTGTTTGAAGCTTCGCATGTTGAGAGGCTGGTCTTTCTCCACTGATACCTCCTGCAATCCCAAAGTACATTTCTGGATTTTGAGGAGTTTGTGTTCTTTTTGCCTTAAGCTTTTCTTCTACATCCTTGTTCTCCAGTTTTTGTATCAACTCATAAACGTTGATTGTGTCTAGAACACCATTTTCTTTGAGAATTTCAAGATAACTGCTCCACTTTGCTGGTAAGCTATCAGCGAATCTCTTCACCATTTCTTGTGGAGTGGCAGTGACTCTAAAACCAAACATCTCGCTCAACAAGTGATGGAACCTTGTAGATAACTCTGCCAAAGTCTCATTCTCCAAACACGTGAAACCTTCAAACTCTTTCTTCAGTAATTCTTGCTTGATCTTCCTAGATTGAGCATTTCCTTCACACCGTAACGTGAGCATATCCCACAAGCTTTTAGTAGTCGTGCAGTAAACAAACTGGTGGTAAATGTCTTTGTGAAGAGCTTGTGTGAGAATCATGAATGCTTTCTTTTCTAACTCAAACTTCTTCTTATCATCATCAGACATAGTGCTGTAAGTTTCTGGATTAGATCCTGCAACTTCCAAATCACTATCAAATGCGGTGAAGAAGCACATCCATAGATCTTGACCTTGCCCCTGAACGTAAGTTCTCAGCCTTTCTTTCCACCATCCCCAATCATTGATATGATTTAGCTTTGGCGGTTTCGTGCTTGTACCAGTCTCACTGTCGTTCTGCATCATAGATTGAATGCTGTTGCTTTGATTTGTGACCAATGCCCATTGATTTGCAGTTATCATTGCAGCTTGAGGTGGGACAATAGCCTGCATCCATGCTTTGTTGAAATCTGACGCAGATTGCGTAGCTGATGATTGCGTAGCTGCTGATTGTGGAGTTAGAGTCCACGCGCTTGGATCCCACTGACCGTTTGTTCCCATTTTATGAAAATTAATATATTAAGTGAAAATTGATTTAAAAATTTGAAAAATAAGTTTTCTCCCTTTTTTTTAAAAAATTTAATTTTCACAAAGTATGTTAAAATCTCGAAGGATAACAACCAGCCGAAAGATCCTTGATCGAAAGACCTGAAACACAAACTTGTTAGACACAAACAGACAAAGGATCGAAAGATCAGCACCTGTTCGAAAGATCAACAGGGTTCGAAAGATCACTGTTGAGTTTCGAACAATGTTTTTCGAAAGATTCTCCAACGAAGGATCCTTATCTTTCGAAATGTACTGTAGACCGAAAGATGAACACGAAAGATGATTTCGAAAGACTTCCCAATCGAAGGATCCTAGTCTTTCGAAATTGAGCAGAAGACCGAAAGATGTATGTTTCGAATATTCCTTGGAACGAAAGATAAGTCTCACACTTCGAAGGATGCTCGAATGATGACTATCTGTCGAACCTCCTTTGGTCGAAAGATGATCTTTCGACTTCGAAGGATATCTTTCGAACTTACTGACACGGTTGACAAAAGTGACAGGTAGGTGAAAAGTTGACGGGTTGGTGAGTACTTTCGGCAGAAAGTATGTTCAGACCATATCTTCTGAACATGCAGGTTTCACCAAACAGGTAAGGTCCGAATATTTTAATCAGTTAACAACTCCCAACACACAAACACTTAGAAATTTAAACTTTTTAAGATCAAAAGTGTAAAATACCAAGAACACTATGAATATCGGTTGAAGATAAGAAGAACAAACCCAGAAATATGAATATTTCTGCAAACCGACAACAATCCAAAACCGATTTTAACAAGTTTTTCAGAAAAAGGTGAACCTTTTAAACCCGAAAAACAGTCCGAAAACTCTCGGTTTTAACAAGGAGAAGAGCCAAAGCTCTGATACCACTTGTAGGTCCCTCTCGAGGATGAGATAAAACCTTATCCTTGTTATATCAAACACACTAGCGAGTGCGGAATCCAAGCTAGCATGCAACCGAGAATTTATACGAGAACAAGCACAAACACAACACACAAGATTCACCGATTAACACCACATGTATTAATACGTATGAAAGATCCGGTTACAAGCTCAATGTTTACAGATATGTTCTATAAACTCTCAAAGTGTGTGTGTGCTCTCAACAGAATGCTCTCTCTGTTTCTCTTGCCTGATCTCTCGTGTCTACTGAACACAACACACTACATGGGTATATATACCCGACACAGCAGGTCTGGTCGAAGGATCAGACAGATTGATCGACAGATCATCTGTCGACCAGAAAGCCCATCGAAAGATCACAAACACCTCGAAGGATGATATCCTTCGAGATATCCTTCGAGATCATCCATCGAAGGTTTATGTTTCGAACCCATCTATCGAATGATCATCTTTCGAGTCCATCGAAGGATATAAGACAATCCTTCGATGACCATCCTTCGACTCAGACATCTTTCAACCAATGTGCTAACTGTTTGGCCAAGTCAAACCAGGAGGATGGTTGACTTGGTCAAACTTACATCGAACGCACATTGTAACAAACTAAGACGTAGCCCAGACTAACATAAGACATCGTTTTGTATCATGACGAAATACAGACAAAGTACAGACACAAGTGCACCAACACTTGTTCATCAAATTCACCCTAATTGACAAATAGGACCAGCTAACAAATCACCTCCCTTTTATGCATCACTTATTAAAACCTTTTCACTGGAATTTCCTTATATTTTATTGATTTTTAATGTATGATCAAAGTCCAAATTGATGTTACCTTTGTATCAAAAGAATGCAACTTCATCATATTTAATCATCATCAAGACAGTGATATTTAATATGTATTAATATTGCAAAACTTAAGCTCACTTCCAAATCTTCAAGTGTTAAACACCCATTTTGTGGTTGAGCTTCCTGCCTCTTGAAAGAATATTCTCCCCAAACACGCTGTGAATCAATGAACTCACTCTACCATGGTTGTTGAAAAAGAGAAAGGCAGTCAGAAAACAAATTGCCACAAAAAAAAGTTAGCATTCAAATATATTGGAGATCATTCAGAATACACCTGAATATAACGATACAAATTTGGAATCAATCAGTCTTCTTCATGACCCATACCACTTCTATTGTGTGTTACACCGACATCTGTGTGTTGACTGTATTAACACCAATACAACGTCACACTCAATTTCCTATAACTAAATCAATTCAATTTATTAGAATATTCTAGATTTAATGTCTAGTCAATGGTTGTTATATTTTCCATGTATATCCTTCCATTAGCTCCTGTAATTGTGGAATACTCCCTATATGTACAGATCGTTATCGTGTAAATAAATTATCACTTCAATAAGCCTTTACAGACCGTACCAAATAATACTTTTATATGTGACCCATTGGTAACATGCCCAACCCTCCAATCTCCTTGGGTGTGTAGAAAATCACAGGGGAGAAACCTACAGAAAGAAATTCATCAGACGTCATACACTAAAAATGAAGGCCACAATAGCTAAAATGCAAATGCAATTTTTTTTACCCATTTACTCTAGCTGACAAACCTGTAATACGTGAATTCATATAGATGTACCTAGCTTTCATACCGCCTTAACCCCTCGCATACGTGAAGCCCTGGCCTCTCACCTTGACTTTCATGATCTAGAGTCAAACGCCTAGGACGTTTGCAATATTTTCTATTAAGGATTAAGTTCTAGTTCCAATAAACACAATATTTTGACACGAAAACAACTCAAGTTTAATACGGTTCCACATCCTCTACTTACGACTTGTAACTAATTGAGTAAATGTGATACAAAAACTTAACTCATAATTAAACAAAGAGATATAACAATAAAGGAAGTCAACACTCACCTTTATCCCATATCTGCGACTGCAAAGGCTTGCCCCTAAAAAAACATCCAATTACATAACAAAATAAGAAGCTACATTTATTCAAAACTACAATATTCCAACAAAAGCACAAACAAAACTATTGAACCAAAAATTACATACCCTAGGTTGTATAAAATGGATAAGAAACCAGATTGGAATGTGTTCTTGAAAATTTGTAACTGCATTAGATCCGGAAAGTTACTGGTCCAGTACTTTTATTTTTTCCCCGGAATCCCGCTGTGCTTCCGGCAATGTCATGGATCCGTGGAAGATGCTATCCATTTGTAACACAAACAACAAAAACCCTAACACATCAATCATCATCGCTAATTATACAGTCCACTCCACAACTTTATAACTCCAAAGTATCTCACATTCTTAAACCTACAGATCATCGACCACAGCCACCGACCGACTGACAATATGGCGAAGGCGGCGGATTCAGGACGGCCACCGTCCGGTAGAGGCAGCGGAGTGAAGACGCAGACAACAACAACTTATGTTTCTCTCTATCGCTTCCTCTCCCTAGCAACCCTAACCTCCCCTTTGCGGCTTCGATGAACGGCCGGAGATAAAATGGAACCAATGCAGGTGGAAATCACGTTTTGATCTGAGATAGTGGTGGTGGTGGTCATAGATGTTGATGGCGGTGACTGGTGACTGGTGAGAGAAAGAAGAAAACCGTTTGTTGACAAGAGTTTACCCTTTTGGCTGATGAGAATCTCATCAACACGTGGGGTGACGAGGCCACCATGGCCAAAAGGCTCAATCAGCCATCACCACCACATCATTGACCATTGAATAGAGCTATTCATTCTGTTTCCCTATCACCACCACATTACTGACCATTGAATAGAGCTGTTTGGCACTATTCATTCTGTTTTGCTCTATTATCATATAGTAATAGTAATAATAATAGTAATAGTAATATTTTTTTTTTTTTTGAGATTTTATATTTTTTCATTCCAATCAACACGGCAAATTACATACGAATAGCAGGTAGACGGGCAACAAACTGTGCCGCCATCCCATTCTGAATGGAAAACCCTAATCTACTAAAAACAAAGCCTCGCCCCTGAGGGGTCGAAAAGTTGATGTGGACCACACGCTGAACTCTAGCCAAGAACCGAACCGCCTCCGGCACCAAGGAGCCGAACGTGTCAAACGCTAGGGGGACAAAGGCATGCTGATTATCCTCACAAGCTTTCGCTTGCTTTTCTACTTACTCTGCTTTCAATAGTAATAATAATAATAATAATAATTTTCACTTATTTTTCCTTAGGATTTAAAAAGATTTATAGTACTTTATATTACCCAGGATATAAATAGATTTATTAAATGAAATTCGCTTCAATCCTCCCACATTAGAAGCTACGATTGAGTAATGGTTAACTAAATCAACTGAACAATTTTGTTGAGTAATGGTTAACTAAATCAACTGAACAATTTTGTTGATAACTCAAGCATGCGAATTTAGTTATAGATTATGTTTAGTCCATAACAGAACCAAATAACACCACATATGAAAATGACACAAATGGTTCTTGGAATTAAAAATAGAGTAATGACAGATATGGTTCTTGGAATTAAAATTAGAGTAATGACATAAATGAACCTTTTATAATGGAAGGGTATTTTAGTCATTTTAATGAAATTTAACATAAAAATTAACTAAGTTTAGTATTAGTACGTGTTACGAAATTGAAACCATGAAACCTGAACATGTTAAAAAAAGTTAGTATCCAAAGGCGAAACTAGCTATAAACCACATGGTCCATCTGTGTAATTAACTCATTATAATATTCAACTCTATAAAAGGGATACATATTCTAACACGTTAAAATTTACTAAATATCTTATAACGAGTTGACGCTAACCCGCGCGTTGCGCCGGGAAGTTGATTATTTTCATTTGTCTTTTGTTAGGTTTTTTTTTACTGTAGTTATTATAAAAAGAGCATGATTTTCAAAGATCATCAACTCTTCTTAAGCCTTTGTGACCTCGCATTTTTACTTCTCAATTGGCTTCTAATTTGTTCGCCTATTGAAGCTACACCACCAGCATCTCCTCTATTCCGACTGTGCTATTCCGTCACGCAACACCATCGGTGCTGCGGTTCAACCTTGACCATCAATCGGCTACAAATCGCCAATGCACAGTTGTGAACCCGATGGAGGTTAACCAACTTTGCAAAATTAAAACAAATATACATAAATCATTGTAAAATTTGTAGATTTTTTATCAACAGAATCCAGACCTAGACCTTGTATTAAGTTACCAAATAGAGTGAAAGAATCTTTAAGAAAGGAAATCATCAGCACATTTATAAGCGAACATTGGTTATACTTTTAATGTAAACAAACATGTGTTTTAAAAAAAAAATAAAAAAAAATACAAATGAGGGAGTCCATGCAAGTTGAAGACCTATGCCTCTGAAGCACGTTCAACATTCTAGCAAAAGGATATCATTTGATTTTTTTACACATGGATTAATACCCATAGTACAAACAATAAAACAGAGAATGTAATTGCATTTTGTGGAATATATCACTGTATTCAATTATATGCTTTTTTTCTACATAATGTTAAATTACATCTAAAGTGTTTACACAAAAGAAAAAAAAAAGAAGAAGAAATCATCATAACTTCGTAACCCAAATAATCGGGTCTAATACTTCCGCTAGAATCACATAAGAAATTAAGAGAATGAATCAATCAAATTTTCTAAAAAGAAACAGCAGGTATCGATTAGTCGATTGATGTTTTCGTTCACATTTGTTACTTGTTCTTTGGTTTCACGTCACATTTGAATCGATTGTTCTGTTCAATTGGATGATCAAAGATGATTGATTCTGGGTTGATTGTATCAAGCGAATGAGTCAATTTTTTACTTAATATTGATAACGAAATTCTGATTTGAATAGGATGAAGATCTGTGAATGATTCAGTTATTTTCATTTGTTATCAGAACCAGGATCACGTATATTCATTCACTTTGAAATTTAAACATTTAACTTAGATCCCGGTTACGGATAAGAAACCGGGGTTGACAAATGTCTGTATTGATCAAAGATTAACTTTTCTGGTTAAAGATACCCATATTCACTTTCTAATTTATATATTATTAGCCTAAGACCCCGCGAGTTTCGCGGGTGGTTAAACACCAACTAAACACATAAAATAATTTAAACGTAGAAGCGTTAAAGTGTGATTTGTTAAGCCTAATATTTTGAGAGATTTGAGCACGTCCCAATAGTACATCTACATGATGTTCGTTACACATTAAGTTTTTGTCAATGAAACCTTCATTATGATGTTTTCATGCCTTTTGTCAAAATGACTTGCACCGGCAGTGTGAACATAAAAATATACATTAAGAAATGAAGGTAGAGTAATACATAATACACACGAATTCATCTACGTAAAGGTACTAACGAACATTGTGTGACAAAAGTTGTAAACGAAATGCGTTAATGCTATGCATGATATGATTAATATTTAGTAGAAAGCAATTTTAGGGAAAAAAGTAAAAACAAAAACAAAAGAGTCTAAAGTGAAATTAACACAACAAAACAAAACATATATAGTAATAATTGTTCCAAAATTGTTACCACACATACGACATGCTTGGTAACGATATTAATTGTTTACTTGTTACGCCATCTGTCAATATATACATCCCCTAGGGGTTCAGATTAAGAATTTGCAACGTGTTTTGATTCCTATCATAACGCAGCAAGAACTGAGCTCCATTTTCCAACCCAGCCTGCAGCATGAAGTTCTGCCATCCTCTTAAAGCATACCGAGGTCTTCCACGTGTCGTTTCTTGCCGCATCTCTAGTGTCATTGAAAACCCGTCCTTAGTTTCAACTACCATCTCATCAAGGACAGACAAATCTACATTTGCTGCAAATGCCTTTGGGAACCGCTGCATTACAGTCCCATAAAATAAATTAATTAAAAAAAATAAACAAAATACCAACTTCAAAACGTTACATAATATTAAAATAAAGCATTTAAAGTATGAAAAACTTACAAAACGAAAATATAGACACCATGTTAGTTCGTATTGGTTGGCTTGATCAACAACGGCCGGAATAAGTGGAACGTCAACAAACTCTGGTTCCAACACATGATCGGCTTCAAAGACTGGCACATCATGTTCAACGTCTACAATGTCATCTTCCAATACATGCTGTTGTTGAAATGCTACATCAGCATGACCATGGCTGATAAGTTCTTCTTCATAATCCATGTCTTGATTCTCCCCGTCTACTAACAAATCTTCACTAACAACCATTTCTTCTGTGTCTTCCTCTTCTTCAACACCAACACTATTGGCAACCTCGGGAACAACATACTGTATTCCATTAGGACGGAAAAGCAGAATGTTGAAAATACGTCTCGCAACCAACTCAAAAACGATTACATCACCTTATATGAGATGAAGTTCCTTGGTGATTTGTGAGAAATCTTGAATAAAGTAGTTCGATACCCAGAGCCTATTCACTTTGACATTCCACATGTGGGTACCTCCAAAACGAATTGTAAAGTCATCGTCCAAAGTGTCGGTTTTGAAATACCTGTTCATAAACTCTTTCGGCAACCACTAAATCAAGAATAAAAGCAATCGTCAATAAAAAGGTCAGTTGGTATGAAAATAAGTAGTACAATATAAATTACCAAGTTAGCGTTCTCGGGAAATAACATCTCTACAAAAAACTTGTTGTTTACACCGGAAAGACAATCAGCCTTAAATTGAGTCAACTTTAGCGTCTGAGCATCAACAACATGGAAAACAATAACATCTTTATCCTCCACGCCAACATCAAGAACCATAGCAGACCAACCATTCGAGAAACAATACCCAGTGGCAGTACATTTCACCAAAACAGTCCACTCATTGCCCTCTTCATTTGTAATAATCACAGGACCAATCGGATAGCCCTTCAGGTTGTCAAACTTATTATACCATAAAGGGAAAGACTGTAATTTACAAACAGATTACATTAGTTGATGATCAGACGCTCGATGCATTACAAAAGGGACTCCATTACAAAACCATTACCTGTTCGGTTTTTGAGGAGTCCGCAATAATAATATAAAATCCTCGGTCTAAAACAAAACCTTGCACCTCATTCTTAAGGGCTTCCACAACTGGTACGGCAAGGTCCGGACTAAGCGACTGAAGACCGTTAGGACGGAACAGTTTAATCCTAAAAACATAATCATCAACCAACTCGAAAACAATAACATCGCCAGTTATTAAACATAGATCATTGGAAACTTGAGAAAAATCAACAAAGAAATGGTTGATATCCCAAAGTCTTCTCATAGTAATAGTCCACGTAGTTGCCTCTGCAGCGCAGTGGCTTCTTCATCCCAATGAGAGGCATCGGACCGGGCCCAAACCCGAGTTCGAGTCTTGAGGGGCTCCGGTGCCCAGCTTCGGCTGGGTAATTTAACCGCCAGGCAGCGATCCGGTAAGCTAGCTTGGGAGGGGGGGATCCCCTCCGCGGTCAGGGGTACCGTGCATCTACCCTTTTTTTTTAGTAATAGTCCACGTGTGGTTTTTGTCAAACACAATAAGAAAATTGTCAAACAGATTATCACTGTTGAAATGGTGTTGCATGAACTCTCTGGGTAACCACTACACTTGATTAAAAAACCATTGAATAAGTACAAAATGAAAAATCTTTACTGAACATAATAAAAACGGTTTAAAGCATACCAGATTCCGGTTCGCGGGGTGTAATATAACAATGTGGAACTTTGAACCTTCATACATATGTGGATAACTCTTAAAATGAGTTATTCTAAACGGCAATGCATCCATAAGTTCAAATACAGCAGAGTCTCCATTGTCTACCTCAAGCACATTTATAAGAGTTGACCAACCGTTTGAAAGACAATAACCATCCGTAGACTCCTTGATTATAACATTAAATATTGCTTTATCATCATTGATTAAAAAAACAGTTCCAATGGGATATCCATCTAAGTCATTCAGCTTGTTATACCAAGCTGGTAAAGGCTGCATACATCGTTTAAGTCATTAAATAATCAAAACACAAAAAAGATGCTAAATATACATTCCTTAACGGTTAGGTTGTCACTTAACAATATAAAAGACGTTATAAACAAACGTATTACCAGTTCTTCTAATTTCCTGTCTTCGATGTAAACAAAAAAACCACGATCCATATCTGTCAATAAATTTAAAAACAACATTAATATAAATACAATAAGGTTATAAATCCAAAACAAACGAAAATACAAAGGAAAAAATCATATAAAGGAAGGATCTTGAAAACTATTCCAAAAAAGGCAAAATTATAGTTAACTTCTTGGTGTTTGAATCGGTTTAATCTATGCTCATACAGAAACACAATAACAAATCACCAACAATCTAAACAAAATTACATTCAAGATTAGCAACTTTATAACAATCTAATACACATAACCTTAACTGATCTCATACAATGTTTAAAACATCAAAGAATGCTAAAGTATAGTTTTAACAGATCCAGTGAAAAATGGTAAAACACAAAAGTGGTTGCAATATCTAAAAAAAATAATCAATACAGACAAATGCAGAATACACAAAGATATTATCCATAATTGGAAAAAAAATCATCAATTAAGGTGTTAGAACACCAGCTATAGAAAAACCCAAAGTTACATGTTATGGTTCATTGATTATTTGAAAACACAAAAATTAAGTCTGCTCATATACAAATCAGTTTCAATAATCCGCCGGAAAATAACATAATCATAATCATACAACAATATAAACAAACATAACAATAAACATGAACAAATCAACAGAAATTACGGGCGAAGATGTCAGTTTGAATAATCCGTCGGCAAAAACATAATCATACAAATCAGTGTAAAAATTTAAGTAAAACAGCAACAAAAAATCTATACAACATTACAATAAACATTATCAACTAAAAGTAAGTTATCGGTGAGGTTAGGGTTTGAACACTTAGCAGAAATCGGTTGAAATGATTTACTAAATCAACAATCATAGGTTGGAAAAAATAGAAATCGATGCGTAAATATACTTACCAGAAGGAAAAGCGCCGAAGAAACTTGTAACAAAGCAGACGCCGATGAAGATGATGATAGAACGATGACCGATTGAGAGGGAGATGATGAATGAGGGTATTATAATACAAAGATGTCTTCATTTTATTAATTTTGTAAACACCGATCTTCGTAAATTTGGAATGACTGATGTGTTTAGCTATAGATTGGATAGATGCAATGATAATTTGGATGAAATAAAGAGAAAAGAGGGGATTCGTATGAGTGATTTTAATTGAAAGGATTTCAAAAGAATAGAGGGATGTGATGATGAAGGTGAAGTTATGAAAGAGGAAACGGGATGTAAGGTTTTCGCGCTAAATGAAAAAAAAAACCAATGGTTTTATATTGGAAATAAGAGGGGTAATAGCAATACAAATGGCAAAACATGTTTTCTTTTCAATTTTTTTTAGTATAAAGTTAACACAAAGGCTCAATTAAATATGAAATTAGTAAAGTACAACGAACTACCAAAACAAAGTAACGAACAAATCATAAGTCATTAAAGACTTCTTTATACACAACGTTAGATGTTTTATTTGTAGGCTTGCCATCTTTGTCCAATATTAGCAGTTTAACACCGTCTCTTGTTTTAACTCTATATAACGCGACATACAACTGACCATGCGTGAAAACCGGTTGTCTCAGGTACAGACCAACCCTAGAAAGTGATTGGCCTTAGCTTTTGTTGATAGTCATGGCAAAACAAACAACCAGCGGAAATTGCCTTCTTTGAAATGAAAAAGGAATCTTCTTATCTGAAGGTACTAAACTAATTCTGGGAATATAGGTTCGAGTACCAATATTAGCTCCAGATATTATTTCAGCCTCTATTACATGGTTATACAACTTTGTAACCTTCAACCTTGTTCCATTGCACAGACCATTTTTTTGGTCAATGTTACGTAACAACATGACTCCCACACCAACTTTTACCACTAACCTGTGATTTGGTAAGCCTGAAACTTTAAGCCCATTGAGAACATCCGGTGTGTATAATCTTTCTTGTATTGAACTAACATTTTCACTTGCACAAAGACGGTCGGAGCTTAGATACTCTCTTTCTTCACCCGGAAACAACGCTAACAACCTATCATTAATCTCGTTAACAACCTCATTCTTAGGCGCAAGTATAGCCCTATCACTAAAATAATTAGGACTGCCGAAGTTCTCGAGAATCAAAGGATAAACAAATTTGATAATGCTGGTAATGGGATCGGATGTATCCTTAATTAGAAGATCAGATGGCACTTCAATTGTCGCTTCTCCATCATTAGGACCACCAACATTTCCCTCTCCTATATCCAAAAGCCACTTAGCAAAACTATTTATTTCCTCAACCTCGGATGCAGATCTTCCAACGGTTAACCTCATATTCCTTGACAACGTTAGCAACTTACATTTACTCCACAAACACGACGAACTTAATGATGCGTTCATTGTCTCTTGTCTTCCACCATTTGGAACAACGGGAAGGACTTGTCTAAAATCTCCACCAAAAACAATAACCTTACCACCAAATGAGATTTCCGAATTTCTAGAGGTGTCGAGATTGAAAATGTCATTCATTGTTCGGTCCAATGCTTCAAACGCATGTTTATGGACCATAGGTGCTTTATCCCATATAATAAGTTTGGTCTGATGCAACAATTTAGCGACATCACTATCTAGTTTTATATGACATACCGAATCCTCATTAAGATTCAAAGGAATACGAAATCTGGAGTGTGCAGTCCTGCCGCCTGTCAATAACAGCGATGCAATTCCACTCGAAGCAACATTTAATACAATTTCGCTTTTTGATCTAAGTGTCGCAGACAACGTCTTCCATAAAAAGGTTTTCCAGGTACCACCATATCCGTAAACAAAAAATATCCCTCCAGTGTTACCATCGACAGCTTTCATTATCTCTTCAAACGCCGACCTTTGTTCATCAGTTAACATATTCAACTGATTAACATATTCCTCTGCGAGACTTAATACGTCGTAAGTACGCTCCTCGTTAATTAGACGATTTTCTAGATCAGATAACGAAGAAGATTCTGGAAAAGGCATTGTTGAGAAGTTCCGTAGCGATGAGCTATTCATACCTAAAAACTTTTCAATTTCCAACAAAGCGTAATTTTTAAGTTGGTCGTCTGGAATTGATAAACCTGTAACATGTTGAAATACAGGTACAATGAGTATGCAATTTTATTTAAACGATGTATGAAAAAAATGGAAAAAGCAAAATGGATATTCTAAAGTTTTATAATATAATATTTTATTTACATATTCATCATGGAAAGGTGAGTGATATAAATATGTACCTTCAACACGGTGTAATTTACTGTATCTGTAGATGAAGTCATCTGTCATGTATTTCCACGTGCTTTCCCATACAATCTCAGGTCTTGACATAGTGTTGGACAATAGCATCATGCCAAATAAATTTCGGACATAAGAAGCTGTTGCTGTTTCGTTTGCTTCTTTAATTGCTTCAATGTACTCTTTGTCATCATCTAAAAGACCAAGTGCAAAACACGCACCTCTAAATGTATCATATACATGACCATTAACAGTTTTGATATCATCATATGACTTAGGTCCTTTGACTTTATTAAGCAGGATTCTTAAAAAATACGCTTCTCCAAGTGAGGGAGAAACATTATGAATTCTGCCAATTGAGTTACCTTTTTTCCGAGGTTGCCAACAACGTTTTTCAACCTTCCATACATACCAAGTTGGAAACTGAACATAACTTAGTGTACGGGCCATCCAACACAGAAACATAGAACACTTGACAGATGGTATGTTCAAAACATAATTGATGTCTTCGTCTGCTCCAAAGACAACCGGTTATAGCCCTGGTAGATGGAATGGAAGCCTGATAACATAAGGATATCTATAATTTATATCGTAACTAAATATCCTCCATGCTGGCTCACATGCTGAGATATACCTACAGTCATAATACTCTTTAATCTCATCTTTTTCAGGTTGTTCATTCTGATTATCGCTATGTAAAACAACAACTGTTTGTTGATATACTTAAACAAATACTTAATTGACCCAACTTGGTTGCACCACTCAATGTTTATATGTGCCTGATACTTTTTCAATAGCTTTTTGTTGTATGGTACAACACTTCTGTTATCTAATTCGATCCGGTTCTTCACAACTGTTGCTCCATCATCTCTCCTTCTGTATAATGGGAATCCATTGGCGTCAATTGTGGTAGTATCTTGAAATCTTTTTGGAAAACCTTTTGAACACTTTTTATCAACCATACATGGGCAGTTCATATTAGCATTACCACACGGACCGTGAATCATAAAATCCTTCACAAGCGTATACAACTCTGGGTCATCATCTCTGTTTGGAATTTTGGCACATATGAACGGATCAACTTGGTCAACAGTGGGAAGTTTCGCTTCAGGTTCCATGAATAAGCACACATGCGCATGAGGCAAGCCACGCTTTTGAAACTCGATTGTATAAATAACTACATAAAAATAATTAAAGAGAATAAAACAAAATGTAACAAATATTAAAAAAAACAGGTTACATACTTGCTGCAGCTTTTCCCAACATATGACGTTCCTTTAAATCTTTACAAATCGCATCCAGCTTCACTTTAAATAACCTGTATAGGATATCAGGCCTATCTTCTGGATTAAGAGTGGTGTCTTTAAGAAACCGTTTTACCTCTTGCCACTTGGGATTGCATGTAATGGTTATAAAAAAATCAGGATAACCGAACCATTTACATAAAGCCATAGCGTCTAAATAGTTTTGCATCATATATCTAGCTCCACCGGTAAATGAAGAAGGCAATATAAGAGGTGTACCAACATTAGATATATCTTGCTGACCATTATTTCTCAATTTGCGGAGAATTTCATAGGTATCAGATCTTAGATTTTTTTTGTTGAAAACGTATATAGTTAAGTCTCTCGCTCTCAATCATCGTATAAGCATCAACCAAAAATTGTTGGAAAAGTCTCATTGAATTTAATATCAGCGAAAAATGGTTTACTCTATCTTGAATACGATATGAAAAGAACTCTCTCATCGTACAATTTGGACGCTTCTTGTTGGTTACGTCTATCACACCTCTGTGAGGGATGTCAACTCTGTAACCATCATCTCCATATGGGAACATAATTGGGTATTGTAGAGCAAGGTAAGAAGGATGTAATTCACTTATTCGTTTAAGAGTCCCTAATTGAGTTTCAACAACAATATCTCTCTTCTCAATTGCGTTTTCAACATCTCCAACAATTAGAGCAGCAACCTCACCACATGTTGGTAAGTTATACGTTCGACCATCGTTGTCCCTTTTTCCAATAAGACGTACCTTAAGACTAAGCTTAGGATCGTCATGAAAACAATCTCTAACCATCCTGTAAACTTTAACCAATACATTATCGGAGTCTAAGACAGACTTTATATGTTGGATCAACTCACGATCAAGAGCAGCAGAAGAGGATGCATGTGACTCCTTAGAACAACTGTTTGGACAGATTGTTTATCAACGAATGACTAAAAAATAATTTACAAACAATTTAAACAAATTAGAATGTGCGATACTTACTTAAATATAGATTCTCTGTCTTATATGTAAAGCTGGCAAAACTTTGGTTTCTTGTCATTCTCCGGCAATAGACTTCCAATAGTATGATAGTTTTCACCGCTAATCCTGTAGCAAAATGGGCCGTTACCTCTATTAACATGCGGATCCACCTTACCACCCATTGAGGTGAATGCGAACATAGAATTATAACGGCGAATGTTTTTCAAAAAATGCTTGCTTTCGTTATCCAAAGATGTAAACAGTTTGAGGTAATTTGGTTGTGCATCTTTATAAGCGGGTAGCTCTACTTTGGCGTAACCACAACATGAAAAATAACTCGTTTTCCCATTGTCGGTTCTGCCTCTCACCGTTTCTACATCCCATAACTTTGCATTGCATACTTGACACGTAATACACTGGTCACCATGATCTAAATAATCTGTAGATTAAATTGGAAAAAAAATAAAAGAAATTAATCCATGTATTTCAAAATAAAACAATGCTATACAAAATAATGTCGTAAATATACTACTTAAGCGACTACCTGATGAAACACCTTTGTAAGGATCTTGATCTAACGCTGCCTCTGTAGTCAAATCAACCATTGGAATAGGAGATGTAATTCGTGGTCTGCCTAATAACTTACTTTTTCCTGTAGATAGCCTTGGAGACGTTTGGCGTAGAATAGGAGTTGTAGTCGCTGATGTTGTTATGTTTGGAGAAATAGAAAAGCGACGGATACTTGTTGAAGGTGTTTGGTTGTTTGAAGCAGAACTGACATCACCTAAATAATTAAACAAAAATAACGTAATTCATATGTTTGTTAGTTGTCACATTTGATGTGAAATACGACTTTCGAAAGTGGGGTATAGTATTACTTGTAAGTATTAACAAAAGAATAGAATTACCATTTTGTGTGTTGCAGTGAACGGATCTTGGATTAGAAGAGGATTGTAAAGTGTTCATATCCATGGATTTTCCTCTTGTGATAGGATATTTTTTACTATCTAAATACAGTCTCCTTAATCTCCATCTCTCTTTAGTGTAAATTTGGTAACTTTGCGAGAAAACAACTGATAAAAGAAACACAGTATATAAATATTTTTAGACACATATATGTATCAACTACTTTAAGTATGCAAGTTTAAATAGTAAGCAAAGTTTAAAATAAATAAACAAATTAACCTGGTGACATAGTCGACACATTTTGTGAAACCGTCGGCGTGTGCAACAAAATGGAAGACAAATTAGAAGTCGACGATTCGTTTGTTTTAGAAACCGGTAAGCCATACATTAGATATTTGACTATCCAAATATAATTTCGGTAGCTTACGCCTCTCCCTGCACTCGTCTTGTGTAACTGCTGGAGTTAAAACTGTATTAATATCAAAAACCAAAGAAACGATATAGTAGCATTAGTTGTCTAAAAAAATTAGTAAAACTTAAATCCATTAGTACAAAGAAAAGTTAGTTAGTATTATAACATTCTATAAATATGTTATGATATTTGATTTATGTAATTTAGCTAAAAAATAATATGTTAATTGTAAACTATTATACTAAAAGATCAATATATAATAAATAAAACAACCAAGAGTGACAAATCGGCGGCTCATACTCCATCAGATTGCATGGAATCTTGTGTTGAAAGCCCTATTGTGATAGTGAAAGGTGTATCAAATAGTCAACATACACTAATTACTTGCCATCATACTTCAACATCTTTATATCTATCATTCCATCAAATGATAACTTCGTTTAGTGGATTTCAATAAGGGTTTCAAGATTGCTCTCTCATCTGCATTCCTCATTTGTCCATCATACGGTTCATAAGTCTACGAAAATCAGGTAAAATAATTCCTTTTTTTCAATGTTGATGTTCATCTGCCATGTCTTGGTTGGATTTCTTTAATGAAAATCTGTCAATCTTTAACCTAGATGTAACTTGTTTCGTTCACACATTTACCTTCATTCAGTTAGGTAATATACATGATGTTCTTAGTGTATTTACTGCATACATGTCTTCGGGTATGAAAAAAACAGATTTAGGTAGTCATTGGAATACAGTGACATGCTCGAATACGTTAAGTATAAGATGCACAACAGGTGTTCGAACAAATGACTATATGAAAAATGTTGTACTTAACGAAAGTATCATTCTGTTAAAGTAGAACAACAAACAATAATGAGGTGTTTTATAAGATTAGGTTGTAAAGTTAAGTTGTTTTCGTCTATCGACTTATTGGGTAAGATGAAATGCAATAAGAAAGATTTTTAGGCTTAGTTTTTTGTTTTTAAAGTGTGGGTAGTAAATGAAATTAGTATGCTTGTCTTTTAGGAATTAATTTCTGTTATGAATGTCACCACAAATGGGTTTGTGTAATTTAGATTGATTAAAAAGGGTTACAAATATAGGATATGTTTATGTAATAAAAGAAAGTTAGTTAAGTAGAATAGAAATGTAACATCGCGAGGAATTATCCTATTTAACGTATGTATGTTTGTCATTCCTTTAAACTACAACAAAAAGAAAAAAAATACATTTGCATTATATGTTATGACTGGATGTTTTATTTAAAATGGGTTAACGTTTTAAATGTTTCTTAGAATGGCAGGAGCTAAAAACGACGTTGTCGTCATATCGGATTCTGAAGACTCTTCAGCAACATCAGAGGAATTTGATGATGATGAACCTGAGCCACTGATATATTTTGTGCCATACACAAAACGCTTTGTAAGTTCCGACACAATTCTATGTTAATAAGCGTCTACAAATTCTACATCGTTTGTTTAACTTTTGTATAGTTGTACTACAAAAAACCAGTAATGGAAATTATTATGTTTTGTAGTCTACAGCGCATACCGGTCGTAGTAGCAGAGATGACAGGAATTGACGAATCGTTGAAAGTTAAGATCGTCAACAGGCAGGATGTGGAGACAACACATGATGTTAGGGCGAAGCCAAATAGAAACAGTATCAAGTACGTTGTCAAAGGATGGGCAAAGTGGCTTAAAGATAACAACATAAAAGAAGGTGATCATTGCACGTTCCAGTACTTTCCAGATCTTGGTGTGTTGTTCCTGATGTGTGCAAAATGCAACATATAAATTACATCAATTGTGGCATAAAACTAACCCTTTTTTTAGTACTAATGTTGGAAAAAGTGTGCTTTTGTCTTCCTTTTGTATTTTCAGGATTAAATAAGCTCAAATAAACAAAAGAAGCAAAAAGACAGCTAAATCTAACACAAATACAAGAAAAGGAATAAACGTGGCATGCCCGACCCCTCGACAGCATCCTCCCAAGCAAAAACAAGAGAACAGAAGGCTGAACACGCCCCGTGCTCAATGAGCACGCAGGCGTGCCCAAGTGTCTGCAGAAAAGACAAAGCTGTAGAAGCTTCTATCACCCACCACGGGGGCGTGCCCAGTGGACACTGGGCCGTGGTCAACTCTAAGATTCGCAGAATCTAGGGAAATCTTGATAGTACAGATATGCTTCTGCACACGGGGTCGTGCCCAGTGGACACGGGGGCGTGGTCAACTAATGCAGACAAACTGCAATTAATGAAGAAAGAGAAGATGGGTGGACACGGGGCCATGCCCAATGGACACGAGGCCGTATCCGGGCTTCTGTGCAGGCTATAAATAGGGGTGCTTGGCTCACTTGCAAATCATCCATCCCTTGGCAAACCACCTCTCTCACACTTCACCCACACTCCACCACCACCACAACACTATCATCCACCACCATCATCCATCATAGAGTGTGTGTAGTAGTCTCGGGATCCAAGATTGATCGTAAGAGTTCTTGACAATCAAAGGCCATGTTTGCCTAAGTCTCTTAAATCACTTGGTGAAGACAAGCATTTAGTGTAATACTTTTTATTTTTAATATTTTCGCACTTTTTATTTGGTTATGTATTAATGACTTTAATAACTAGTTTCTTATGCTAAAGGCGAGTCGGATCCAAGTTATTCATCTTGTCTATCTGTTTTTATTTTATTTTTATTTTCAGCATTTTAGTTTTTATTTTTCTAGTTTAAAACATTTTTCTAAATTTTTGATTTGATTAGACGTTGAGGATAAACCGGTATTAAAAGCTCTTGTGTTCTTGGACGACCTCGGTATCTTACCAACACTATACTACGCTCGCGATGGGTGCACTTGCCCATATGTGTGTTTGGTGTTAGTAAATATAGTGTTTTATAAATTTAAAACTTGACTAAAAGTGGTTAAAAAGGGCTAAAATATACATAAAAATATATCACACCACATGCACATCAATTTTTTTTCGCCGTTGCCAGGGACACAAGAATTTTAAGAAAGCTTAAAATCAACGACCTAATCGTTTTCTTATTTTTCTATTTTTTTTTAGGATTTTTCAGTTTCTGCAGAACTCAGCACGGGCTGTGCCTGGTCGGACACGGGCTGTGCCCAACATTGTTACTGGCAGTTTTTATTTTCCGAGTTACAGAGAGCTGAGCACGGGGCCGTGTCGGTGCAACACGGGGCCGTGTCGAACTCCCCAGTAACATGGATCCGGGAAACAATTACTGTATCTCCGACCACGGGTCGTGTTCATCCGAGCACGGGGCCGTGGTGAACCTTCTGACCAAGTTTCTTTTTTGCAGGACTTGGAACCCAGGCGCCACACCTGAACCCTCTACGTAGTGTATGAGCTCCAGTTCCAGCAGAGACATAAAAGAGCCTCTAGACGAACCCGAACGCTTTCTAAGAAAAAGACGTAAAGCTAAAAACCAAGAGAAAGTTTCGGGGGACCTACTTCCAATGGCGGACCAGCGTACCCTCATGGATTACCTACGGCCCACCGTGGGTAATCTTGGCGCTGCTATCAATGCACCGAATGTCGATACCAACAACTTCGAACTTCGGTCGCATTTGATCCAAATGCTCCAAAACACCGCAACCTTCCACGTGCTTGCGGATGAAGATCCTCATTTGCATATTACAAACTTTTTGGAAATATGTGATACCTTTCGGATCAACGGAGCATCAAATGACACCATCTGCCTTCGAATGTTTCCATTTTCATTAAAAGACCGAGCTAAGGCTTGGCTTAATGCCCTCTCAGTTGGCTCGTTAACCACCTGGGATGAACTAGCTCAAAAGTTTTTATATAAGTATTTCCCTCCTGCTAAAACGACTAAATTAATGACTGAAATTAATACATACTCACAAGAAGATGGGGAATCCTTGTATGAAACTTGGGAAAGGTTCAAGGAGCTATTAAGAAAGTGTCCTCATCATGGTCTTGCGGGTTGGCAACAAGTATCCACTTTCTACAATGGATTGTTGCCACACACAAGACAAACACTTAACTCTAGCTCCGAGGGACTTTTAGGTAATCGTCGCCCAAATGAAATTTATAATCAAATTGAGGAAATTGCTCAAACCAATTTTCAATGGCACACTCCCCGAGGCAATAAATATATTGCCCCGGGCGCCCATAAGGTTGACGAAAGCACTTCCTTACAAGCTCAAATCGAGGCCCTTTCTTCAAAAATCAAAAAGTTAGAAATGGCAAAAACGGCATCGGTTATGGCTTGTGAAGGGTGTGGTGGGCCACATGAAAATTGGAGTTGTATGAAAGAATCGGAGGATCAAACAGAAACGGTAAACTACATTGATAATAGACCTAGGCCGTCGGGTCCTCCAACGAGTACCTACAACCAAGGATGGCGTAACCACCCTAACCTTGGTTGGAGAGAACCCGGTAATAGTAGTAACCAACAAAATCTAAACCAACGAACAAACTTTCAACAACCAAGAAGCGAGTCACAAAATTTCTCTCAACAACCAGGGGGACGAGAGAGGCTTGAAGATACCATATCTCGCCTCATCTCCGACACCGAAAAGAAAAACGCGGATCGGTTTCAACAATTGGAATCGAATTTTAGAAATCAACAAGCTAGTATTCAAAACATTGAAAAACAATTAAGCCAAATAGCTCAAAATTTCTCCGAGAGACCACAAGGCGCGTTACCAAGTAATACCGAAACCAACTCAAAGGCACAAGTACATCTCATCACATTGAGAAACCGTATCGTGGGTCCCGAGGAAGCCCCATTACCTTCAACTGAAACAAGCCGGTCTAGCCAGTCCACAACTTCGCCAACACTGCAACAAGAGACGGCTCCTCCACCAAATCAAGAACCCACCAAGAATCCTTCGATTCCATACCCCGGTCGGTTAATCCGTCAAAAGACCGATGAGCAATTCACAAAGTTCGAAAAATTGCTAAAACAATTGCATGTTAATATTCCATTTATTGAAGTCCTAACACAAATGCCTAAATATTCAAAATTTATGAGGGACTTCCTCACTAACAAAAGGAAAATTGAATCATTGCAATTGGTTAATTTAAGTGAAGAATGCTCCGCCTTACTACTCAACAAACTCCCGCAAAAGAAAATTGATCCTGGAAGCTTCACAATCCCTTGTTCGATTGGGGAATCCCCCATTCGCAATGCACTAGCCGACCTCGGGGCTAGCATAAACCTCATGCCTGCATCAATGTTCAACCGACTCGGCCTAGGAAAAACCAGCCCTACAAAAATGAGCATACAACTCGCCGATATGTCCGTAAAATATCCACAAGGTATCGCTGAAAATCTATTAGTCAAAGTCGGCAAATTCGTCTTCCCAGCCGACTTTGTCATACTAGATATGGAGGAAGATACCGAAGTACCACTCATCTTAGGAAGACCCTTCCTAGCTACGGCCCACGCAGTAGTAGACATGAATGGTGGGACACTAACATTAAGGATTGGGGACAAGGAAATGAAGTTCGGAGTTGGAAAAAGAGTAGAAGAGGACGACCCGGTCAAGTACATGAAGGTCATAGACTCAAGTTTGGATGATGCTCTCTGACGATGCAACATGGGATGCAAAACATCCCACTTGGGTAACATATGACTGACTTGGGGTCTAGCCAAGGACCCTTATAAACGTGGCGCACCACGGAGGCATTCCGCGAAACTATCCTTAGTTTAGCTTAGATTAATTTTTATGTTTTCTAGTTTAGTTTTAATTTTCAGGAATAAAACACACTCAGGATGGTGAAGGATACCAAGGGAAACTTGAACCAGCACCCCATGCACAAAAACAGGGGCTCCCGACAAATTTTTCTTCGTTACAGCAAGTTCAGCACGGGTCGTGCCCACCCAACACGGCCCCGTGCTGAACAACCTGCAGGAAATCGCCCAGTTCAGGTAAATGGACACGGGGCGTGTTCGTTGAACACGCCCCCGTGCCCAGGCTCTGTTTCTTTTTAAAGATTTCTGTTGCTGGCAATTTGAACACGGGGCCGTGCCCGGTCACCACGGGCCCGTGTCCAGACGCCCAGTAACATTAAATTTTGTTTTTAAACACACTTTTACACATTCAATCAACCTAAAAAATTATTTTTGTGACACATTGAGGACAATGTGTAATTTAAGTGTGGGGGGATGCTAAAACCTTGAATTTTTGCAAGTCCTAATCACAAGTCTTACACAAAACTCTATTGGAACCACTAATCACCCCAATTTTTTTCAAAAATTTTTCAATTTGTTTTACTTGTCTAGGTTTAATTTGGGAATTACAAGTTTTAAAAAGGTTATATTTTTACAAATTTACACCCGATAGCGTCGTGATAAAAAGAACCAACATAAGAAAATTATGAAACGGCATGACAAGTTTAGTTAAAATTTGATTATATATACTTGATCACATAAAAAATCCATTCCCACAAAAAAACGAGTTTTGAGCCTTTATTGAGCATACAAATACACACCTTTAAACTAAATGCTCATTTTTCGTTTCTTGTGTGAATAGACGCTTGGTTTCTTACAACTTTAGAACTTGCCACGACGATTCATTCCCGGTCCTTACCAACTTAAACCCGAGTAAGTAAATGATGGAGGCATTAGGACTAACCCTTTTTATTTCTATACCATTATTTTTTTTACCACCTACCCAAAATCCCCCTAGTTAACCCCTTTGAGCCTAAACTTTTTCATTTCTTAACCCACAAAACAAACACCCTTTTACCTACCTAAACCCTTTTTTCATTTTAAACCCTTTATTTTAGTAAAAAAGCTCGGTTTTTCATATGACTTTCTTTATCAAAAAAATTTTTTGATGATGAAGCCAAAAGAAATAAACAAACAAGTTTATCAAAAAGAACTTTGTTTGAAGAATTGCTTCATCAAAATATAAAAAAAATCAAAATAAAAAAAATGTATAAGAAGTCTTACAAAAACCGATGCTTTTTACGCCTTTCGCCCTTTTCTACTAACCACTAACCCAACCGCCTACCTTTAACCCAAGCCTAACCCTTCCCCAAAGTCCTCTTGATATTTACAAAGGTATATAGTTAAAAAGGAGGAGGATTGATTGCTTGGCAAGCATATGGTAGAAGTAAGTTCCATGCCGGTCTCGAGTGTTTCACAAAAATACATCTTCGGCCAAGTGTTGAGTGATCTCCCGTGAGGTATGTGAACTTGTATATAAATGGAATTTTAAAGAGGCATGTTGTGCCCAAATAAGTAATTTATCTTATGTAATGTTTTTAATAAATCGTGACGAATAGGATTGTAAATAAAATAAAAATAAAACCTGATAAAAATTTTGGAATCCCGACACTCTATGACAAGCCCAAAAACCTTCTCTTCTACTCATTCCATTTGGGAGTGTAAAGCCACATTATAAAGAGTTTTGCTTGAGGACAAGCAAAGATTCAAGTGTGGGGGTATTTGATGTGTGCAAAATGCAACATATAAATTACATCAATTGTGGCATAAAACTAACCCTTTTTTAGTACTAATGTTGGAAAAAGTGTGCTTTTGTCTTCCTTTTGTATTTTCAGGATTAAATGAGCTCAAATAAAAAAAAGAAACAAAAAGAGAGCTAAATCTAACACAAATACAAGAAAAGGAATAAATGTGGCATGCCCGACCCCTCGACACCATCCTCCCAAGCAAAAACAAGAGAACAGAAGGCTGAACACGCCCCGTGCTCAATGAGCACGGGGGCGTGCCCAACTGTCTGCAAAAAAGACAAAGCTGTAGAAGCTTCTATCACCCACCACGGGGGCGTGCCCAGCGGACACGGGGCCGTGCCCAGCGGACACGGGGCCGTGGTCAACTCTAAGATTCGCAGAATCTAGGAAAATCTTGATAGTACAGATACGCTTCTGCACACGGGGTCGTGCCCAGTGGACACGGGGGCGTGGTTAACTAATGCAGATAAACTGCAATTAATGAAGAAAGAGAAGATGGGTGGACACAGGGCCGTGTCCGGGCTTCTGTGCAGGCTATAATTAGGGGTGCTTGGCTCACTTGCAAATCATCCCTTGGCAAACCACCTCTCTCACACTTCACCCACACTCCACCACCACCACAACACTATCATCCACCACCATCATCCATCATCCATCATAGAGTGTGTGTAGTAGTCTCGGGATCCAAGATTGATCGTAAGAGTTCTTGACAATCAAAGGCCATGTTTGCCTAAGTCTCTTAAATCACTTGGTGAAGACAAGCATTTAGTGTAATACTTTTTATTTTTAATCTTTTCGCACTTTTTATTTGGTTATGTATTAATGACTTTAATAACTAGTTTCTTATGCTAAAGGCGAGTCGGATCCAAGTGATTCGTCTTGTCTATCTGTTTTTATTTTATTTTCAGCATTTTAGTTTTTATTTTTCTAGTTTAAAACCTTTTTCTAAATTTTTGATTTGATTAGACGTTGAGGATAAACCGGTATTAAAAGCACTTGTGTCCTTGGACGACCTCGGTATCTTACCAACACTATACTACGCTCACGATGGGTACACTTGCCCATCTGTGTGTTTGGTGTTAGTAAATATCGTGTTTTATAAATTTAAAACTTGACTAAAAGTGGTTAAAAAAGGGCTAAAAATATACATAAAAATATATCACAACACATGCACATCAGTTCCTTACTGATGTCTTCCGCTAGTGGTGATGTTTGAAACTTTGGAACAAGGTTGAACCATAACATATGGTAGTTTTGGCTAACGAAGAAAGGTAGCGTAACTTATGTGGTGTTAAAAGTTGTTTTGTAGTAGCTTAACATGTTTGATAGTTACGATCTTTATGTAGTTTGGACTCCTACTATGTAACCGTGTTTATAAATATCTACCTCTTCTAGTTTTAGTTTATATGTTATATTTATCATTCATAGTTTAGGTATTCAAATAAATTTACAACTATAAAATCGATATACATTTCTAACTGAAATATAAGTATTCAAAACATAACTTAGGCAGGGAGAGTAGGTGAATACCATTGGTAATGTCTGAAAAAGGACTTCTTGAGATGCCAGCCGCAACATCTAAATAAATGACCCATAACATAAAGATCGTATTTCTAGATTGTTATTGTAGGTATACAAAATAGACTAACATCTTAAGAATCCAAAAAAATGTTACCTGTTGAGTTGTTTATATTCAATGGATTATTGGACGTACATGCAGTTCTACGCTTAGATTTTCTTGAAGTGGCTATCATTGTAACAAAGAAAAATGAATTACATTATAATCATATATAAACAAATAAACAATGTGAAAGATAAATAAAAACTCACAGCCTGAAGTGTTTTCCTTGTTTGATTGGTTTCCCAAATAATTGGAATCATGCTTTGACCGTTTATACATTGCGGAAGATGTTATTGGAATAAGAAAGCAATCGATTGTTCAAACTGGCTTACAATACCCTTGTAGTAAAAGGGATGGATGTATTGGTTGAACTGAAAACAACAAATGAGATGAAATGAGATGAAGAGATTTATATGTTGTAAATCTGTTTTTTAAGGAAACATTAGTAATCTAAACATTTAATTATATTGAATAAGATATTAATGATTAATTTCTTAATATTGGAAAGTCAAAAGTTTGAATAAAATTTTTTAATTAAAATTAAATAACCGAATAAAGTTTCTATATATATTGATTTTCCAACCTTCCAACTTTAATATACATATTATGGTTAATTTCAACATTTAAATCATCTTAAATTTTACTACTTACCAAATTTAAATTTCGTTTATATGGCATGTTTATTTTAATATTTTTGAATAATGGGAACGGGTTAACATTTGACATCAAACTTTAATATACTAAGAATGTTATTATGATGGTAGGTTTGATAAAGTTGGAAAAAGTAATACTAATATAAATATAACGTTATTGTTGGATCTAACAAAGGATAATTAACGAATTTCTCTTCAGTGATATAAAGATCACAAAGTACAATAAATATAAACGGACGTATATAAAAAAAGGTTGATCAATACTATCATCTGTTATTGATATATATATATATATATATGACAAACCACAATAAAGTGATTAATAATATAATCTCTTATTGATATAACGATAGTAAAGATAAACCGCCACACATAGTGGGTAAAAAACCAACATCAAGTAATGAAATAAAAAGTTATGAATATGATTGTTCAAAAAAACATAGAAAAGTTTTGGAAAACACTGAGATGACTATTAGATTCGGCACATTACTTTTCAACCTTTGGCTTCAAAATCTGTGACAACTCGTGTTTTAGAACTCTTTTGTGTGCTTTGATGTAACGTGTTTTGAACGTTATGTGATTATGTGATGCATTGATTTAATGGAATGTTATGATATTGTGTTATGTGGATTGTGTGATATATGTTTATGTGATGTGATCGCACAACACGAACCCAACCGCACAACTTCAACCCGATTACACAAGCCCATTCGGGCCACACTCTTGTACTTGAACCAAAAGGGCAGCCCATGTAAAGGGTTCGGCCCACTCCTTTTATGTGCCTACAATCACCTCTTGTGGGATTTTGTTCCTCATTACTTGCAAAACACAACACACACCAAACCCTAGTTCTCTCCTCCCTCTCTCTCGAAGCCGACGGCCCCATCCCCCTTCCTCGAAGACTTCCTTGTTCGGATCATCTCTGTTTACTTTCTAACCGGTTAGTGTTTCATGGTTCGTGTTTTGATTAGATGATATTGTGATTTATATGTTCCTACATGATGAATTACGAATGATATATGATTGATTGTGATATGAGTGAATGAGGTTAGAGTTCATATAAATCGGCTCACATGTGGAATATGTTAGTTCAATATAGGGTTGATAATCATGTGATGAATATAACGATCTAGAACCGAATGAATGTAATCGGCTGTATGTTATTGTATTCGGATGGTTAGTTTGATTCATGTTGATAAGTATAGGTCGCATGTTAGTCTTTGAATTCGTTAGTGTGAAAATCTGGTTGAAGGGTAAATTATTATGCATAATTGGTATGATGATTAAGATTAGTTAGGGTTCATGAGAATTAGTTGGGATATGCTTGATTTGATCTATTGAATGCTAAATGGAAACTGTTGGAATTGATTAGTAAAAATCAAAGATTTAACTGAGTGCCTAAATTACGGGAATATTTAACAGCCGCACAAGTCCCTTAGTCGCACAAGAGCTGAACGTACAAGCTCTTGGATCGCACAAGGGCAATCGCACAAGACAGTCGCACAAGATTGGTGCAACTGTTTAAACACACTGTACAAGCTAGAACTGCATGATCGCACAAGACTTGTGGATCGCACAAGACAGTGCCGATCGCACAAGCCTTGGGCCACACACGGTTGTTTAAGTTGTTAAGTTATTGGGCCGTCTGGCCCAACTCAGTCGCACAAGCCGTAATGAGTCGCACAAGTTCATTAGGATTGCACAAGATCATTAAACTAGGAAATTGTTTGGGCCGCGTATGCCGTTGGGCTTCTTAATTTTGGGTCGGGTTTATGTTGGATCGCACAACATGTTGTGGATCGCACAAGGTTGTGCTGAACGCACAACATGTTGGGTCGGGGTGCTTAGTTGGGCTTCTTTAGTGAACCGCACAAACGGTTCGGCCCAAACCATTTGGATCGCACAAGTTGAACTTTGGGTTTGTTTAACTGACTTGCTTAACATGTTCAATGTGTATGCCATGATCATTACGTGTTCTTGACTTGTTAGTTCTGTGTAAACTTACGTGCACTACTTGAACCTAGACCTGACTTGTATGGTAACCATGTTAAGACGTGGTTGACCACTTATAGCTCAAGTGACCTTTTCGTGTATCTGCCGAGCTAACCTAAGGTGAGTTCACACTTTTCTACAAAGCATGGTAATTCCCGGTGGGATTGGGAATGGGTTAAGGAATAGGGATTCCTCGTCCTGTTGGGACGTGTTCAGGAATGTAGATTCCTCGTCCTGTTGGGACGAATTTAGATTTACTAGACTAGAACTCTATCAACGAAGTCCCTCATTTTATATCGACTTAATCGCTGAGGCCAATGGCGAACGGGTCATTAGTTAAATAGCGCTATTAGGTTTAACAAACCTCACACCGTGCCGCAGAGGACGGGCGTGGACTAATGGACTAGGTACGTCAATGATGATAGACATTGACGAGGGCACATAAACATGACGAACGTTAGTAGTCGATATGGTAACGAGTCTGGTAGTTTGAACATGGGGTAGCCCCCACGGCCGGAGTGCCGGGCTGGAATAGCCGAAGTAAAAATGGGTTAACTAATAAACGTTTTCGAACTATGGGGTAACCCCCACGGCTGGATAGCCGGTTAATATTAAACTATGTTTTTGGAACAACTCTAAAATGGACAACCAACCATGAACTCGCTCAACTTTGTTGTTGACTCATTACTACATGCTTTGCAGGTCACTAGGTTTAGCAGGAGCTTGCATGGGGAAGAGTCGTTGTGGAGCATGGACATTGAGTGTTCATGATGAACTTAAACACTTTTAATTTATGATTTGGGTTTTGAACTAATTGCTTCCGCTGATAATTTAGATTTGTTAAACTGTTTTTTAACACCAATTATGTTGTGTGGTTGGACATTCATTTACTTTACTATATCGTTCAATGTGATTGGTGGCATGATGCTGGTCAGTCACGCCTCCTGCGGTGATACTCCGCTTGTGGATTTTAGGGTTGTGACAGATTGGTATCAGAGCCATTGGTTATAGTGAACTTGGTTTTAAAAGGGAAAAGCTTTTTGACAAAACCAGACTATAACCTGTACAGTGCTCAACGATCCACAACGACAGTTCGCTCCACGTGCAAGACTCAACACAATTGGTGATATGGTTTATAAATTGTATTTCCTGCCTGTTAGTTTAAGTAGTACATTGATCATGGTATGTTTAGTTAGTGTAACAACTGCTGATTTAAACCCTGTGTGCTTACTCTCTTTTGTCATCCCATGCTTACGCATTTTCGCGACACCCTTCTTACTTGTGTTTCCTTCGACGTGAAGATCATGAGTGGACGCCTGAACTTGACTCAAGCCCAGCTGACGGCTCTAATCAATGAACGAGTTGCGGAGGCACTCGCAGTTGTCCCTGCAGGAGGTATAACCTGCCATTTCGACCTATCCTAGGATGTTTAGATCCTACCCTCGTGAACCAACTCTCGTGCTTAACCTTGTCTTTTCTTTCTCGCGCGAAAGGTCAGCATGCTCAACCTCCCGTGTGTACGTTCAAGACTTTCATGGATTGCCGACCTAGTACCTTTGGTGGTACAGAAGGAGCTGTAGGTCTTCTCCACTGGTTCGAGAAGATTGAATCCGTTTTCAAAATGTGTGAATGCCCTGAGGCTCGCAGGGTGAAATTCGCAACTGGAACACTCGAAGGTGCTGCGTTAACTTGGTGGAACACGCAGGTTCAAATGCTTGGGTTGGTAGCTGCTAATGCCACCCCATGGATTGACTTCAAAGAGCTGATCAAAGAGGAGTACTGTCATCGTGATGACATTCACAAGCTAGAGGTGGAGTTCTACAATCTAAAGATGACGGGGTCTGAAATCGAGGCATATACGAAGAGATCCAATGAATTAGCTATCTTGTGTCCTACTATGGTGGATCCTCCTATCAAGCGTATTGAGCTGTACCTCAAGGGTCTTGTACCAGAAATTCAGAGCCATGTGACTGCGGCTAACCTTGGTACCATTCAGCAAGTTATACGACTAGCTCATCGTCTCACGAATCAGGCAGTTGAGCAAAACAGGCTGCCCAAGCGTATCAGTGCTACAGCTACTTCAGAGGCTCCTAGCGACAACAAGCGCAAGTGGGATGGAAATTCAAGCGAGGGTTTGACTTCTGTTCAGTCTCAGTCACAGCTGCAAAGGACTGAGGACTATAGGAGCCCCAGTCAGCAGTCTTCTGGAAGTCAAGGGCAGGGTGGATACATGGGGAATCACCCCAAATGCAATCGTTGTAACTTGCACCATAGCGGACCATGTAGTAGAGGCAACTGTCACCGATGTAACAAGCTTGGTCATGCAGCAAAGGAATGTAGGAGCCCATATCCTACAAATCAGAATCGTCAGCAACAGCAGTAAGCTCCACACAACCAGCAGCAACAACAACAACAGGGTAACAAAGGATGTTTTCAGTGTGGTGCTGAAGGCCACTTCAAGAGGAGCTATCCCCAGCTGAACCAGAATCAGAACAACCACAACCACCAGGGGAATGGGAACAACAATAGGGGTAACAAGGAAGGCAATGGTGCCAGGGGACGTGTTTTTGTGATTGGTCAGGGTGAAGCGAGGAACGATCCCAATGTTGTGACGGGTAAGTTTCTACTGGATGACTTCTATGTTTCTGTTTTATTTTATTCAGGTGCCGATACTAGTTATGTGTCCCTAAAAGTTAGTCAGATGCTTAAGCGTGCCCCCTTCCCCTAAACACCAAGCATGTTGTAGAACTAGCAAACGGTAAAAGTCTTGAAGCCACACACATAGTTAAGGGTTGTAATCTTATTCTTGCTAATCAGACCTTCTCTATCGACCTCATTCCTATCGTTCTGGGTAACTTCGACGTTGTCATTGGGATGGATTGGTTATCCCAACATCAAGCAGAGATTCTTTGCAAGGAGAAAATCGTCCGTATTCCCCGTCCAGGTGATAAACCTCTCGTTATCCGTGGTGATAAGAATGGTGCTGTCATGGGCATCATCTCTTTCCTTAAGGCCCAGAAGTGGTTACGTGAGGGCCACGCTACCATTTTAGCTCTCGTTACTGACACTTCAATGAAGGAAAAGAAGATAGAAGATTTCCCGATTGTGCGTGACTTTCCAGAGGTATTTCCTGAGGAATTACCTGGTCTCCCGCCTCATCGTCAGGTCGAGTTTCAAATGGAGCTAGCTCCTGGAGCAGCACCTATAGCTCGTGCACCTTATCGCTTAGCCCCATCAGAACTAGAAGAGCTGTCTACGCAACTGCAAGAACTCTTGGATAAGGGTTTCATTCATCCTAGCTCTTCACCCTGGGGAGCTCCAGTCTTGTTTGTAAAGAAGAAGGACGGTACCTTTCGAATGTGTATAGACTATCGCGAACTCAACAAGGTGACCGTGAAGAATCGCTACCCTCTTCCTCGTATAGATGACATGTTCGACCAGTTGCAAGGGTCGAGCTTTTACTCGAAGATTGATCTAAGATCGGGCTATCACCAGCTGAGAGTCCGAGACGAGGACATCTCTAAGACAACATTCAGGACTCGTTATGGACACTACGAGTTTCTGGTCATGCCTTTTGGGTTGACAAATGCACCTGCGGTCTTCATGGATCTGATGAACCCAGTGTGCAAACCTTACTTGGATAAGTTTGTTATTGTCTTCATCGACGACATCCTGATCTATTCCAAGAGTCAGGAGGAACACGAGCAACATCTACACCTTATTCTAGAACTTCTTTGAGCAGAACAACTTTATGCCAAGTTTTCCAAATGCGATTTCTGGCTTCGTGAAGTCCATTTTCTAGGCCACGTGGTGAATGAGGATGGGATTCATGTTGATCCATCCAAAGTCGACTCAATCAAGAATTGGCCTGCACCTCGAACACCAACGGAAATCCGCCAATTCTTGGGTTTGGCGGGTTACTACAGAAGGTTTATCAAATATTTCTCGAAGATTGCGCAGCCTCTTACTGTTCTTACCCAGAAGGGTGTCACCTACTGTTGGGGTGATGCTCAGGAGTCCGCGTTTCAGCACTTAAAGGAGAGACTTTGTAGCGCGCCTATTCTCTCATTACCTGAAGGCACAGACGATTTTGTGGTTTATTGTGACGTGTCAATCCAAGGTCTTGGTTGCGTATTGATGCAACGTGAGAAAGTCATTGCTTATGCATCACGCCAACTTAAAGTTCACGAAAGGAACTACACTACTCACGACTTGGAGTTGGGAGCAGTCGTGTTTGCTCTTAAGATATGGAGACGTTACTTGTACAATACCAAGTGCACCATTTACACCGATCACAAGAGTCTCCAGCATATCTTCGATCAGAAGGAGTTGAACATGCGACAGCGTCGATGGGTCGAACTCCTTAACGATTACGAATGCGCAATCAAGTATCATCCAGGCAAGGCCAATGTCGTGGCAGACACCCTCAGTCATAAGGAAACAAAACCTAACCGTGTACGCGCGTTACAGCTTACCATTCACTCTAGCCTTCCCGCTCAAATCCATGATGCTCAGGTCGAAGCATTGAAAGCAGAGAACATCAAGGCTGAGACCCTGCGGGGATCGAAGAAACGGTTAGAACAAAAGGAAGATGGTGCTTATTATGTGACAAGGCGCATCTGGGTTCCACTCTATGGTAATCTACATGAGCTTGTGATGGATGAAGCACACAAGTCTCGTTACTCGGTACATCCTGGGTCGGATAAGATGTATCACGACCTCAAGACTACTTATTGGTGGCCTAGTATGAAAGCCAATATAGCAACCTACGTTAGTAAATGTTTGACTTGTGCTAGGGTCAAAGTCGAATACCAGAAACCATCAGGCCTACTTCAACAACCAGAGATACCGAAATGGAAATGGGAGCAAATTTCCATGGATTTCGTTACTTGCCTGCCTAGATCCCAACGCGGAAATGATACCATTTGGGTGATCGTGGATCGACTGACCAAGTCTGCACATTTTCTGGCTATCAAGGAAACGAATAAGTTTTCTACTCTAGCAGACATTTACCTAAAGGAAGTAGTATCAAGGCACGAGGTGCCAACCTCTATCATATCTGATCGTGACACGCGTTTTACCTCTGAGTTGTGGCAAGCAATGCACAAATCCTTTGGCTCTCGATTAGACATGAGCACAGCATATCATCCACAGACGGATGGGCAGTCTGAACGTACCATCCAAACCCTTGAAGACATGCTTCGAGCATGTGTAATCGACTTTGGTAACGGTTGGGAAAGACACCTCCCGTTAGTGGAGTTTTCGTATAACAACGGTTACCACACCAGCATCCAGGCTACTCCGTTCGAGGCATTGTACAGACGGAAGTGCCGATCACCTCTTTGTTGGGCAGAGGTTGGCGACAGCCAAATCACTAGCCCAGAACTCGTAGTAGACACAACCGAGAAGATTGCTTAGATACGACAACGAATGGCAGCAGCTCGTGACCGTCAGAAGAACTACGCTGATAAGTGCAGGAAGCCACTCGAGTTCCAAGTTGGGGATCGAGTGCTACTTAGAGTCTCACCTTGGAAAGGTGTAGTTCGTTTCGGCAAGCGGGGCAAGCTGAATCCACGCTATGTTGGACCTTTCGAAATCATCGAGAAAATCGGCAAGGTGGCCTACAAACTGAACCTACCCGAAGAACTCAATGGAGTTCACAACGTACTCCATGTGTCGAATCTGAAGAAGTGTCTGTCAGATGAGACTCTCATAGTTCCTCTCAAGGAACTCACTATCGACGATCAGCTGCGATTCGTCGAGGAACCAGTAGAGATTACAGACCGAGACGTTAAGGTTCTCAAGCGTACCAGAATACCCATTGTTCGAGTTTGTTGGAACTCCCGTCGTGGCCCAGAGTTTACCTGGGAACGAGAAGACCAGATGAAACACAAGTATCCCCAATTGTTCGAGAACAGTGAAACCACTACTGAGGCTGAAGCTACTACGGAATTTCGGGACGAAATTTCAAACCAACGGGGGAAGGATGTGACACCCCATGAAAACAGGGAAAACCATACAACTTAACTAGCTTCCTCAGTGAGTAAGTGCTAAATTTCAGGACGAAATTTCTTTCAACTTGGGGATAATGTGACAACTCGTGTTTTAGAACTCTTTTGTGTGCTTTGATGTAACATGTTTTGAACGTTATGTGATTATGTGATGCATTGATTTAATGGAATGTTATGATATTGTGTTATGTGGATTGTGTAATATATGTTTATGTGATGTGATCGCACAACACGAACCTAACCGCACAACTTCAACCCGATTACACAAGCCCATTCGGGCCACACTCTTGTACTCGAACCAAAAGGGCATCCCATGTAAAGGGTTCGGCCCACTCCTTTTATATGCCTACAATCACCTCTTGTGGGATTTTCTTCCTCATTACTTGCAAAAAACAACACACACCAAACCCAAGTTCTCTCATCCCTCTCTCTCGAAGCCGATGGCCCCATCCCCCTTCCTCGAAGACTTCCTTGTTCGGATCATCTCTGTTTACTTTCTAACCGGTTAGTGTTTCATGGTTCGTGTTTTGATTAGATGATATTGTGATTTATATGTTCCTACATGATGAATTACGAATGATATATGATTGATTGTGATATGAGTGAATGAGGTTAGAGTTCATGTAAATCGGCTCACATGTGGAATATGTTAGTTCAATATAGGGTTGATAATCATGTGATGAAAATAACGATCTAGAACCGAATGAATGTAATCGGCTGTATGTTATTGTATTCGGATGGTTAGTTTGATTCATGTTGATAAGTATAGGTCGCATGTTAGTCTTTGAATTCGTTAGTGTGAAAATCTGGTTGAAGGGTAAATTATTATGCATAATTGGTATGATGATTAAGATTAGTTAGGGTTCATGAGAATTAGTTGGGATATGCTTGATTTGATCGATTGAATGCTAAATGGAAACTGTTGGAATTGATTGGTAAAAATCAAAGATTTAACTGAGTGCCTAAATTACGGGAATACTTAACGGCTGTCACACCCCGATTTCCACGTGTCACCGGTGGGCCAGTGGGGAGTATCGTGACGTGGTTGGCAACATAATAGTCAAACAACACAACATTTAATATGCACAGCGGAAGCAAATTGTAAGATATAATACAACTGAATTTAATATTGTAATATCAAATGTCACAATATTCGGAAGTTTATCCACAGAAGGATCGAAAATAAAATATGAAACAATAGTTCAACAGACTTCAGGCATCTTAAGCTTGTGAGACTTCTAATGATGCTAAGGAGGAATCCCAGCCAATTACGCATAGTACCTGCATTTAATCTTTTTGGGAAAATACGTCAGTTTACACTGGTAAATACAATCAACTGACTCATTTTGGAAAATGATTGAAAATTGATTTGGATGCACGTGGCATAAACATTTTATTTAACTTGGGAGAATTATTTAATATTATAATCTTGTGAACGAATTACATGTTCCTTGTGCGTTCAGTAGCCCGGATCAAGTCCGGGTTAAAGATCAATAGACACACCACAATATTCTTTTGTGCACTGACGGGTGTACGCCTACACCCCGCGCTTAAGTCGTGGCCATTTCGTAAAATGATGCCAAGGATATCCGGGACATGGTCATTAACCCCCCAAAGGCTTTAAGTAACAAGATTGTTTAAACGAGCCGATCAAATTATTCAATTAACCACCCAATGATGGAAGATTTGATGCCCGATCAAGCGGTATGCTATATACCGTAACCCAAGCCCGTATAGGGAAAATAAGTTAAAAGTATTTACCTGAGCAATGTAATAATCACAATAAGCAAAATGTAGGTAGCTTTTACTGGTCTCCTATTCTGGAACAAAGGTTTATAATAACCTATTAGAATTCTAACGGGTCTTTAATTAAGCTTAAGCTTAGACCGGTTAGTTTTAATGATACGGTTCGTACGCACGATTAAGCGATGACCGGATAGAATGTGTTTCAGACCCGAAAAGTATGAAGACTTTTTTAATATGGGTATATTATACACATTCTGGATTTTGAGATAAAACCGATAAGGTTTGACCCGTTTAGGCTAATTTATGTAAACTAGTTACATAAACCGAACCGAACGCGTAATAAGCGTAACGGGTATTCATGAGAGCTATTTACAGGTTTCCTAAGTTAATATGCTTCATATATGTTGTGACATCAGTAATATGTCTTTTATTATGCCCGAAATGAATTTAATCACAAACTATGCCCCGTAGGGGTAGTTTGGTCATTTTAAAGGTTGTAAAAGGGTGTAACTGTCAACCTGAGTTACAGGCCTGATGTAATCAGCAAATATACTCAATTTTCTAAGTTATGTTAGTAGGTTAAAGTATATAAGTGAAATTTATCAATTATAACCAAACTATGCCCCGTAGGGGTATTTTGGTAATTTCACATAAGCCGAAAAGCTCAAAAATGAAGTCTGAGTTTATCAACCCTTGCTTACTGTTAAAATATTATAATTTGCCTCAAATATCAGTAGGTATCAACCCTTGTATGTTTAAAATAGTTTTAGTACATACTATGCGTTAAAAACGCTTAAAAAGGCGATTAGAGGCCATTTCCGGGTTTGATACATAAATCTGATATTTTTATATTTCCAGAAGGCTTAAAATAATTTATTTATCATATGTGATCAGTAGCAAAAGGTTTGGAGTCGTTTAGATATGTAAAACTCATTTTATGGCCCGTAAGGGCAAAACCGACAATTACCGGATTAAGCCTACGACTATGAGTTATGCGCAGCCTAAAATTAATTAAAAATCTTTAAAAATCCCAAAATAATATATTATATCAGTGGGTAAAGAGTTTGATATCAAAAAGTATGTTTAAGTAGGCTATACGCTAAATACGCCGTTTAATTAACATAAAGTCTTAATTTTACGCTAACGAGCATAACTCTTTACCTACACCTCAAACTCATGTCAAAATTTTTTATGCAAGTTTATATATCAGTAATTAAGGTTTCTACTCTTTTACATTTCCAAAAATCACGTTTTAAGGTGAAAAGGGCATAATGGTCAACATATGAGCAATTAACAGAATCATGCATATTAATTGGATAACTAATGATCCGAGGTGTATAATCACAGAGGGTTATACTAGCATGTAACCTGGTCCAAATAAAGCTCTAAGGTATTTCTAAATCATACCAAAACGGGTCAGAACTGAAAGTCAAAGTATAAGTCAAACTATGCGACTTTCGGCTCCGAACCGGGTCTAAACAGGAAATTGTCGGGTTGAACATGTTTAGACATGTCCTTACACGAATTACCAAGTTATATTAATGATCAAACAGGTTATATGTGTTCTACATTGCTAATCATGCATAAATTGCAATTTAAACTTTATGTTGACTTTTTAATTACACGTTTGACCCGACATTAGACCTAGTTAGAGTGGGAATCAGGGGGAACCCTTTTGAGGTTTTATTACCCACATAAATACCAACTTATAACAACTTTTAATTCAAGATTTGACTGAGCCATTGTTAATTAATCTCGAAGTCAAACCGTAATTACGACGGTTTGACTTTTAGCTAAATAACTAAGCTAAACTCAATAAAAGAAAGGATTAGTAACTTACAAAAGTCCTAAGCTTGATTAGTGATCACCATCACTTTTACGCGGTTTAGTTGACGACTGCGAAGAACATAAATCCACATCATACACGGCATCCAAATTACGCTTAAGTTCATTGTCAAGCATCTTGACAGAACAGTTCATCTAAGGTGCATAGGGTGTGGTAAACATGCTTTTGCTCAAATTAGACACCGGAGTGTCTTCATCGCCAGTACGGGAAACAGAATCCTGAAAATAAAAACTAAAAAGGTTAAAAAACAATTGATAAAATAAGGTGAATGACAAAATATTGAACCAATAGTGAATTCCATAATTTGTTTGACATACCTTAACATGAAAGTTAACAGTTGCATTTGAATCAGACGGAACAGAATTTAAAGGTTCATCATCAGCAGGCTGTATTTATTTCATATATTTCAATCAATATTGTAACGTGCTATAAGTTTTTATAAAAAAAAAAGTACAACTAACGTATAGAAGGTATGTCGAACCTGGAAAGCATCAAAATGCCTATCAAGATCGGTGATGATTGCAGGATTTTCAGTCAACTTCGACACCAAGTAGCCATCTGATTTGTTTTTTTTATGTTAAACGAACCTATGGCTATCTTAAACGCAAACCTCCGATTTAACAATGCCTTTAGCTCCTTGGGAAAGTTACTATCGCTGGCTAACTGTTCGATAAACATTAAGAGTGTCATATTGCATAACTTCGAGACATAATTTATAAACATACCAATTTAACATATAAACATTAAAGTGTATAAAGGAAGTAACGAAATGTTATTCCCACGATATAACTTACCTCAATGTTTTATCCAAAAGTTGGTTTGCGTTAACCTTTAACAGTTTAACAACTTCACGTTCAAACAACGTCAAAGTGACAATCCCGGTACAATCCTGAACACGTATTAGAACCTTTATCTTGTCAAAATTTTAAATAAGATTTTGTTAACAATCATGTAATATGTTTCGGACAATAAATGAATCAAGTAAATTAACCTGGGAACAGACACAACGGTCCTTTTATTGCAACGATCAGTCTAGCATTCCAAGACAGTTACTTCATCATATCCTTCACTTCCATCTTGCTTGTCCTTGCAAATAGTGTTGGTAAGAACCTTTTTGTTGCAACTCTTACATGCATTGTAAAACCATGAGTCTTCTGAAGCAAAGCTCTTAATTGTTCCCAGGATAATAACAAACTTTTGCTGTATACATAGTAGATAATTTAGAACATTCTGAAAGGAAAAAATAATACGTATAATAAATAAAACAATAAATAATTGTAACAATACTTCGGATATTTTGCTTAATGCTCCAATTGTACTAAAGGAAACATCAGATAGATATTCGTCAGTCGTTGACTTGATAGCAGAAGAACTCAATCCAGAATAACCGGAAGACGTTGAAGCAGTAAGTTGAGCAAGGAAACTGTACAGAAAAAATAATGTATGTGACAAAAATACGTATTCAAAAGAAATTATAAAAAAAGGTAATAAGATTACAAACCTTTTATTGAAATCCAAAATCTCTTTTACTTCAGAGTGTTTATGAAGACTCGAGTTACATTATACAAATTGGAGACAAACAAATTACTTGATTAATTATAGCAACGTGTAAATAAAACCACAACTTGAATAAATTAAATAAGTAGTTGAATGATAAGTGAGAGTGTCGGTATAGAATATACCTCCCCAAAATCTGTACTTCCCAAATTGAACAACGACCACAACATTCTTTTCATCCTTATGGTTCTTCTCAAATTCTAAAATCTGATCAGCATAACAACCCCATAACGTCACGTAAATCTGATGGTGTCTACAAAAAAAAGTTTAAATACGTAAGTTGGTAATTGTAAAATACATAAAATGGGAGAAATATATAAGTAAATGTAGGTACATATAAGAATGTACTGCAAATCTTCCAAAATAAAGGTAGTCTTCTTCTCGTCTTTGCCGTTATTATGTTCACTTTTAACCTCTGACGGAAGACACTTAACCACAAAACCAATAACATCTAAAAAATACAAAATAATGTAATTAAAATTATATAAAATATATAATATTAAAATATTAAAAATGAAGAAAACATTTTTAAATAAAGTACCAATCAGGCTTTTGAAAGACTTGCCGTCATCATCAGGGTCATCCACAACAGAATTAAATGGAGAAAAATCAAATCTCCATTCAGCACCAACAGGCTCGTTGCATCCTTCGACAGTAGTGTTGTCATTTAGATTGATCTTCAACGAACTATGAACATATTTAACTTTCTAACGATTTTCACCCATCGAAGGGTTACGAATAGTTAAACATTGATTTTCTTTCAGCAAATGCTCATAAGCAGTAGTGTTTTTTTGTAAAACAAATGCCTGCATTTTGGTGCCCTGAAACACAAGGTTTTATAATTAATTATAAACAGTAACACATTAATTTGAAATTGAAAAAAATGTATGCATTGGCCTAAAAAACCTCCAGGTCCATGAATATCATGTCGTAGCAATAAATCTTCCTAGGATTGTTGAAGGTAGGTCTTGTCCATAGCCGGACTATGCGGATTCTGATAGTGTAATCATCAACATTAAGATCAACATTATTAAGAAGTGTGATAGCAGACTGTTCCATCTCTGCAATTCATTAAAAGAATTAAGATTACTTACTTGATGATGATATACAATAATCTATGAATAAAAGTACATGAAAAAATATGTTAACTCAACAATACAATAACTATATGAATTACAATGAAACCCATAACACTCATACCAGAAGATATGTATACCGAAATATACAAAGCCAGTAGATGCGATGTGTATGAACATAACAAATGAGACTTATTTATAAAAGAAAGTGAGCACATAATTTTGTAGCGATATTTTTAATTTTAATTATAATTGTCAACCTTTACTAAAATATAAAAAATAGGGTAATCTAAATTTTTATGATTAATCAGTTTCCATAATTCTCAGACTTCCAAAGTAAGGACGTAATTTTGAAATTGCAACCTATTAAGTGAGAGTTGACTTTCTATAATTAAAATGACTATAAATAGGTTAATAGGTTAATCTTATATAAAAAGCATAATAATGTAGCAGGTCAAAACTATAATGCAAGGTTTACAATCATAGTGTTATATTCTATATGTATTACTAAAAGTTTATACTACTGTTCTTCTAATAATAACAACACTATATTCTCTCTACAACAAAGAGGAAGGTAAAAGCAAGAATGGCATCCTGATTATTTTCAATCATGTTAAATGGTTAATTGATTAAGAGATGATAAAATAAGAATATACTTTTTGAAGAAATTATTAACATCATTAGCATCATTTATGGATGTTATAAAATTATAAAAAACAATCAACTAAATTTGAAATACTTTAAATATTATTTAAATAAATATATCAACTTCTTTTAGGTTAATTTATTTACTTAAAGAAATAATATCAATCAGACATACATAGGATTTAGGCCTTTGCATAACCATAACCATCAACAGATTTTCGATTACAAATGGATTTAGGGTTTATATAACATAAACCTAATTTTAAAACAGTAAGTAAACGGAAGAAAGCATAAAGGATGATTAAATACAAAATTAAACAAACGCACCATAAAGATTTGGAGATCGATGGAAGATATTCAGAAATCGATTTAAGAAAATGATGAAATAGACGAAGAACTTGAAGAATGTGTAATCATCTATATATGTATCTTGCTTGACAAAAATCATTGTTATATGGAAACCGATTGGTATTCTAGGAAGAAATTGGAGAGAAGATGAATAGATGATTTTGAAATGGTTGTATAGTAATTAGGGTTTACAAAGTAGAGGAAAAGAATACACGCGTGTGAAGAGAATGGTTTTGGCGGAAAAAGGAAAAAAATGGTCTAAGCAAATGCCACGTGGCAAAGATTATTTTGCTTTATTAGAAGTAGTAGATAACTTACATATCGGAACCGAGATTCCGGATAAGAAACAGGGGATTACAAATCAAAAATTACATATGGGAACCAAGATCACACATAAGAAACACGGGATTACACATTGCGCATACAAATCGGAAATGGTTTATAACCTACATATTGGAATTAAACATACAAACTGGAACTGCTTTGTAACTTACATTTTGGAAACAGGGGTTCAAAAATCTATATAATACACATTTGATCAAAGATTAATTTTTCTTGTTAAAGATGGAAAACCCATTCAAATAAGATTTCCACATATCGTAAAGCATCTATCCTTCAACATGTTCGTCAAGAAATTCAAGTACACAAAAATCGAATCTATTAAAATCAATGTTTTTAAACCCGGACCGTGCCGGCCGGTCGGACCGGTCCGGCCGGGAGCCGGTGACTAAAGCGGTCCGGGTCAGTGGTTTTAGCCGTTTCAACATCGAGCCGGTGGTCGGACCGGTAGCCGGCGGTCGGGCCGGCGGGTCATGGGATTGGGTCGGACCGGTCATGTGCAGAATCGTGTTTCAGATGATGAAATGGGTGTTCCAGAAGCAAAAAAAAAAAAAGGGATGTGAACCTACCTTGTTGAAGAGCAAAATAGATAGAGAAGAACCAGAGATCTTGAAGATGAAGAAGATTATGAGCTGTTGGTGGCTATGGTTTTATTTAGGGTTACTAGTGGGGAGGGGAGAAGGCTTGTATTGGGAATGAATATATATAAGGATATTTAATTTAACTTTTTAGTTTTTCCATAAATAATCTTTACTCCTTTTAAAGTCTGTATTTTTTCTTTTCCAACGATTTTGAAAGTCTATTGTTTTTTCCCTCTTATTCCACTTTATGAAATTAACTTTTACGTATTTTTTTTTATTTTTTTTACTTATCTTCTATTCAATGTTAGTATTAAATTTATATAATAGGCTTAGTTAATTAAAGACAGTTGGGCTACATACTCACAATTTATTGATGAAAATTTTCTATATTTTATATATATTTTTATATAATTTATGATGTAATCCGGGTCTTAAATCCGGTCGGACCGGTCCGACCTTTGACCACGTAAGGCGATAGGGTCGACCTCCGGTCCGGTCCTGAAAACATTGATTAAAATCAAAGGAATAATGAACTCTGACCAAATAGGGGAGCAATTGCTATTATTTTGAGCAAATAATGCATCGTATGGAGATAAATCCATTTGAGAAAGGTGTCGTTTATTATATTGATTAAAAAACACACCACTTCAGTTCTTTGCAGAAAGGTGACCGTAATTTGGTAATGATATTTTCCATCGATAACTTTTTTAACCGACGTGATTATTAAATAAAGGGTTGTAACATAAGTTGGTTATTTTAGTTATAAATAATAATAATAATAATAATAATAATAATAATAATAATAATAATAATAATAATAATAATAAAGCAAAGGGGTATGTGTGTTTGATTTTTTTAAAGTCACAACTTTTCATTCTAGAGAGGTATTCCAAGTTGGTTTTTGTAGTGTTATATAATATAATAATATTATGCTTGGATTAGTTGTTCTATAAATTTATTTATCAACACAATACACATTATATATTATATAAAATTTTGGGTTAGCTGTTCTATAAATTTATTTATCAATACAATACACATTATATATTAGAGTTAATTACTATTTTCGTCCATGTGGTTTGTCAAAAATCACTATTTCAGTCCATTAGTTTAAAAATTGCGATTTCAGTCCCTGTTGTTTCACTTTCGTAACCATTTTAGTCCACCTCCGTTAACCCATCCATTTATTATGTTAAGTACACGTGAATTGACGATAATGCCCTTATTAATAAAAAAACAAAAAGATATCTAAATGAGTTAATTATTGTTTTCGTCCCTGTGGTTTGTCAAAAGTCACTATTTCAGTCCCTGTGGTTTTACTTTTGTAACCATTTCAGTCCAGTCTCCTAACACCATCTATTTTGTCATTAAGTTTTTAATGAAATACCTAAATTACCCTTGTGTTAGTTAAATAAAAAACCATGGAAATTTAAAAGAATGTATTCTAGGACCCACTTGTTAAAACACAACCCCACGCTACCCCACCCCACCCCACTCCATCCCTGCTCTCATTTCTAGCAAAAGTTTCCGGTCATCTTCTCCGGCATCACAACACCACCCTCTTATTGTCCAGCGACCCATTACCTCACCCGAATTAATATCTTCCTAGCAGCATCAATTAACATAATAACTTTGAAAAATAATGCTTACCTGGACATTTTCTCATTCTAAAATCCAAAATTAAAATTTTGGAACCATATATGTAAAAATAGTGTCAGATTTCTACTTCTATTGAAGCCATGGTGGGTCGAACCTACAATCCAATTTAAGTCCATATTTAATTAACACAAGGGTAGTTTAGGTATTTCATTAAAAACTTAACGGTAAAATAGACGGTGTTAGGAGACTGGACTAAAATGGTTACGAAAGTGAAACCACAGGGACTGAAATCGCAATTTTTAAACTACTGGATTGAAATAGTGATTTTTGACAAACCATATGGACGAAAACAGTAATTAACTCATTTAGATATCTTTTTGTTTTTTATTAATAAGGGCATTATGGTCAATTCACGTGTACTTAACAGAATAAATGGACGTGGTTAACGGAGGTGGACTGAAATGGTTACGAAAGTGAAATCACAGGGACTGAAATCGTAATTTTTAAACTAATGGACTGAAATAGTGATTTTTGACAAACCACAGGGACGAAAATAGTAATTAACTCTATATATTATATATTATGGGTGGAGATACAATAGGAAATTTATTTGGCTAGGAATGTTAGGAAGTGATCTTGACCATCCATTTAGTTAATCAAGTGCTAAGATTAAATCAGTGAAATTGAAGGAAAGAAAAGAGGCGCGTGAGTTTGTTTAGGGGCATTCTAGTCAATCCAAGCCAATAGTTTCTATCTCCTCCAATTCCCCCCATTTTTTAAACGTTAATAACTCTTTCATATGACATTATTTTTTTATAAAAATTGCACCAAAAAAACGAGCGTTTTTTTATCTTTAAAACGAGTATATTATTGCTATATTTTCAAAAAAAAATTAAAAACCCAGTTGCGTAAAACGCAATAGAAAAACCCCTAGTTACGTAAAACGCAATGAAAAAAAAAACCTAAAAAATGACATTTTTCTAAAACGCAATGCAACAAAAAACACAAAGAAATGACTTATTTGTAAAACGCAATGGCCAGAAAACACAAAGAAATGTCTTATTTCTAAAACGCAATAGCCAAAAAACTCAAAATAAAATGTACTTTCTAAAACGCAATGGACTAAAAACACATAAAAATGTGTTTTACCTAAAACGCAATGCACAAAAAACACATAAAAATATGTTTTACCTAAAACGCAATGCACAAAAAACACAAAGAAATGTCTTATTTGTAAAACGCAATGGCCAGAAAACACTTAAAAATGACTCATTCTAAAACGCAATAGACTAAAAACACTTCAAAAATGTGTTTTACCTAAAACGCAATGACTAAAAACACTTAAAAATGTGTTTTTTTCTAAAACGCAATAGCCAGAAAACACATAAAACGCTCTTATTTCTAAAACGCAATGGACATATAAAACTGTCTGGGAACTGTCTGTGACTGTGAATTGTCTTCGAAATGAGCCAATTTCTGGAAAATTAATTTTTCTGATGATTTTTATTACAACAATTTAATCAGAAAAAAAATTTACAGCAATTGTCTGGCAGCTCAACCCCAGCCAGGGGCTCTGCCCCTTGGACCCCGCCAGGGGCTGCCGCCCCTGGGACTCCGCTACCAGGGGCGCTGCCCCCGGACCCCCGCCATGATCGTAAAACGCAATGAGTAGATCGAAAACCCAGATCGTAAAAATGAAATTAAAGAATTTCTTACATGGATCGAAGTGATTTCTTCAACAATTGACGAAGTTTGAATGATAGAAACACTTATCAGCGCTCGAATCGCAACGAATCGAGTGATTATCTCCAAAATCACCCGAAAAAACAAGATTTTTTATGAAATTAAACTGGGTTTTCTTCAAAAAAAGCTGAAGAACACGTTGATCGGGTGTTTGAATCATTGATTTGTGATGAAAATCGCACTATAATGTAGTGATTATTGAGATAGAAAGTGAAGAAATGGTTGAAGATGGTGGGTTTTGAAAATGGTGGGTTTTGAAGTTACTGGGTTTTGAAAAGGAAGAAGAAAGAGTTGGATTGACTAAAATACCCTTTCTCTTTATTTTAAATGTTGCCACATGTCCTAATCATATTGCTTCCTACACTTCCTAGCCAAAATAAACTTTCTATTTGATCTTTTCCCTATATATTATATAAAATTTAAAATTCATAACTAAACAAGAACCTTTCCACCCCAGTCGTCGAAGTATATGTACAATATCCCATAATATCTTTTAAAATCTAGTAAATTTTTTTATAAAATTCAAGTTACCGAAAATCGCTAGTTCCCTCCCTTACCCCAACTCCCACATTAATTAAATTACCTTAAATATCTACAATATCCCATAATATCTCAATGTTTGATCTCAAAATCTCACGTTCACGCAAAAAGAACCAAAAACCCCTATATAATAATTCACACCATTCAAACATGCAAGATCACTCTCTAAAGAACTTGAAGCACCCATGGATCGGTTACAACACACACTTTCAATCTTGTAAGTTTGATCATCACATACAAGGTATTTGTTTAAGGCTTATTTCATCATCCCCTTTGTCAAAGGTTAGACCTCCCAATTCTTATCTTCGTTTATTTCACGAAAATAATTAGGGTTAGTCACCAATTATATCTTATATGCATATATAATGATAGGATTAAGTTCAAAAGTGAACACTAGTGTAGCTTGCGAACTGAGTGAACTAATCCTGACCATACACGTGTGTAGATCAATGGCTATGATTTGATGTTGAAATACACTAGTGTATTTTACGATTTGATGATGAGATCCTGGCCATACACGTGTGTAGATCAATGGCCAGGATTTGTTCACTCAGTTCGCAAATACACTAATGTTCACTCTAAAACCCCACCCTATAATGATAAGTATACTTATTTTCCAGAACATGTGAACCTTAGAATCTGTAAAATAACATATGAAACTTCACAATAACTCGCACACACACCATAGACGGTTAAAACCGGACTATTTTCGCGTAACATAACCACAATTCCAAAAGTTAAAACCGGAAAACTGGACCATAAATGCATTATTTTAGATCCAACCTTATTACACATCATATTTTTACAGTAGGAAACTTTTATATAATTTTTTGCTATGTATCTAGGGCTATAAATGATTTAAATCATTAAAAATAGGAAAACCCAAGGTTAAATTCTCAAAAAAATAAACGTTTGTGTTCTTACAGGGTAATTAACCTACAATAATGATTTTTGGATTTAAAAGTGGTGGAAACTATTTTTCACAAATTATTGAGTTTTAGACTAAACCGAAAACCGTTAAAAATCAACAATAGAGAAAATTTTATGATAAACACTTTATTTTTCCTGTAGCTTATAACCAAAATTGAGTTATTATGATTCCTATGAATTTTTATGTTAGTCTATCATTTAAGATAATATGTATATGTATTTATTTTAAAAGCCGAATGGCTGTGTAAACTGGTGAAAATAAATCTTAAGAATTATTTATTTTTTTTTCTTTTATATCTAAAGATTTTTTTTGACTCAAAATAAGTATTATTGAACCATAAAGTTACTGGGAAATAATAATTTTAGATTTATTAGTCGCCCGAGTATTTACTTTGCATTTTTTTTTACCCCAAACGCATGAATTACCCTAGAACCGACGAAGCACAAGCTTAGGAACGTAGTTTTATTTTTATTCCAGAAAGGTTTGACCCAAAATATGAACATATGCATGTTAACTGATCTGAGAATAGATTATGTAATGTTGTATATTTTTCTATGAATTTAAGTATTAATATATTTTTCTTTTACATATTTAAGTTATATTTTCATAAATATAGACACTTATGGGTTTTCGTAGGGATGTTCAAGTTTGGATATTCGAAAATTTCGGATAGCTCATTTCACTATCCGATTCTGTATCCAAAATTTCAGATATTCGGATTTCAGACACCCGGAGTTTCGGATACGGATTGGATAGTGAAACGAATATTTGAAAATCCGATACCATATTTATTATTTCAGAATATTTTTAAAGATAGTTCATAATTTAAATATAGTCGGTTTATATTTAGCATTTTACAGTTGAGGGGTATATTTGATACCATCCCAAATTTCATGAACATAAATTGTACCAAATGAAAAACAAACTAGCATTTAGAACTCGTGCGTTACAGCAAGACCGTTAGACTAAACAAAAATAAATGTAAAAACGTTGAACCAAAAATTTATACCAAAATTAAAACAAAAAATATTTCCACCCAAAATATGAACATATGCATGTCATATGATCCGGGAATATATTATGTAATGTTGTATATTTTTCTAAAAAATAGTATTAATATATTTTTCTTTTACGTATTTAAGTTATATTTTCATAAATACAAACATTTATGGGTTTTCACAGGGGTGTTCAAGTTTGGATATTTGAAAATTTCGGATAGCTCATTTCACTATCCGATTCTGTATCCAAAATTTCATATATTCGGATTTCGGATAACCGGAGTTTCAGATACGGATTGGATAGTGAAACGGATATTTGAAAATCCGAAACAATATTTAGGGTAAATTACATTTTTTGTCCTTTATGTTTGTAACAGGTTGCAGTTGATAGCCTTTAACTTCAATAATTACAGTCACAATCCTTTATTTGAAAAACGCATTACAGTTTTCGTCCTTTGGTACTAACCAAGTTAAAATTTTCAGTTATGTCTATCCACTAAGGGTATTCTGGTCATTTCATGTTTTTATTTAAAATGTTCATTAATAATCGAACCAATGGTTTCATTTCATTCACAAAAATAAATGAGTAACAACATGATGAAATCATCTTCTAGTTCTGAAGATGATGTCACCAGAAAAACTTCAGCATCTACGAAAAGAAAAGGAACTAAGTGATAAAAAGTATAATTCTAAAGAAGAAGTGAAAGCAGGCGCCATTCAACGGATCAATTAAAGCTTCTACAGGCTCTAATGGAGCAACCTGAGAAAGGCAACACGACCATGTTGTTCGAGAATGTGAGCAAATGTTTGGATTTCGATGTACAAAAATAGAAAGTTGCAGTTAAAGTGAGGAAGCTGAGGCAGAAGTACAAGGAGATTAGTGAAGGAAGAAAAGCTGCTGGTTCTGATAAACACAGTGTGAGTGTTTACAAATTTTCTCAACAAGTGTGGGGGAAGAAGATAAAGGCAAAGAAGCAAGAGGAAGGGAGAGATGGCTGAGAGATTCTAGGGTTAGAGTTAAGGAATTGGGAAAGGTGATGTTTTTTATATATATGTAATATTTTTGGTTTTATATAAAAATGAACATTTTAAATAAAAGAATGAAATGACGAAAATACCCTTAAGTGGATAGACATAACTAAAATTTTTAACTTGGTTAGTGTTAAAGGACGAAAGGTGTAATGCGTTTTCTAAATAAATGATCGTGACTGTAATTATTGAATTTAAAGACTATCCATTGCAACACGCTACAAATTAAAGGACAAAAAGTGTAATTTACCCAAATAAATAATTTTATCCTCATTTATTTACCCAAATAAACTTTTTCGTTTTTTATGTTTGTAGCGGGTTGCAATGGATAACCTTTAACTTCAATAATTACAGTCACAATCCTTTATTTGGAAAACGCATTACACCTTTCGTCTTTTAACACTAACCAAGTTAAAAATTTCAGTTATGTATATCCACTTAAGGGTATTCTGGTCATTTCATTCTTTTATCTAAAATGTTCATTATTAAATAAAACAAAAAATATTGCACATATAAAAACATCATCTTCTCCAATTCCCCAACTCTAACCCTAGAATCTCTTAGCCATCTCTCCCTCCCTCTTGCTTTTCTTCTTTTTTTTTTGCCTTTATCTTTTCCCCCCACACTTGTTGAGAAAGTTTGTAAACACTCACACTGTGTTTATCACAACTGACAGCTTTTCTTCCTTCACTAATCTCATTGTACTTCTGCCTCAGCTTCCGCACTTTATCTGCAACTTGTTTTTTTTGTACATCGAAATCCAAACATTTGCTCACCGTCTCGAACAACATGGTCGTGTTGCCTTTCTCAGGTTGCTGCATTAGAGCCTGTAGAAGCTTTAATTCATTAGCAGGTGACCACACCCGCTGAATGGCCCCCGCTTTCACTTCTTCAGGATTATACTCTTTATCACTTGTTCCTTTTCTTTTCTTTGATGTAGAAGCTTTTCTGGTGGCATCATATTCAGAATTAGAAGATGATTTCACATGTTGTGTTACTCATTTTTTTTTGTGAATGAAATGAAACCATTGGTTCAAGATTATTAATGAACATTTTAAATAAAAACATGAAATGACCAGAATATCATTAAGTGGACAGACATAACTGAAAATTTAAACTTAGTTAGTGTTAAAGGACGAAAGGTGTAATGCGTTTTTCAAATAAAGAATTATGACAGTAATTATTGAAGTTAAAAGCTATTCATTACAACCCGCTACAACAAAAATTAATGACGAAAAGTGTAATTTACCGTATTTATTTTTTCCAAATAGACAAGAGTAGTCACTCATCTACAGATACTGGTACCAGAAACAGAACCGTTATTTCTAATTTTCTGTCATCGATAATGGAAGCTCACAAGCTTTTCAAAAGAACGAGAACGTGATGAACCACTTGTAGCAGTTAAACCCACCACTAAAAAGAATCAACCCATCTGCAATGGCGATGCAAACTTCTCACACCGTAAGTATAATTATATCTTTAGATTTGCGTTCACAGTTTCAGAGTTCAGTTCTAAATTGATAGAATCTTGTTGAAATATTTAATGGGTGTATGGAATTTTGTGAAAATTGGGTTGCATGCCAACTGTTCGATGAAATGTCCGTTTGAATTTTATTTACAATTATGTGTTGTAAATTGATTTTAATTTATTTTTATTTTTGTGTTTGATGAAATTGTTGTTAATAAACTCTCTGGAAAACCCTTTTAATATTTAGTTTATTAATTTGAATTTTGAACCATATAGTATATGAGGGTTTATTCAATGTTACTATTGAATCAATAACAGAAAGTGTTGATGAAGTTGATCAACGTTAAGTATAGATAATGTCTATCTACAGAGATTTGGAATATGGGCTGACTGGGATCATCCTTATCTGACTCTCGATCCAGAATACGAGGCTGCTCAGGTAATAACCTAAATTACTTTCACCTGTAGTTTATAATCTATATGTCCATTATTATCATTTTGGAAAAATTACACTTTTCGTCCTTTATGTTTGTACCTAGTTGCAATGGATGTCCTTTACCTTTAATATTTACAGCCACAGTCCTTTATTTGGAAAACATGTTGCACCTTACGTCCTTTGCCCCTAACCTGGTTAAAATTTTCAGTTAAATATGACATGTGCAAGGCACATGAGGGTAAGGTGGTAATTTTACACAATTTATTTGAAATATATTTAATAAATAAAATAAAAAATCTGAAATTAAATTAAAAAATATATATGTATATAAAAGTGTTATTTCTCTCTCTCTCTTAACTCTCTTCTCTCTCTCTCAGTTCTATCTCTCTCTAGGTTTCCCACAACCACCACCACCATCATCATCCGGCATCATCGCCGTCGCCGGGAACCACCATCATCATCCGGCATCATCCTTAAACAAATAAACCCTTTCTCAAATCTCAGTTCAGTTCTTTCTCATCTCAGTTCATCTCAAATCTCAGTCTAGTTCTATCTTACTCATCTCAAATGATAGTTACATATGGCGATTTAACAGCAAACGCCGGATTCTGGCGGAGGAAGTAGCCGGAACACTTTTTCCGGTGGTTCACGGAGGGTTTACAAGTTGAAAATCCTGTTGCCGAACGGGATGACGGTATCGGTGAAGATTAGGGCTTTATCAATTAGGTCACACTTGACACTTCGTCCACGTTCTTCACTTCTCTCAAATTACAGCAAGCAGTCCAGTCCTAATCGTAGCAAATCGTCCCTATATTTGATGGCGAATTCCGATTCCGGTGACGGTGTTTATCGAATCGTCAATCGGAATTAGGGAAGGAAGGAGGACCGAGATGACTCCGTTGACGGCGGTGGGGTATTTCATTTTTCGATTCTGATGACGGTGTTTATCGAATCGTCAACCGGAATTAGGGAAGGAGGGAGGACCGAGATGACTCCGTTAACGGCAGTGGGGTATTTCATGCTGGCAAAATCATCTTCATCTTCCTTGTTTGTTGATTGCACTGCTGCAGAGTGAAGATTTTTGAAGGTAGGGAAACCCTAGAAATGGAGTCGATATGTGTTTGGTTGTTGATGAAACAGGGTACCTTTTGGAGAGCAAAATTGACACCAAAATCGGATATGGTTTGGTTGTTGATGTACAAAATTGACACAAATTGTGATTCTGAAACAAATTTTAGAACTGTATTTCTATGTTTTTCAAAGGTGTTGCATTTAAGTCTGCAATTTTACGGTGGCGATGAGGTGCTGGGAGTGTCGAAGAGGTGGGAGGGGTGGTGGTGGTAGGGCAGTGGCGGTGGTTGTGGAGATGGGAGATGGTCATGGTTTAAATGTGCAGGTTGTAGGTTATGACTGATCTGGGTTGCAGGTTGCAGGTTGTAGAGGGATAGGAGTTTTCATTTTCAATTTGATTTGTTTTATTAATAAATCATTTTAGATAAATGAGTAAAAATCATTTTAATAAATCATTTGATTTGTTTTATATTTAACTGAAAATTTTAACCAGGTTATGGGCAAATGACGTAAGGTGCAACATGTTTTCCAAATAAAGGACTGTGGCTGTAAATATTAAAGGTAAAGGACATCCATTGCAACTAGGTACAAACATAAAGGACGAAAAGTGTAATTTACCCTATCATTTTCATTATTATATACTGTTGGCTTTCTTGATTGAGGGCATGTTTGGGTAAGCTTTTAGAAACAACTTATTGACTTATTGGCTTTTTGGAAAAGTCAGGATTTTGTGACTTATTGACTTATTGGCTTTTTCCCCTCACATACACCCTCTTTGCCAAACATCATTTTAGAGCTTATGACTTTTCAAAAAGCCAATAAGTCAATAAGTTGTTTCAAAAAGCTTACCCAAACATGCCCTGAAGTGTTTGGGCAAATGGTTTTCAAAGGGTACATATATCGAGGTAGAAAGCCAGTGCACTGGAGTCCCTCATCTCGCACCGCTCTTGCAGAGGCTGAGTTAGAGGTAAGTAAATCAACAGCCTCTTGTTTGGTTTGATATCAACTCTTTTTGTATAAATAATTTGGGATGAGCAGAAAACCAAAAAAACCGAACTGAAACCAAAAAATCCGATTTTAACCGAACCGAAAAAAGGGAACCAAAAAAAGCGAACCGGAATTTATGGTTCGGTTACAGTTTTGCATTTTCAGATTATTTAGCACACCAATGAAAAACGGATTACTAGATGAATTTCTTCCCAGATTGTCCCTTGCGGTGTGGACCACTACTCCCTGGACTATTCCTGCAAACGCCGGTATGGATTCATACATGTTTATCTTTTCTTTTCCGCAGCTGTTGCGGTGAATGCCAAGCTCCAATACGCGATTGTCGAAGTGCAGCCCGTTTCACCCGATGTTGCTTCATCTACTGAAGACAAAAATAGGAGATTCGGTAGCGTTTTAAAAGAACAAGAGACACAATTCTTCATTGTTGCAGTGGATCTTGTGCCGACGCTTGAAGCCAAATGGAATGTGAAGCTTGTTGTTAAAAAAACAGTTTTAGGTTCAGATCTCGAAAATTGCAGGTACTTAATGTTTGAATTAACTGAGTTACTTTGTTCTTTTGTATATAACTAGTATTGTGACTTGCTGCGTGTTGTTGCGGCGTCGAAATTTAGAGTAAATTGAACTTATGCCATCAAATATTTGACCCAACTCGTTTTCGAACAAAAATTACGGCAAAACGTAGACCAACTAAAAACGCACATGAAAATAAGTAGAAAATTTGACCTCACTCATTACCTAGAAAATTTTGGGTCGAAACGCAAACCAACTTGGATTTATAACAAAACGTACTTAAAAATAGGCACGTAAGAAAATAGTGTTTTTTTACGTTAAAGAATGGTACCACGCGTTGTTGCGGAGTCGAAACGTGAAGTATCTCAAATTTATACCGCTTAGTAAAAACGTACTATATTTACCCAGACACGTTTCCGGACAAAACGTAGACCAACCAAAACCGTACATAAAAATAAGAAAAAAAATGTATTATATCTGACCCACGTACATAAAAAATAAGCAGGTAAAACTCGAGGGGGTCAAAATGACATTTTACAAAAAAATCAAAAAGTTGCGGGGGTGTAAGTGGGAATGCTAAAAGTTGAAGGGTTGAATACACAAAAAGAAAAGAAAAAAAAAACATGGGTTGGATGGCATTGCTGTAAATTTGGCAAAGAAAAACAATAAAAAATAGAGGATGTGTCTTAAATGCTTTTCCTAAGACACCCTCTTTTGTTATAGTTATATGTATAGATACGCACACCCACTAAACGGTCAAGAATGTCCTGTTGTGATCGGTGGAGATTACATTACAACCGAATCAGGAACCTGGCTTGTTCACACAGCCCCAGGCCACGGGCAAGATGATTATTTAACGGGCTTAAAGTATGATTTGCCTATAATATCCCCAGTAGACGATGAAGGAAAGTTCACTGAAGAAGCTGGGATCTTTAACGGGCTCGATGTGTTAGGTGACGGCAATGCAGCAGTAATTGATCACTTGGATGAACGTTTATCAATTGTCATGGTAGAACCTTATAGTAAGTCATATCATTCATATTTAAAAGTTCTCTTCGAAATGGTTGTTAGAAGTTCTAGTTTAAACGTTATTGTTGTTTAAACTGTAGAGCACAAATATCCTTACGATTGGCGAACGAAAAAACCTACGATTTTTAGGGCAACGGCACAATGGTTTGCGTCAGTTGAAGGGTTCAGAGAGGCTGCTATGGATGCGATTAATCAAGTTCAATGCACTCCGTCTCAGGTAAGAGTATAGAACTGGTACATTAATATTGTTTTTAGAGTAAAATGCCATGTTCGTCCCTGAGGTTTGGTCAGTTTTGCAACTTTCGTCCAAATGTTTGTTTATCTGCATATGTATCCAAAAGGTTTGAAATCTTGCCATTTTCATCTGGATCGTTAACTCTATCCATTTTTCTCCGTTAAGTCAGGGGCATTTTTGTCTTTTTCTTTTAACTTCAAAGGGCAATTCGGTCTAAGGGATTCGGTCAGGGGTATTTTAAATGCTTGTACATATAGTGAAAAACGCCGAATTGCCCTTCAAGTTAACAAAAAAGACGAAAATACCCCCGACTTAACAGAAAAAAATGGATGGCGTTAACGAACCGGATGAAAATGGCAAGATTTCAAACCTTTTGGATCCAGATGTGGAAAAAACAAACCTTTGGACGTAAGTCGCAAAACTGACCAAACCTCAGGGACAAAAATGGCATTTTACTCTTGTTTTTATTTTGGAGAATCTTTATTTTAGGATTTAATAATTGATTGAAGTTCACATGATTTGGTAATTATTGTAAGTGTGGAACAAGTAGCAACGTCCTTCGCATTTACAACAATGCAAATGAATCAGGCACATAATAATAAATCAAAACACGATAGGAACATAGAGAACTAAATTAATTTATTGAAATTGTAATAAATCATAACGTTATTATTTTTTTATTCGGGCGGAAAACCGAATTTCTACAATGACTTCGAGCCGTTCTGATTGGTGTATATCTCGTCAGAGGACATGGGGTGTCCCAATTCCCGTCTTTTATCATGCAGAGACAAAGAAACCTCTGCTAAATGAAGAAACCGTTGATCATATCAAGTGTAAATACCAATCTACTACATATTTAAAAGTGAACTTATATTAATGATATATAGTTATTTACCTTTTGATTATTATATTTGGCAGCAATCATTTCCCAAAAGGGCAGTGATGCATGGTGGTACATGTCAGTAGAAGAATTGCTTCCTGAAGGTTATCGCGATAAAGCTTCAGACTATGTGAAAGGAACTGATACGATGGATGTTTGGTTCGATTCAGGTATATTAATTACTGGTTAAACATTAGCAATTCTATGCAATTGAACGTTAAAATGGCTTTTATAATTGCAGGTTCTTCATGGGCTGCTGTTTTGGAGAACAGAAATGGTCTCCGTTTTCCTGCAGATTTGTATGTTGAAGGTACCGATCAGCATCGCGGTTGGTTCCAAAGTTCTTTATTGACTAGTGTTGCAACGAAAGGTAAATCGACCACGAACACATCCTTAATTCAACAATGTTTCATTCTTTTATTATTATTAGCGTAAAGTGACATTTTCGTCTCTAAGGGTTTGGCTAGTTTTGCAACTTTCGTCCAAAGGTTTGTTTTTCTGCATCTGGATCCGAAACGTTTAAAATCTTGCCATTTTCATCCAGCTCGTTAACTCCATTTTTCTTTGTTAAGTTAGGGGTATTTTCGTCCTTTTTGTTAAATTAAAGGGCAATTTGGTCTTTTGAATACTTGTACATTATGCTAAATGCTTGTACAAAAAGTGAAAAAGACCGAATTGCCCTATAAGTCAACAAAAAAAAAAACGGAAATACCCTTGGCTTAATGGAGAAAAATGGATAAAGTTAACGAGCCGGATGAAATTGGCAAGATTTCAAACCTTTTGGATCCAGATGTGAAAAAATAAATCTTTGGACGAAAGTCGCAAAACTGGCCAAACCTCAGGGACGAAAATGACATTTTACTCTTATTAGACAACTATTAGATAAATATATATTTGTTCATATATTAGAGGGACTAATGTGTAATTATGTTTCCTCTTTATATTCACTGTAATCCTTGTTTATGAAATGCAATTTCCCTGATTTACTACTCTTATTGTTATTTTGATAATATCGCAGGAAAAGCTACATATTCTGGAGTTATAACCCATGGATTTGTGCTGGACGAAAAGGGTTTAAAAATGAGTAAATCGTTGGGTAACGTTGTCGATCCACGTACTATAATTGAAGGCGGGAAGAACCAAGAGGTTAGTGGTTGTTTGGTGTAGTTAATGATTAAAAATTTATAACAAGATATTGGTATATTATTATTTTTTCAATTTTCTCTCCAGGAAGCACCTTCTTATGGAGCAGATGTACTTCGATTCTGGGTCTCGAGTGTAGATTATACGGGAGATGTTCTAATCGGTCCGCAAGTCCTCAGACAAATGTCCGACATTTACATAAAACTAAGAGGAACTTTACGGTTTCTTTTGGGAAATCTTCATGATTGGAAAGTATGTTTGAAAATATTCTTCTGATATGCTTTTGGGCTGAATAAAGTTTATGCGCTATATTATGTTGTGATGATATTGATTTTATCTACAGGATGAAAATGCTATTGAATATGATGAACTTCCGGAGATCGATCAGCATGCTCTGTTTCAGCTTGAAAGTGTTGTGAAAAACGTTAAAGAAAGCTATGAAAGCTATCAGTTCTTCAAAATATTCCAGGTAAACGTTATTCTTTCTTGATAAAATTTTTATTATCAAAGTTTCTTTATTATTTTATAGTAAACTAGTAATTTTACCCGCCGCGCGTTGCGGCGGCGTTGAAACGTAAAATAACTTATATTTGACTTGACTTGTTTCCGAACAAAATTTACCTCAAAACGTAAATCAACTGAAAACGTACATAAAAATAAGCACAAAAACGTATTATATCTGACCTGACTCATTTGCGATTTTTTTTACATTGAAACATAAACCAAATTGAATATATACCAACACGTACATAAAAATAAGCACGTGAGAAAATAGTGTTTTTTAAGTTAAAATTTAAAAATAGTAAATTTGAAACTTTAGAAACCCGAGGGGGTCGAAATGACATTTACAAAGTTTTTAGAAAGCTAAGGGGGTGTAAGTGTGAACATTGAAAGTTAAGGGGATGAGGTACACAAAAAGACAAAAACAAAAAAAAACACTAAATGACAAAACGTTATTGTAGCTTTTGTTTCAAGAATTGTTATTGTTATATAGTTATATATATAATAGAGTAAACTGCCATTTTGGTCCCTGTGGTTTGGCCAGTTTTGCCACTTTAGTCCAAATCTCAAACTTATTACATCTGGGTCCCTGTGGTTTGCATTTTGTTGCCATTTTGGTCCAAATTTCAATTTTGGTCAGATTCCCCACTAATGACCATGATATTTTGTCTTTACCCTCAGGGGTATTTTAGTCATTTTGAAATTATTATAACTCAATTATATATATATAATACCTAAAACCATTAATATATTATTATAACTCAATTATATATACAAAATCAAATAACCCTTCATCTTCAACAGTTCATCATCATCTCTCTCTCTCTCTAAACTACCACCACCACACCATCACCACCCCCACCACCGGATCTGCAGCCCGCCGCCACCACCACCTCCTCCCCCTTCTCACCACCGCCACCATCACCAACCTCTCTCTCTTTCTCTCTCTCTCTCTACACCACCGCCGCCACATAAACCCTTGTTTGGATTCACAATTTTATCAAGAAGAGTACACACATGAACCCCCATTCTCGTTCTCGTTCGAAATCAGACCCATGAAATTGCACACCATCATCATCTTCATTTCTCTGTTTGCGGCGGAAAAGATGATGGAGGTCACCGGAGTTCACGTGAGCAGAAAAGGATGGATGGTAGTGGTTAGCGATGAAGATGATGTCGGAGGTGCAGATGAAACTCAAAACAGAACTCGAAATTCACTCCGTCACCTGAAAATTCCCCCGGGTTGCAGAGCTGGTTACCGGTGACGGTGATGACCGGTGGTGTGGTTATGGGTTGCGGATCAGGGTTGCAGAGCTGGGACTTCTTCTACCTCCTTTCTCTCTGCCTCCAATTTTCCCTAAATCTAACCCCTGCACAACACATCGTCCACCGTTGCACCTCATCTCCACCGTCACATAGCCATCACCGTTGATGGAGGCGTTGGAATATGCTAAGGAATTGCTCAGATTGGGGAGTGAAGGGAGTAAGATTTATTTGGTATGGTTTTTGGAATTGAATATGGTGATTGTTTTTTTAGGGTTTTGGTTTTGTTTGTGTGGATTTGGGAGGTTTGATTGTGTTTTTGAAGGATTGATTTGGTGTGAATTGTTGTGGTGTTTGTAGAGATTGATGCTGCTGTTGTTGATTGTGTTGAATGTTATCTGGAGATTGAAGATTTTTAGTGGCATTTCTTGAATGTCTGATTGTATATTTTGCATATTTGATGAATCTTGTTCGAAGCGTTTACTGGTATTGTTGAAGTCAATGCTTGCATTTCTTGTATTGTGAATTTTGCATCTTTGATGAATCTTGTTATAGGGTTTACTGATTTTTAGTAAAATGATGGGATTATATTGTGAATTTTGCATCTTTGATGAATCTTCTGGGTTTCTTGTATGTCTGGTTGTAAAAAGATGCATTTTTAATGAATTAAGGGGTTTTTTAATATTATGTGGTTTTTTTAATTATTGAAATACATTAATGAAAATTTAATGCCCAAACTACCCCTCCACAACAGGACAAAAAAGGGTCAGTAAATCAGTCAAAATTCAGACATTTTGAGTTTTGGACTAAAATGGCAACAAAATGCAAACCACAGGGACCCATATGTAATAAGTTTGAGATTTGGACTAAAGTGGCAAAACTGGCCAAACCACAGGGACCAAAATGGCAGTTCACTCTATATAATATATAATATAATCTATTTGTCCATTTCAGATCATTCAACGATTTGCTATTGTTGATCTCTCAAATTTCTACTTCGATGTTGCCAAAGACCGCCTTTACGTTGGGTAAAACTTTTTTACAGTTTAGCGAAGTTCGTTTTGGTTTATAACTTCATATTCACATGATTAGACTTTGATTTGTTGATTTTTATTTCAGCGGGGCTTCAAGTTTTACACGAAGAAGTTGCCAAACAGTGCTTGCAGTTCATCTACTGTCGATAATGAGAGTAATTGCTCCAATACTACCTCATCTGGTTGAAGACGTGTGGCAAAATCTCCCTTTCGAATACAATATCGACAACGCTGACATGGCAAAATTTGTTTTTGAGTTAAAATGGCCTGCAGTAAATGAAAGATGGCTTGCTTTTCCCGAGGAAGAAATTGACTTTTGGGGGCAAATACTTGAGGTAACCTCAATAATGTACATATTTGAATATCTTTATTGGTTATTTGTGGTTATATAGGGTTGGGTTCTCCGATTGGACTTGTTCTAGCGGGCATTGGAACCGGCTCGTCGAACCCTAACTAGAAACTCTAAATATTAAATCCTAAACCCTAAAGCTAAACCCTAAACTCTAAATCCGAAACCCTAAGACCTGAACTAAACTGTAAAATCTAAACCCTAAACACTAAAAGCTAAACTAGACTAAAACCTAAAGATAAACCCTAAATCCTAATGATAAACCTAAGACTAAACCCTAAAGCAAAACCCTAAAAGCCAAACCCTAAATCCTAAAAGCTAAACCCTAATCCTAAATATGTATATTATAGGGTTCGACGAGACGGTTCCAATGCCGCTGGAATGAGTCTAATCGGAGTTCGTTTGAGTTGGTTCCCCACTTTTTTAGTGTTTCCCATTGAACCCAACCCTAGATAGTTATATGGTTCTAATTTGTATAAACTTGGTAGTTGAGAACCGAGGTGAATAAAGCTTTGGAGACTGCCCGTACCGGGAAACCCATTGGTTCGAGTCTAGAGGCAAAGGTATTTCTGTTTATTATGTGGAAACCTTTATCTTATGTTTTGACATTTTAGGTGTTACGTTTTATTGATATTTGTTGTTTAGAAAGCTGATTGATCGATCAAACTGCAGGTTGAGATTCTTTCTACATTGGAGGACGCACCAACAAAAAATATACCATATTCCGGAGAATATTTATTTCAAGGAGAAAATAAAATATGGATTGGGGTGTCACGTGCAGAGAGTTTGAAATGTGAACGATGCTGGAATTTTTCACCTCACGTTGGCTCGTTTGTTGATCACCCGACGCTTTGCAAACGTTGCTATGATGTTATTGCTGGTCATCCACTTCCTGCTCTTGCAGCTGTCAGTTGACCTTTAGGTAGTCAATCTCTACAAATATAAATTATATACACTTGTATATTGTTTTACCATGTTTCTAATTTTATTAACTTTGTTTTTGATCAAGAGACGCGAAGTGGAAAGTAAAATCGCGCAGAGAGTTTCAGGATCGTGCTTGATTCTGGATACATTTTCAGTTTGACCATGTAGTTGGATATGTTACAGCTCATTCAGAGTAAAGAATTAAATTTGATCATTTTGAAGTTAAAGGGAACTCTTAGCTTAGAAACTACATACATAAAGGTTACAAATATTTGCATATTATAGACTATGAAAAGAGTGTTTTATTTATCTGCTATATAAGTCGTATAATGTATCTATTTAAGTAGTAATATAGTTCTTGATGATACAATAAGCACGGAGCATGCTTAACCTTTTTGAGGACTTAAAACGGATTCTAAATCGAGATCCTTTATATATATATATAGTGGGGATCCTGCGAAAAGTGTGTTTTTCCTAGAAAGTCTAGGAAGCGATTACTGGTGCTTGGTGTTTGTCATTGACGGGATTTCTTGGTTGCAGGCAAAGCAGAATACTTTGGAAAGGACGGAGAGCACCGGAACAGTAGCCGGAAGCCGATCGAAAGTCCCCGGAGTTGCAGGTATGTGTTTTAACTTAAAGAGGTTGGTAGGTTTAAAGATTAACGATAAATGTGTTTTATAATGAGTTTATGTGGGTGTGTTTTACTAGCATACTGAATTTCGGTACATCTAAAACCCAAAGTTCAATATGGATGAGCGTGTTTTATAATATGTTTATGGTAGGTTTAAAAATTAGTGATAAATGTGTTTTATAATGTGTTTATGGGGGTGTGTTTTACAATCATACTGAATTTTGGCACATTTCGAACCCAAAGTTAAATGTGTTTTATAATGTGTTTATGTGGGTGTGTTTTACAGTCATACTGATTTTTAGCTGTGTTTACGAAAAGGGCAGGGCAGATGAAACCCAAAAGTTCAGTTGTGTTTTAATTAATTGTAGCTGTATGTCTGTTGACAAAAGGGCGGATGAATTGTGTTTGGGCTGTATGTCCGCTGCCAGTTTTGGCTGTTATAATTGTGTTTTAGAAAAATGGGTGTAATTAAAAAGAGGTTTCCATGACCAGCTATAGTTGTAAACCAATATAGAAGGCGTGTGTGTGTTTTAGTATTGAATATAATGTTGATGTAAAAAAATGAATACTTAAAAAATGTATTTCAGTAAGACGGAGAAAGAGTGAAAGATTAAAGGGAAAATGGCTTTCGAAAAAACCTGGAAACAAACCTGACCAACCAATTAGGTTGGACGAATCAGACACGGAAGAATCATCACCTATACAAGGTGCGGTTACTTGTGGGGGTGGGGGGTTATTTGTATAGTTACTTGTCTGACCACTTGTGTTTTTTGTTATAAGTAGTTATAGCTGTTAACAAAACTACTGAAACGGTAGACAATGTAGGTGACTGTGCACAACCACCGCCAATCTTTTCCCGTACGTAATGGATAGAAATGTCGAGTTACAACCGGAAACCCTCCAAAATCGTGAATTGCCTATATGTAAGTTAGAAGTGCACTCGGCAAACCATAAGTTTGTTGTGGTAAACGCAATGCAATACTAACATCACCTTTTATGTGTTTTTGTAGCTGAGGTGAATCAGAAGGGTATCAATCAGTGGCGGATCTAGGATTCCGACCAAGGGGTAACCTTCGGATCTAGGATTCCAACCAAGGGGTAACCTTATTTAAATAAGCCATAATGAAATCGAAAAAACGTCAAATTTTTCCAAAATTTACACTAATTTTTCCAAATTTTTTCCGACCAAGGGGTAACCCCGGTTACCCCTACGGCCCTACCTCTATGGTAGATCTGCCCCTGGTATCAATACTGATAAGAAGCGGAAGGACAAGAAAGCTGGAATCAAACCGAAGCAAAAGAAGGCTGCCGTTAAACAAACAGATAAGAAACCTGATGAAGTAGCACACGGTAAATTGAAATTATACACTAATTACTACTAATAAAGTTTGTCTTACTAATCCGCTTTATATGTTGGTGTGTTGTCAGATGCTACCATAGAAGATTCTGATGATGATTTTGACAACCCACCGTGGAAAAAAACGAAGTCGGATCCTAAGCAACCAGTAGTTGAAAAAACACAACCCCCGGTTGCTCAATCAAGCGAAAACTCAAAAACACGTAGACGGCCAGCAACGACCAAAAGTTACCAACCATTGGCAGATGGGAAACTAACGTTGCGAACTGCTCTCAAACACATGGGGGAGCTGATGCAATCTTTGAATGAAAATCAACGGGCGGCTGTAAAAAAACATAGGGTTCGGATTGGGTTTAAAATGGGTCAGATTTCATCAGCTCTGGGATGGTGGTTGGTAAAAAAACTACGACCCTAAAACACGAGTCTTAAACTGCGGTAGCCACCACATACAAATCACGGAGGAATTGGTGAACGATATCTTTGGCGTAACGAGAGGGAATGTGGAAATAAAGGAGGTTGAGAGAGCAAGGGGGATTTCCATGAGGTTGTCGCGGAATGGAAAGGCCAATTCGAAAACACTCCTGCACGTTTGACACCTGTTCAATTCAAGACATACATGCAGGAGAATTTTTGTGTTGAACTTCCTGCTATTCTACAACACACTACTAGGAGAGACAACTACCAATTCGTCAATTAATATGAGGTTTCTTCCAGCCTTGCGTCGAGGGATGGAAATCAAGAGTTTTAACTGGTGTGAATACATGATAAGGTGTCTGGATAGAACAGTGGAAGCATGGTCACCAAACGACTACTTTTTTGGACCGATGCCTTTGTTAGTGGTATGTTCCGAATGCTTACATAATTTTCTAAACACACACTTGGAAAAATCACAAGTACACCTTGGACTTATACGTGCTAGCTGGATTCTGCATTAAAACACATCTTAACACACAACTTACACTTATGCATGTTAAAACACAGTCTGATGTAAAACACAAGGTAACCCTTAACACACAATCTTATGTAATGTGACATAGACAACAGCATAAAACACATTGAGAGTGTTTTAAATTTCAAATGATTTGTTAAACTCCAAACTAAAACACAACGTGTTGTAAAACACATTATGATGTAATTTGAACATCAACCCAAGCCAATCTGATGGTAGACACCTTAAAACACAATGTCATGTAATGTGACATAGACAACAACATAAAACACATTCAGAGTGTTAAATTGCATAAGATTTGTTAAAACACAACCTGATGTACGTGCATCTGAAAACTAGTATATAAAAATCCTTAAAACACATTCAGAGTGTTTTAAATTGCAAATGATTTGTTAAACTCGAAACTAAAACACATGTTGTAAAACACATTATGATGTAATGTGAACATCAACCCAAGCCAATCTGATGGTAGACACCTTAAAACACAATGTCATGTAATGTGACATAGACAACAACATTAAACACATTCAGAGTGTTAAATTGCAAAAGATATGTTAAAACACAACCTGAAATATGTGCATCTGAAAACTAGTATATAAAAATCCTTAAAACACAGTCAGTATATAAACCAAGTAAAACTGACTTTAGTTTTTCATCTTCTTTACAGGCGGCGTTGATAGGTGACCAAAAGAAATTCAGGGAAGATGAGCCAAGATCAGTTAATATCATTGAAGATATCACACAAGACGATATCGAGTCACTTAGCATCAAATTGGACACGGTAAGGTTTGAGCAAGTGTTAGAGAATGAAAAGGGTTTGCATCCGGTTCAACGATATCCGTTTGAAAAAAGAAAAGTGATGAAGAAGCAGCTGGTACAAAACATGTCAAGAAGGCTGAACAAAAGGTTCAAGCAAGTGAAGGGCAAGATGATCAGAAAGTTGTATCCAAAATAGTAAAACACAATACAAAAACTACAACGGTGAAAAGGAAAAAGATTGTTGTGACGGCAGCCAATAAAATGCATGGTAAATCTACAGAATCAAGTATATCGATAAAAATAGATTGAAAAAGTTGGGCCGAAAACTGCTCCTGATGTGAACAAGAAATCTGATGTTGAAGTGGATAAAGGCACAGGTGATGTTGTCAATGAAATTCCAGTTAATCTAGGAAAAAAATGCTGAGATTGGAGAAGACATAAATGTAGAAGGTGGAACAACTGTTGCTAATTACAATGTAGAAGATATCGAGAAATACTACGTTGAAACCGGTGAGTACGGGCAAACACAGCAAAGTCAGCCAGACATTAACATAGGATTTGATGGAGAGATTAGGATACCAATGGTATCTCAATATGGGTCGACACCACAAGCGAGCCAGAGCGACGAGGTACTTTCTTAAACGTTAAATAAACTTAAGTAAAATAAAAAAAGTAAAACCAAAAACACAATTCTCATGTTGTTGCTTGCTGCTAATGTGTTGTGTTTTAATCATGTAATACAGGTGCATGCGGGAATGTTGGAAGTATTCTTAAATCAGTTTGATGAATGTGTGAAAAGGATAAACGACACTTTTACGGAAGGGTTTCAGTTGTACCCTGAAAGTGAGAAAATAAAAGAGAAACGATGTGGAAGGAAATGCTGAAAAAGGTTGCGTCGACAGATACGACGAGTGGACAACCACATACTTCTACCGATAAAACACCAGAAAAAGAGACAAATAAGGAGAATGTGGAAATGTCACAATTGTCGCAGTGGACGCCTACATTTGTCGAAGAGCTATTGAAGACCGTTGAAAAGATAACCACATCGCCAACTCAGCTTGTTGAAGTTTTCGAACAACCCCCACTCGTCACACCGATCTCCCAAAAAACTGCCGAGGAATATGAATTTTCGATTAGACAGGGGCAGGTTATACACGAGTTAGACCTTGGAAAGCGAAAAATAAGGCCACAAAGACAAACAGAATTGACTGACGCTCTAAGGTCTCCATACATGCAGAGGGCAGTAGAACTTAGGTCGAAGCTTGATAATGCTGAGGTCTCGGTCAACGCGTACATGTTTTCGGCCCGGGGTTCAATGTGGTATGTAATGTTTTTAATTTATATTACCAACGTTTAAAAAAGATGTTAAAACACAAAGATTATAACTTATTGGTTTGAATTATAACATAGTGTTTAAGACATGCTTTGTATTTGTTAGGGATACAGTGTTTAAGACTACCAGAGGTGTGCCGGTGATAAGGTCTCCGCTTGAATCGTTGATGCCGGGAATAGAATTCATATATTGGTAATAAGCGCATGGGCGGAATTGCTGAACTATGAAGAAAGGTTCAGGCAAAAGGGAAGCATCACACGCCTGTTCTGTTCAGTTAATATGTTGGTAAGTATGATCATAATGACATTGTAATGAAAGTTTACTAGATTTGTAATATTATTTCACACACGTACTTTAAATGCAGAATGAAAATGATTACAAGCAAAGTGAGGAAATAAGGTCAACAACCTTCGCTGAAAACATGGAATCGGTCTTATTATCTGCTGATGTGAATAATATACGTGACAAGTCGCTCAGCTTTGTACCAGTTTTACACGACGATCATTTCTATTGTGTATGTTTCAATTTGAGGGACAACAAGGTAGAGGTTTTGGACAACAACGCTAAGGATGTGTCGATGAAAGCGAAATACAACGAACGGCCAGAAAAATTGGTACGCCCCTCTTTCTATAAAATACTAATGTCCTTTGTTAAAAAATGCATGATATCTGACGTCCTTTGTTATAAAACACAATTAAAGAAACTGCATGAACTTGTTAATAAGTTAGAACACAACCTGATATATTGAAAAAAACGTTTGTAATGTTAACACACAATATGGTTAATGGATGGTGGGTCTGAATTAGAACAAGGAAACTTAAAACACACTTTGATGTGATACTGCATGATGGCTTATATAATCTGATAATGCATGATATCTATTTTCCTCTATTAATCACTTAAAACACAATTCATACCGAATCATATCTTTTGCCCTCTGTTAGTAACTTAAAAACCAATATGATGTGATACTGCATGAAGTTCTCTGTGTATAAAGTTATGAGATTAAAACACAGTGCATACTGCATGATACGTTATATCCACTATTAATAACTTAAAACACAGGTTGATGTGATACTACATGATTGCTCATGACCACTGTTGTGTACTTAAAACACAATTCATCCGCATGATAAATTATGCCCTCTGTTAATAAGTGTTATACTTAAACAAAACCTAGATCACAATATGGATAACCTAGGCTGGTACATCAAATTAAAACACAATCTGATGAAAATGTTAACTTGTCGTAATATGGGATGTGTTTCAAAAACAATTTTAACTTGTCGTTGGTGGTGTTATTTTGAATTTTATAGCTTAACATATGGTCGGTTATGTTTTTTGAACAATTTGTACCTGTTTAACATTGTGAATTTATGGCGATAATGTTAGTTTGTTTGGATCCACGAAAAATATACGATTTTTAAAAATGTATACCAGCTTAAAACACAACTAATACACTTTATGATATAATGTGAACTGGAAACCAAATTAGCTATTTCATGGTATCTATAAACTGTGAACCAAGTTAAAACACATTCTTAACGTTGTAAACGTAAATTGTATACCAAATTAACTAGTAAATGGGATTTGTAAATATGTAAAAGACCTTAAAACACACCATGAATTCTGTAGAGTATAAGACCAGGTTACATATCACATTTACATAAAAATAAGGGGGGTATTATAATGTGTGTGATGAGTAAAACACAATACCACATCATTCAAAACCCCAAACCCAAAAACCCCAAACCCTGTACAATGAATACAGTAGATAAAACACAAGGAGCAGTTTAAAAAAACAAAGTTACCCCTAAAACAAAATAAAAAGAACACATAAGAGCTTAATAAAATGTTTAAACCAACCTGTTTAAAAATCAACAAAATAAAATCACACGGGAAAATTAAAAACCAAAAGTGAAATTTCAACAAAACATTTATTTTTTTTAAAAAGGGAACTACTCTGACATGTCTTCGTCATCCAAATCTGCATCATTTCCCGATGTGTAAAACACATCTTCAACATCGTTGGAACCAGGACCATCACCTTCAACAATTGTAGCAGCATTACTTTCATCGATTGTAGCAACATTACCTTCAGCATTTCCCGAAGTGCCTGCCCCAGGCACGACCACGCTGTATTTCCAACACGTTCGATTGTTATGACCATATTTTGAGTTAATTACTGTTTTCGTCCCTGTGGTTTGTCAAAAATCACTATTTCAGTCCATTAGTTTAAAATTTGCAATTTCAGTCCCTGTGGTTTCACTTTCGTAACCATTTCAGTCCATCTCGTAACCGTTTTAGTCCCTGTACTTAACAGAATAATGGATTGAAATGGTTACGAAAGTGAAACCACAGGGACTGAAATGGTTACGAAAGTGAAACTACAGGGACTAAAATCGCAAATTTTAAACTAATGGACTGAAATAGTGATTTTTGACAAACCACAGGGACGAAAACAGTAATTAACTCCCATATTTTTTACATATTGAACATTTCCGCCTTTTACTTCCAGACTGACTTATGGCTCGCGCCTTTTGAGATTTGATGCGTTTATGAGAACCACAACCCTTGAACCTGGTTCCAACTGGAACACGGATAGTGGTCGTGCTCACTGGAGCAACCCCCAACAGTTCAATAAATCGATTACGTTGTGTCTTGGGAGGTGCATTTATCTAAGCCTCGTCGGCGACTGACATAAACCGCTTGATATGTTCACGAAAAGTACACGACTGATCAAATTTTGAAATCAACTTGTTCACGACATACCCAGTTGCGTGACTAATCTCATGAACACAACGGTTGACCTCCTCGCTACGATCTGGATCACCGCCATCAGTAAGAATGGACCCGGGGGAACTATTTGGAACAGCTTCACGCGTCCATCGCCTCCATATATATTTTTTCGGAAACTCCCTTACATCAACAACCCTTAACACACAAAAAATGTGACTGCACAACAATCCAAACTGCTCAAACCTGTTGCAGTTACATTTAACAATTACATCCTCCTCACGTATCATAACCTGTAACATTGCATATCCAAAAAACACAGTGTAAAAAATCAGTTGGCAACTTAAAATAAAAAAATAATGTAGAAATAACATAAAACACAATATCACCTCGAAGAACGCAGAACATGGCTGATCGAGATCCTTAATAAAAAACTTAATGAAATCACCAATATGATCTAATCTGACACTAGTACAACGATGAATTGCATGTTGAATCTCAAGTTGAACATCAAAAATATAGTTCTGGTATATATCTAAGCTGCTTGCTTCTGGATAACAAAATAACTCCACGGGTCAGGCTCGGCGTATCGAGTGTCATGATCGTTTTTTCGATGCTCATGCCTTTGGGCTTCGATAGCTGTGTCGAAGTGGCTAAGAAATTCAACCAAAGTGCACTTTGGATTGCTAATCTTGCTAAAAAAGTGATTCTCGCTTTCGGATCTAGATGAGGTCCGCATAAGTCCAGACATTTCTTCTTCGTGATAATAAGCTGGAATCCATGATTCACGGAGCCCGTATATATACGTCAACCATTCATGGTCAGTTAATCCGAAATCATTTAAGATAGCTGCCCATTCAGTCTCAAACGCTTCGGGCAATAAAGAATCAGCATCAAACATTTTAGCATCAAATCATTTAAGACAATCAGGAAAAGATTGTCTGCAATTGTTTGGACTGATTCTTTATTGCCCGAAGCGTTTGAGACTGAATGGGCAACTATCTTAAATGATTTCGGATTAACTGACCATGAATGGTTGATGTATATATACGGGCTCCGTGAATCATGGATTCCAGCTTATTATCACGAAGAAGAAATGCCTGGACTTATGTGGACCTCATCTAGATCCGAAAGCGAGAATCACTTTTTTTGGCAAGATTAGAAATCCAAAGTGCACTTTGGTTGAATTTCTAAGCCACTTCGACACAGTTATCGAAGCGCAAAGACATGAGCGTCGAAAAAACGATCATGACACTCGATACCCCAACCCTGAGCCATGGAGTGATTTTGTTATCGAGAAGCAAGCAGTTCAGATATATACCAGAACTATATTTTTTGACGTTCAACTTGAGATTCAACATGCAATTCATCGTTGTATTAGTGTCAGATTAGATCATGTCGGTGATTTTATTAAGGATCTCGATCAGCAATGCTTTGCGTTCTTTGAGGTGATATTATGTTTTATGTTATTTCTACATCATTTTGCTTTTTTAAGTAGCCATCAGATTTATACACTGTGTTCTTTTGGATATGCAATGTTACAGGTTATGATACGTGAGGAGGATGTAACTGTTAAATGTAACTACAACAGGTTTGAGCAGTTTGGATTGTTGTGTAGTCACATTTTTTGTGTGTTAAGGATTCTTGATGTAAGGGAGTTTTTGAAACAATATATATTGAGGCGATGGATGCGTGAAGTTGTTCCAAATAGTTCCCCCGGGTTCATTCTTACTGATGGCGGTGATCCAGATCGTAGCGAGGAGGTCAACCGTTGTGTTCATGAGATTAGTCACGCAACTGAGTATGTCGTGAACAAGTTGATTTCAAAATTTGATCAGTTGTGTACTTTTCGTGAACATATCAAGCAGTTTATGTCAGTCGCCGACGAGGCTTAGATAAATGCACCTCCCAAGACACGACGTAATCGATTTGCTGAACTGCTGGGGGGTTGCTCTAGTGAGCACGTCCACTATCCGTGTTCCAGTTGGTACCGGGTTCAAGGGTTGTGGTTCTCATAAACGCCTTAAATCTCAAAAGGAGCGAGCCATAAGTCAGTCTGGAAGTAAACGATGGCAATGTTCAATATGTTCATAACAATCGAACGTGTTGGAAATACACCGTGGCTGTGCCTAAGGCAGGCACTTCACGGAATGCTGAAGGTAATGCTGCTACAATCGTTGAAGGTAATGCTGCTACAATCGTTGAAGGTGATGCTGCTACAATTGTTGAAGGTGATGGTCCTGGTTCAAACGATGTTGATAATGTGTTTTACACATCGGGAAATGATGCAGATCTGGATGACGAAGACATGGCAGAGTAGTTCATTTTTTATAAAAAATTAAATGTTTTGTTGAACTTTCACTTTTGTGTTTTAATTTTCCCGTGTGTTTGATTGGTTTTTATTTTGTTGATTTTAAAACTGGGTTGGGTTGAACATTTTATTAAGATCTTATGTGTTCTCGTTATTTTGTGTTTTAGGTGTAACTTTGTTTTTTTAAACTACTCCCTGTGTTTTATATGTTGTATTCATTGTACGGGGTTTGGGGTTTTGAAGGATGTGGTAATGTGTTTTACTTATCACACACATTATAATACCCCCTTTTTATGTAAATGTGATGCCATGTAAACCTGGTCTTATTATACTCTACAGTAAGGTTGGAGAACTCGCTAGCGGGTCGGTGAGGTAGGGACTAACGACTACTCGGGATTAATCGGATCGGACTTTTTATGCATAATTTTAAGTTTTTATACATATATACATATATTTTTATACGTAATTTTTTTAAGTGGACAAGTTTTGACCGGAATTCGGGAAGTTTTGGCCGGAATATGTGTTTTTTTCCGATTTTTTCTGTTTTTTCCTGACCGACTAGTCGCGATTAGGGCCGACTAGCGATTTTTTTACTGATTAGCTGAAAATTACTCAGTTGATGGGCGACTAGTCAGCGATTAATCGCCGGCTAGTCGCGATTTTTGCAACCATGCTCTACAGGATTCATGTTGTGTTTCAAGGTCTATTACATATTTTACATATCCCATGTACTAGTTAATTTGTTATACATTTTACGTTTACAGCTTTAAGAATGTGTTTTAACTTGGTTCACACTTTATAGATACCATGAAATAGCTAGTTTGGTTTCCAGTTCACATTATATCATAATGTGTATTAGTTGTGTTTTAAGTTATACATTTTTACAAATTGTATTTTTTTGTGGATCTAAACAAACTAAGATTATCGACATAAATTCACTATGTTAAACAGGTACAAACTGTTCTAGATGACATTTTTATCGCTAGGAAACTCAAAAAAATAACCGAACATATGTTAAGATATACAATTCAAAATAACACCACCAACGTAATTGTTTTTGAAACACATCCCATATTACTTCAACAAACCACCACCAACGAAATGTTATTATTGTTTTTTTAAGACATCCCAATTTAATTTAGTTGTCCAATTTTCCCTTGATTGCGTCAAAGGCTGCCACTTCTAGCCTCTTTTTTTCATCATCCGACAACTGTTTATATCTAGCAACGTCAGCTTCAACAAAACTTCTGTACGTGTTTGCGTCACTTAGAAGCATCTTCGCAATGTACTTATGTTTAAGATCATCAATTTCTTTGCACTGCTTGTACGTTATCTCACATGCATTAGTGCACTCGTTTGAGAATCCACATTCCCAAGCTTTTCCAGTCACGCCCTTGTACGTTTCCATATGGCGCATCAAGAAAATGCCACAGTCGATTACATTATGCTTTGTATGTCATGGCATCTCCAATCTCACCGGCTCAACTTGACTGATCTTCCTGCCCGCTGGATGCCTAACATTTTCCAAATACACTGACAAAGCATCACGCTGCATGATAAACATTTTCATCAGATTGTGTTTTAAATTGATGTACCAGCGTAGATTATCCATTTGTGATCTAGGTTTTGTTTACGTATACCAGTTATCAACAGAGGGAATAAATTATCATGCTGGTGAAGTGTGTTTTAAGTACACAATAGTGGTATCATGTAGTATCACATCAACCTGTGTTTTAAATTATTAATAGTGGACATAAGGTAGCATTCAGTATGCATTGTGTTTTAAGCTCAAACTTTATACATAGAGAACTTCATGCAGTATCACATCAAATTGGATTTTAACTTACTAATAGAGGTCATAAGATATGTTTTCGGTATGAATTGTGTTTTAAGTGATTAACAAAGAAAATAAGATATCATGCATCATCAGGTTATATAAGCCATCATGGAATATCACATCAAAGTATGTTTTAAGTTTCATTTTTTTCTAATTCAGACCCACCATCCATTAAACATGTGTTCTAACTTAGTAACAAGTTCATGCAGTTTCTTAAGTGTTGTAATAGAACCAAGGACATCAGATATCATGCATTTTTTTTAACAAAGGACATTTGTAGTTTATTTAAAGAGGGGCGTACCAATTTTTCCGGCCGTTCGTTGTATTTCGCTTTCATCGACACACCCTTAGCGCTGTTGTCCAAAACCTCTACCTTGTTGTCCCTCAAATTGAAACATACACAATAGAAATGATCGTCGTGTAAGACTGGTACAAAGATGAGCAACTTGTCACGTATGTTCTTCACATCAGCAGATAATAAGACAAATTCCATGTTTTCTGTGAAGATTGTTGACCTTATTTCCTCACTTTTCTTGTAATCTTTTTCATTATGCATTTAAAGTGATTGTGTGAAATAATATTACAAATCTAGTAAACTTTCATTACAATGTCATTCTGATCATACTTACCAACATATTCACTGAATAGAACAGACGTGTGATGCTTCCATTTTGCCTGAACCTTTCTTCATAGTTCAGCAAATCAGCCCATGCGCTTATTACCAATATATGCAATTCCATTCCCGGCACACCTCTGGTAGTTTTAAACACAATATCCCTAACAAATACAAAACATGTCTTAAACAATATGTTATAATAATATCAAACCAATAAGTTATAATCCTTGTGTTTTAACTTCTTTTTTAAACGTTGGTAATATAAATTAAAAAACATTACATACCACATTGAACCCTAGGCCGAAAACATGTATGAGCTGACCGAGACCTCAGCGTTATCAAGCTTCGACCTAAGCTCTACCGCACGCTTCATGTATGTAGACCTTAGAGCGTCGGTCAACTCTGTTTGTCTTTACGGCCTTACTTTCCGCTTTCCAAGGTCTAACTCGCGTATAACCTGCCCCCTTCTAATCGAAAATTCATATTCCTCGGCCGTTTTTTGGGAGATCGGTGTGACGACGAGTGGGGGGGGGGGGCTGCTCGACAACTTCAAAAAGCTGAGTTGGCGGTGTGGTTGTCTTTTCAACGGTCTTAATTAGCTCTTCGACAAATGAAGGTGTCCACTGCGATAACTGTGACAGTTCCACATTCTCCTTATTCGTCTCCTTTTCCAGTGTTCTATCGGTAGGAGTACGTGGTTGTCCACTCGTCGTACCTGTGGACGCAACCTTTTTCAGCATTTCCTTCCACATCGTGTGTTTCTCTTTTATTTTCTCACTTTCGGGGTACAACTGTAACCCTTCCGTAAAATGGTCGTTTATCCTTTTCACACATTCCTCAAACTGATTTAAGAATACTTCCAACATTCCCGCATGCACCTGAATTACATCGTTAAAACACAACACCAAGCAACAACATGAGAATTGTGTCACATTACATGACATTGTGTTCTAGTTTAGAGTTTAACAAATCCTTTTCATTTTAAAACATTCTGAATGTGTTTTAAGGTGTTGTCTATGTCACATTACATAAGATTGTGTTTTAAGGGTTACCTTGTGTTTTTAAGGTGTTTTACCTTGTGGTTTACACCAGATTGTGTTTTAACATACATAAGTCTAAGTTGTGTATTAAGACTATGTTTTAAACATTCTAAATGTGTTTTAAGGTGTTCACATATACATCATAATGTGTTTTACAACTGGTTGTGTTCTAGTTTAGAGTTTAACAAATCCTTTTCATTTTAAAACAATCTGAATGTGTTTTAAGTTGTTGTCTATGTCACATTACATAAGATTGTGTTTTAAGGTGTTTTACCTTGTGTTTTACAACAGATTGTGTTTTAACATACATAAGTCTAAGTTGTGTATTAAGACTATGTTTTAACATGTATTAAAACACTCTTAAAGTACCTCGTCGCTTTGGCTCGCTTGTGGTGTCGACCCATATTGAGATACCATCGGTATCCTAATCTCTCCATCAAACCCTATGTTAATGCCTCGCTGACTTTGCTGTGTTTACCCGTACTCGCCGGTTCAACATAGTATTTCTCTATATCGTCTACATTGTAATCAGCAACAGTTGTTCCACCTTCTACGTTCATGTCTTCTCCAACCTCAGCATTTTTTCCCAGATTAACGGGAATTTCATCGACAACAGGCGCAGTTTTCGGCCCAACTTCAACATCAGATTTCTTGTTCACATCAGGAGCAATTTCGGCCCAACTTTTTCAATCTGTTTTTTTTTTCGGTGTACTTGACCCTGTAGATTTACCATGCGTTTTATTGGTTGCTTTCACAACAATCTTTTTCCTTTTCACCATTGCAGTTTTTGTATTGGGTTTTATTTTTTTGGATACATCTTTCTGATCATCCTTCCCTTCACCTGCTTGAACCTTTTATTCAGCCATCTTCACAGGGTTTGTGCCAGCTGATTCTCCATCTCTTTTCTTTTTTTCAAACGGATATCTTTGAACCTGATGTAGACCCTTTTCATTCTCTAACACTTGCTCAAACTTTACCGTGTCCAATTTGATGATAGGTGACTCGATATCGTCCTGTGTTTTATCTTTAATGATCTGAACTGATCTTGGCTCATCTTCCTTGAATTTCTTTTGGTCACCTATCAATGTCGCCTGTAAAGAAGATGAACAACTGAAGTCAGTTTTACTTGCTTATATACTGATTGTGTTTTAAGGAGTTTATATAATACTTTTCAGATCAGCGTACATCATGTTGTGTTTTAGATTGGAGTTTAACAAATCTTTTTGCAATTTAACACCTTGAATGTGTTTTAGGTTGTTGTCTATGTCACATATATACCATTGTGTTTTAAGGTGTTTTCAACATGTGTTTTAAAACAGGTTGATGATCAACAAGTTGTGTTTTACAACAGGTTGATGATCAACAGTTTTATATTGCCATAATGTGTTTTAAAACAGATTGTGTTTTTTACAACAGGTTTGATGATCAACAAATGATTTGCAATTTATAAACAATCTGAATGTGTTTTATGTGGTTGTCTATGCATAAGATCGTGTTTTAAGACTGTATTTTAATGCAGAAACCAGCTAATATGTATAAGTCTAAGGTGTACTTGTTCCGCTTGTTCCAAGTGCGTGTTCAGAAAATCATGTAAATATTCGGAAGATACCACTAACAAAGGTATCGGCCCAAGAAAGCAGCCGTTTGGTAACCATGCTTCCACTATTCTATCCAGACACCTTATCATATATTCGCATCAGTTGAAACTCTTGATTTCAATCCCTCGACGCAAGGCTGGTAGAAACCTCATATTAATTGTCGAATTGGTTGTTGTCTCTCCCAGTAGGGTGTTGTAGAATAGCAGGAAGTTCAACACAAAGATTCTACCGCTCGCATTTTGTCCCTGCATGTACGTCTTGAATTGAACAGGTGTAAAACGACTGCTTTCCTCGTCTTCGAATTGGCTTTTCCATTCTGCGACAACCTCATGTAAATCTGACTTAGCTCTCTTAACCACTTGTATCTCTAACTTCCCTCTCGGTATGCCAAAGATATCGTGTACCAATTCCTCTGGAATTTGTCATGAATCTTTTGACTTGCAGATCTCATCAGCTTTCTGATCATAAGCATATGCAGCTTACACATATAAGTAGAGTTACTAATGGTTATCGAACAAATGGAGCTTTTTTAAGCGCAAATATGTGGTAAAATAATAAAGTATAGTGTCATACCGCGAGCAGTACAACTGGTCCTCTAAAAGCGTCACCCCGTTTGCGGTTCCACAATCTTGTTGTGCAGTTTAAGCATGTTATCATGTATCGGCACCAACCAAAGCTCGATATATCAAATTTTGGGTCCATGCAGCCTAGGAAACGTTGATTAACTGAGTTGTTTCCACTTGTTTCCTCCATCACGCTGTTAAACAACACCAACCAGTTCAGAACAAATAACCGGCCACTCTGTGTGTTTTGGGTCCATGCAGCCTAGGAAACATTGATTTGCTGAGTTTTTTTCACTTGTTTCCACTTGCACGAGACATACGTTTATTCATCGGTGAACGGGATGCAGAAAGTATCCTACCCACCATGAAATCCCGGGTTATCAACCTCAAAGACTTTTATTTTGATTGCATGATAGTTGATAACGAGCTGCGATCATTCTTTTGGAGTGATTATGTATCATTACGTAATTATGAGTCCTTTGGTGATGTATGCACATTTGACGCTACCTATGACACTAATAAGTAAGATATTATACTTCCCGACATGCGTCATATGTTTTATTCGTTAAAATTATAACAAACTGACAGTTTGCACATGTGCAACTCTTATGTTTCATCAACACTTTCCGTATTACATAATAAAACTATAATACTTATCTTCCTACACTTTTACATTTTAATTCCACAACATTCATACACACACGCACTCACACACACATTGTTGTTTTTTTAAATATGTTCGACAATTTAAAATACCATCCAATAGCCTAACATCATACTTTTCAAAAATATTTTTCAGGTACAAAATGATTTTTGTGCCATTAACCGGAGTTGATCATCAAAAATGTCTTACATTTGGCGCTGGCATGTTACATGATGAGACTATCGAGTCATACACGTGGGTACTAAACACTTTCCTGACTACCCAGAAAAAACAACCGACATTTATACTTACTAACCAAAATGCAACAAAACAAGTTGTATCGACCGTGTTCACTGAATCTATTCATCGTTTATGTATGTGGCACATCATGAGAAAGCTTCCGTCCAAGGTAAACACTATATGTTCATATTAAAACATTTACAATCAAACTATATAACACGAATGCCAATTTTGATTATTATGTTTCACATACCTTTTTCAATATCAAACGACCTTCTTGATAACACCAACCTTCGTTCGTCAATCCACAAATTGGTGTGGAACTTATTCATTACACCAACCTTCGTTCGTTAATGGATGAATACCATTTAAACAATCATCGTTGGCTATGTGAAATGTTTGCTATTTGAAATGAATGGGTCCCATGTTACTTTAGAGAAATACCCATGTGTTGTTTGATGAAGACCACGTCGAGATGCGAGAGCTCAAATGCACGTTTTAAAGTTAATTCAATGGATACCAACACATTAGTTCAATTCCTAATGTGTTTTGATACCACTCTTGTTGCTTAGTGGCACACACAACGACAAATGGAATTCAAAAGTGATATGTCGAACCCCTGAATGGAATTCAAAACTGATATGTCGAACCCAAGATTGACTAAAGGTCTTCGTATAGAATCACATACGTCTGAAACGTACACATGGTCTATGTTTCTTGAAGTTTGAAAAGAAATATATATGAGCATGTTCCATTGCATGCCCATTGAACGGTCTGGGTCAAATGATATCAAAAATTATAATGTTCGCACCGCAAACAAAACATGGACTATGTCAATGAAATCGAGGTATTATTTTATTATTTAATATAAAAATATAACCTCTATAACTTAATATTAACATTATTATTCGTATTATGCACATATGAATCAACTACCGAATCCATTATTTTTTTCTGGCTATAACCTATGCACATGTGCATATTACCCTTAATGTACCTATTTGTCTGACTATATTCTACGCATATGTGCAAGTGTCCCTCAATGTACCTGAGCAAATAGTAAGATGCACATGCCTGGGATTCGTCCGCATTGGATACCTTTGCCGACATACATCCTGTATATTCTGTTACAATCTAATTGAACGAATCCCATCACACTACATTCTTTCACGATGGAAACGAGATGCGCTCCCATCAGTTGTGCATAGTATATCTAATATGTACTCTTCCAACAACAGTGAATTTGCCTATTATTGATAATAAAATAATAGGACTAGTTACACAATGCACGAACCGACTGAGAGGCAATCCTGATCATCTATGTGCATCTACCGAAATCAAACACATCAGAACCCGCATATTTGAAGCATTCCCTTATGAACTTCAGTCTCGGTCCAACCAAAAAACTGCAAACATCAGTGATATATTAAACCTACCTGCAAATTTAAGCACGCGCGTTCATCCTCCTCAAGGTATTAGAAACAAAGGGTGTGGGACCAAAGAACAACGGATCAGCCCCGGTCAAAAAGTCAAAGAGAAGCGAATAAAGGCTGCACGTTTATGTACTAAATGCAACAAATATGTTTTCGACCATGATTCACGCAAGTGCGAAAAAATCAAGGCTGCCAAACTTGCTGCACGAGCAGCTAAACGTGCTGCTGATATCGTTGTTGGACTCCCGGTCCCCCTGATGATGAACCTAATTCCTGTTCTGATGATGTTGATCTCAATGACACTGATGATGATCCTGAAGATCCTACATACATGCATGAACCTGAGCAGACTCGTAGACATTCAAACTAGACTTCGTAAAGCAACCAAACTAGTCGACGATTCTTGATTAACCTATATATGAGGATAAACAATTTCCAATCACTAGTCGTTTTTTATTATGTTTTTTTTCACAATCGTTTTGTACTATATGCATACGTAGTATGCGTTTTACATATGTTATGACTGAGATCATGATACTTTGTTATCAATTACTTATTAGACATAATCGTATGTAATTTTATTATTGACCACCTAACATACATTACAAACTTGTGTGTAATTTTATTATGGGCCACCTAACATACATTACCAACCTCGTTACTGTTTCGACAAAAAAATCACATGTGCATACATGTTTTCTGTTTAACCCACATGGTAACTGTTTCTAATAATGCTCATGTGCATCCATACATATTTTTAACTACATAAAAGATCTGTTTTCATATACATATACATCAACATATGTAGTTGCACCCCATATGGTTACTATTTCGAATAATGCACATGTGCATCCATACATATTTTATCTACATAAAATTCCATTTTAATAAACATGTACATCAACATATGTAATGTGGTATCCCGTACGAAATAAAGTACCACATATGTATTATGCTATGAACAAACATACAATATTTTCAAATTATTCACAATCATTACCGACATGTTTATTATTTTTATTAATGCACATGTGCATTGCCAACATTAACATGTTATAACACCCTTATCATAAGTAATCACCTAATCCGATAAACAAAACTTATTACATGTATGCACTACCAACGTAAACTATACCAAACAACAAATTACATCCTAAATTAGCATTACATACTACGAATATGTATGTTGTATCAATTTATGCACATGTGTACACCCAACATTTCCTTTACCAAACAACATAATACATCATATGTTAATGAACAAAACCACATGTAACACGTTATATACTACTAATATACCTGAACCGTCAAATATAATTTAAACCCAACAACCACCATGTAAAGTTAACCATAACTATGCACATGTGCATAAAACATTAGTAACTCAAACTCCAAATATCAAACATTATCGTCACAAAAGCTACCCACATAATACCACCAAAAGACATCAAATCAGAAAAGGAAAAAAATAAAATTAAAATTGTATTTATGAGTTGCATGTCCACGAACCACCCACATATATCAGTCGTAATCGTTCATAACCTCATACTTTCCGATCTTCTTTCCTTTTGCTAAGCATATTCCAACACTCCTCTTGTTTCAATGCCTCTTCGTCTAACATCTTCTGAACTTTTTTATCTGTCAACCCATGTATCGTTTCTTTTGCCAGGTTCATAACAGATCCGTTGTACACATTTGCCTCCGATAACAACAATTTTGTTGCTATCTTCATCCTCATGTTCTTAAGTTGCATATTTTGAATCTCTTTATGTGTGCTGAAGCCGCATTCAAACTTCTCACCACTCCCTTTATACATATCCATATGTCACATAGCAAACACCCCGCAATCGTTGAAGTTGTCATTTGTTGCCCATTCTAACTTCTTCCTTGTCAGCTTTGCTTTCTCCATGCGCGATGCGATTGGATGTTCAACAACTTTCAAATACCTAGTCATATATTGTTTCTGAAATACATAACAACACCAAATGTTATCCATCTTCATAAACCGATATCCCTATTCATAAAAATATTTAAACTAATTTCTATACGTACCACTTTACATGGAGACCCTATCTCTTTAAACTTTGTTCCCACCGTCATCATATAAAACCCCTTATTACTACGCATATTATCAATCACTTCAACCTTTGCAGTTTCCAAATCGAAGCATATTAGGTAAAAATGCTTGTTTTCAATCATTGGGTTTATTATAATATTGAATGCTTTTAAATCCAATAGACCACTTCCCTCAAATGTGCTTTTAAAGTTGCAAACGTTTTTTTTCTTTTGTTTGTTTCGACTTCAAAATAAATTCCGGCTGCCATTCCATTAATACATGTCACAAACAAATATAAATAGCCTAATTATGTTTTTTCGACTTAATATATGATACACTTACAATTGTCGATGTATAACAACATAACCGTCTCTTTCCTATTGGATTGAGCTTCCTCTCGATAATTAATAATGTTTTTGTCCATGACTTTATAGCCTAGTGGCATCTTGGGGGTAGGATAAGACTTTACGACCAATAGGTCCTGGGTTCGATTCCGCCGCAGCCCCCGACCCCTACCCCGGGAGCAGAAGCCGCAAACCAGTCAAGTGGTATCGGTGTTTATTAATTTGGCAGCGGAATTAAAACACCAAGACCGTAGTTAGGAAAATAATTTCAGAGTTTTAAACACCAAACTTTTATACTAAATAAATGAGATAAAAACCCATGTTTCATTGATAACACATTTATAGGGATAAACCCTAATTATGGAAAACAAAATCTACTTTTTATTTAGGTAACTTTTATAGCCACTTCTTTAGCCTTTAGTGCTCCCCGGCTGGCTTCTATTAGCTTCACATTAAGTTATCTGGAATGCATTTTTAAAAAGATTTTATCAGCAAGAAATATTGGCGAGTGCATCCCAGTTTAATCAAAACAAGCTTTTATAACTTTACAGTATTGAGAGCGATTACAATGTTTATATCTACCAATATACTTATTCAGTATTTGTCATGTTCACAGTTCCATGACTGTGGTCATGTTACTCAATGGCTAACTCGTAGTCCAATAGTAACAGATTAGTAGTAGTGTATACAAAACCCCACATACCGGCATCAATTGTAGAATACATAGACTCAATCACTGTAAGTATGATGTACACAAAATGCAACATATAAATTACATCAATTGTGGCATAAAACTAACCCTTTTTTTAGTACTAATGTTGGAAAAAGTGTGTTTTTGTCTTCCTTTTGTATTTTCAGGATTAAATGAGCTCAAATGAACAAAAGAAGCAAAAAGGCAGCTAAATCTAACATAAATATAAGAAAAGGAACAAGCGTGGCATGCCCGATGTTGGGATTGAACCCTACCAAAGGAACAGATAATAAAAGCCAAAACCGGACCAGTGCAGTGGATCCAGAATAAGCAGATGTTATGTATACAAGTCTCTCCCCTTGAAAGTGGTTTCAACATCTGCTGACCTCCTATCTACTGATTGTACAAACTGCTGACCTACAAACTGCTGATCAAGTAAAAGACTGATGGAAGACTAAAGCTCTGCTGTTCAATCGACTGCCTTGAGTCAAGCTCTGCTGATCATGACAAGTACTGCTGGGTTCACATCAGTGGAAGGATGCAGCAGTAGTTTAGATGTCTTTATATGAAATGTAATAACAGTAGTTAGCATAGCAGTGGTTGTATAGATCAGAGGTTAGAGTTTGTTAGGAGGTTAGATGTCACTTTCATGGTGACGTCAGCTTAGATGCTTCAGTGGTTTGCTCGTGCCTATAAATAGAACAGTGCTCTGTACTGTTCTATTAGCTCTTTCACTATCTTCTTCCTGCACGAACAAATACTGTGAGCTCAGGATGAGGGGGAGTTTGTTGCATACTTGCAAATTGTAATCGTTGTTGAAATTAAATTCAATCATTCGGTTCAATGTTAAACTTGTATGTTAAAAGCAATTCTCCTGTTTGATTGTGAAAAGTTTGCTTCCATTTTAATTCCGCTGCACAACTCATTCATCTTCATCTTTATTCAAACGTAAAACACAATCAAAACCAAACTCAGATCCTAACAATTGGTATCAGAGCTTGGACAGTCAAATTTGATTTAACAATCATTTTGACGTAAATAGTTTAGCTCATAATAGTTGATACTGATAGTTTGTTCATTTTGTTGAAAAACAGAGCAAGGTTTAATCACCATCAAAGTTGATTAATCAGTGCCTGTAAAACAACCAGGATGACGTCACAATCACAAGATGATAAGAATAACATTGGCTCTCTTTTCAAACCACCCATGCTTAAACGTAATGAATACAACATCTGGGAGAGAAGGATGGGTCACATCCTTGCTCAACAGAACACTGGATGTTGGAGGTCTGTTGTTTTTGGTCCTCATGTTCCTATGGTGCCAAGTGCTGAGGATGCAAAGAAGTTCGTTCCTAAACCAACTAAAAACTATACTGAAACTGATTTTCAAAAGTTCGAACTCGATGCCAAAGCATTTAGCATCATAGCATCTGCATTACCAAATGAAATCTATGCTGGACTGTTACATTGTAACAGTGCCAAAGAGCTATGGGATGCACTGAAGGAATAGTTTGGGGGGACAGAAGAAGTTATTGAAAACAATAGGGAAATTCTGAATCAGCAGTATGAAACATTTTGTCACATCAAGGGTGAATCATTGACTCAGCAATTTGAGCGATTCAGTTGTCTCATTAGTGAACGAAGGCTTGTTAAAGTAACATTTCCAAATTCAACACAAAATAGCAGGTTCCTTAGATCACTACCAGAAAAATGGGACACCATTGCATTTGTTACTAGAAACTCTGCTGAGTTCAAAGATCTGACCCTGACCCAACTTCATGGTAGACTCCTAACCTATGAAAGGGAGCTAAACCAGAAAAAGAAGTTGCAAGAGTCTGGCAAAGTTGCCGATGATTATTCATTCGGTAGTGATGTGTTCAAAATGTAACATATAAATTTCATCAAATGAGGCATAAAACTAACCCTTTTTAGTACTAATGTTGGAAAAAGTGTGCTTTTGTCTTCCTTTTGTATTTTCAGGATTAAATGAGCTCAAATTAACAAAAGAAGCAAAAAGGCAGCTAAATCTAGCATAAATACAAGAAAAGGAACAAACGTTGCATGCCCGACCCCCTTCAACAGCATCTCCCAAAGCAAAAACAAGAAGAAAGCTGAGCATGGGGCTGTGCCCAGCTGAGCACGGGGCGTGCCCAGCTCAGCACGGGCCGTGCCCAGCTCAGCACGGGGCAGTGCTCAGGATGGACAGCTCTGGCACTAAAGACAAACCTATAGAAGCTTCTATTGCCCACCACGGGGCCGTGCCCAGCGGACACGGGGGCGTGTCGAAAGTACAGCAGGCGCATTAATTGTAATTGCGAATTACAATTAATGAGGAGAGAGAGTGTCAGACAGGCACGGGGCCGTGCCCAGCGGACACGGGGCCGTGCCCAGCTCTCTGTTCAGCCTATAAATAGGAGTGCTTGGATTCATTTCATCTCATCCCTTGGCACACCACCTCTCTCACACTTCATCCACCACCCACCACCATCACAACACCATCATCCACCACCATCATCCATTGTCCATCGTAGAGTGTGTGAGTCGTCTCGGGATCCAAGATTGATCGTAAGAGTTCTTGACAATCAAGGCCATGTTTGCCTAAGTCTCTTACATCACTTGGTGAAGACAAAGTGTCTAGTATAATACTTTTTATTTCTAATCTTTTGCACTTTTTATTTGGTTTTGTATTAATGACTTTAATAACTAGTTACTTATGTTGAAGGTGATCTTTCCTTATCGTTTATCCGTGGTGTCTTGGCATTATTTTACTGTCTATATAAAATAAAGGATTTTCACCATTCATATCTCCACGGTCTATATGGAGGTATGTTGGCTACCTGGTCGGGGGTTAAGGGAACGGTTTGGTAAAGGTCTTGCCATTGTTCAGCGTTTAGAGGTCCTGCAATGGACCTGGGTCAAATTTAGTAGGACCTCCTTCAATGCTTCACGGTATTGGATGGCAGGGGTCCAAACTCTTTGATCCCCTCATAAGTTCACTACTATTAATACTATAACCCGGCTATTTAGGACTGTATCCCTGCTGACTCAGACTACTTAGCCGAGGGTAACGTCACCGCCAAAAGCGGGGCCTACCACAATACTGCATTAATAACTTAATTCATTATCTTCCAATAATCCACCCTTTTAGGATTGTATCCTTGCTGACTCAAACTACTGGGGTGAGGGTAACGTCACCTTCAAAAGAGGGGCCTACTACAATAACTAAGATAATCTCTTAATTATGTGCAAAAGTGCGGAAATAATCAAAGGTTATACTAGATACGAGTCGGAACCAAGTGATTCATCTTGTCTATCTGTTTTTTTTTATTTTATTTTCAGCATTTTAGTTAGTTTTTATTTTTCTTAGTTTAAAACATTTTTCTAAACTTTTATTTTGATTAGACGTTGAGGATAAACCGGTATTAAAAGCTCTTGTGTCCTTGGACGACCTCGGTATCTTACCAACGCTATACTACGCTCACGATGGGTGCACTTGCCCATATGTGTGTTTAGTGTTAGTAAAATATCGTGTTTTATAAATTTAAAACTTGGCTAAAATAAGTGTTAAAAAGGGCTTAAAATATACACCTAATATATATAACACTTCACACGCATCAGGTAGCACAACTCTTTTTGGTCAGGAAGAATCTGGGAGCAGTGGTAAGGATCAGGGTTATGATCACTTTATTGATATAACTGCTGGTGGAAATTTTAACAACCCTGATCCTCACGCTGCAAATTATGCTTTTACTGCAAATTGTGAAAACCAGATGTCAGATAACTTGTGCTTTGAACTCAATGATTTGCAACACTTTGATCCCACTGACTTAGAAGAAATGGACATTTTGCATCAATTGGCTTTGCTTAGAGTAACAACAAGCAAATTCTACAAAAGAACAGGGAGAAAATTCCCAGGGTTACATGGGAATTTAAGAGTAGGGTTGGATAAATCAAAAATTAAGTGCTACAAGTGCAATAGGCTAGGTCATTTTGCTAGGGAATGCAGGAGTCAAACCACTGGTCCTATAATCACTCATCCCAGCTCAAACCCTAGACCACAAAATCAAAGCATTGTTCACTATACCCAATATACCCCTGCAGCCCATGTTAACACTGCTCACTATGCTGCAACCCCTGTGCCTGTGCATTATGTTCAAACCACTATTCCATAAATTCAGTATATTCAAACCCCTGTCCCTCAGGCACAAGTGCAACCTGTTGCACCTCAACAAGTTGCTCCAACAGTGGTACAACCAGATCAACAAAGCTTTTTCACCCAAGGTTTTGTTGACTGGAGCAGCATGCCTGATGAGCTTGGTGATGAAAATTTTGCACTCTATGCTTTTAATGAACCTTCTAATGATGAATTTTGTTTGATGGCATTAGAGTCAATACCAGAGGGGGTATAAACTAAAGGTGAACAGCTAAGTGCTGAAACAGTGGATGAGGTGACTGAAGCAGTGGTTACTGCAGTTGCTGGTGAACTACTGCTGGGAGAAAATTCAGAAACCCTAATTGAACCACTGTCCAACCCCTGGTCCAAAGAAGACAAAGAATACAAGGAAGAGAAGAAAGCATGTGAGAAAGAAGTAAGAGCTGATGATGAAGAGGATCATCAATGTGATTGTGCCATGATGGCTGCTGCCAAGGTATCACCTCAAGTTCTTGAAAAACTGTGTTCAGACAAATGCATTATTGCATTTGCTAACATCAAAGAGGTAAATGAAAACCTTAGGGACAAAATCTTAACTGATGAAGTCAAATTTGAAAAGTCATTAAAAGAACTTAGAAACAAATTGGCTGAAAAAGATAAAGAGATCAGCAGTCTCAAAGAAGAGCAGAGCATAACCAAAACTCAACTCCAAACTATGGTAGAAAAATACCAAGTTTGAAAAAAGGAGTTGGAGTCCACCCAGATCACCTGTGAAAGATGGGTGGAATCTTGTAAAGGGTATGAGGTTATGCTTGAGAAACAGCTTGAAAGCAATGTCAAGTTTGGTGTAGGATATAGAAAATATGATGATCTTGTAAACACTGCTGGAAAACAAGCTGGTTCATCTGAAATTAAACCAACCAACAAGAATGGCCAAGAGGTTAAAATAACCAAACTTGGTAACAAAATCACTTTGGAAAGATCTGTGGGGTCCTCAACTTTTGAGGAAATTGAGAAATACCAATTTAAACCCACATGGTCTGATGAGTGTGACATTCTTGAAAATTTCAAGCCCATGGACTTTACAACCACTGATGGTGTCACAGCTCCAAAAGCAAAGGTCATTCCTATCAAATACATCCCAACAGTGGTTCAAAACTCTGTTGCTAAGGAGTCTGAGAAAAGAAAGAAAAGAGAAAAGATTAACAACCTGTTTTGTGATTTTTGTGAAAAGAGAAACCATCTAACAAAAGATTGTTTTCATCTAAAAGCATATGATCTAAACAAAACAAGTGTCATTGTACCTGCTGAAAGCTGCACCATCTATGGTAAAACAAACCACAAAACTCAAGCATGTGTGTATCTCAAAAACTTTGATGTGAAAAAGAATGAGTAAACTGCTAAAACATCCTTGAGTCCATCAACATCATCTGTCAAATTCACCAAGAACCAACCACTGTTTGTGCCAGTCCAAACAGCTGTCACAAAACAGCTGAATCAAACATCTGCCCAAAGAGATGTTCAAGTGACTGATGCACCCCCTGCCAACCAATTCAGAAGAGGCAAGGGACAATCATCTTACCAAAGGATTCCACATGTTTATGAGACCTACAAAAGGCCCTCTAAACCTAGAGTGAACAGGCATCCTTTTGGTTATCAGCAGGTGATTGGTCAAAACCCACAACAGTGGTTAGAAAGAAACAGTCCTAAAACTGTCCAAACCCCTGACCTAACCACTGCCCATGCATCTGAATTCATCCCAGACACTGTTGAGACCCCATCCAAATCCTTATTGGCTTTGGAGACCCTAATGAACTAATCCTTTTACTTCATGTGCAGGGAGCTTCTGCATGCTTAGATAGTCTTTGGTATGTAGATAGTGGAGGCTCCAGGCACATGACAGGATGTAAAGCCCTTCTCAAAGATTTCAAAATACATGGAGGGGGTGATATATCCTTTGGTAATAATAGTAAAGGGAAGGTTTTGGGGTCTGGTACAGTACAGTCTGGAAATGTAAAATTTGAAAATGTCAATCTGATAGACAATCTAAAATTCAACCTCCTGAGTGTTTCACAAATGAGTGATAAGGGGTATGGGTCATTCTTCACAAAGGAGTGTTGTAGGATTGTTGGACCAGAAATGGTTGAAAAGATTGAAGCAATAATCAAAAATGGAAAAACCAAACTTGTTGCTTAAAGAAGTGGCAATGTTTATGTGGTGGATATGTCAAAAGAGAGCCCCAGAACTGATGCCTGTCTGTTCTCAGCTGCATCAAACAAAGAGACAGAACTATGGCATAGAAGATTGGGGCACACAAATCTCAAGACAATCACTGCCATTTCAAAACAGGGGTTAGTAAGAGGTTTACCTCAAAAACTGTTTACCTGTCCTGAGCATTGTGTTTCCTGCCTAAAAGGAAAACAACATAAAAGCTCATACAAATCCATTGATGAGTCCAAAACAACCAAATGTTTGCAAATGCTACATATGGATTTGTTTGGCCCGGTAAAAGTCATGAGTCTTAAGAAAAAGAGGTATTGTTTGGTTATAGTTGATGACTTTTCTAGGTTTACATGGACTTACTTTTTACACTCAAAAGATGAGACTGCAGGCATTCTGCAAGACTTTGTAAAACAGGTTGAAAAGCAGTTTGACTTTCCAGTAAAAATCTTCAGAAGTGACAATGGCACAGAGTTCAGAAACAAGGAGTTGGATGATTTCTGTGTGTCAAAAGGAATTGTGAGGCAATACAGCATTCCAAGAACACCAGAAGAAAATGGGGTGGTTGAAAGAAAGAACAGAACTTTGATTGAGGCTGCCAGAACCATGCTTGCTGATTCAGGTTTGCCATTAACTTTTTGGGCAGAGGCAATAAACACTGCTTGCTATGTCCAAAACAGAGTTTTAATCAACCTCAGGCATCAAAAGACTGCCTATGAACTACTGTATAAAATAAAGCCATTGATTTCATACTTCAAAGTTTTTGGTTGCCCATGCTTCATTTTTAACTTAAAAGATTCCATTTCTAAGTTTGCAGCCAAAATTGATTGTGGATATCATCTGGGATACTCAACCACTGCTAAGGCCTACAAAGTGTTTAACACAAGGACCAAAACAGTGGAGGAGACTTTGAATGTAAAGTTCAATGAACTTTCATCAATGAAAATCCCAGCAAATCCTGCAGATTTGTTTGATCTTGATAAATTCACTTTTGAAAATACTGCTGTCAAGACTAACAGTGCAGGTTCATCAGAGGATTCAACACCAGACTATGGATATGAAATCATCATTCCTCAAAAGTCTATCAAAATGGGAAGAGCAGCAGATGTTCAAAACAACTGTCAAAGCTCAACCACTGCTACCTCAACAGTTGTTGACCAAAGTAGCCCCTTAACCACTGCTTCCACATCATCAAGCACTGTTGATAAAAGTCCTCAAACAGTGGATCAAAGTCAGCATGTGTCCACACCTTTGCCTCCAATTCCACCACCTTTTGAAGCCACTGCTGGATCATCAAAGTCACCAGCAGTGGTTAGCTCAGATGATTCACATCTGCAGCCATCCCCACTCAATGCCATTGTTCCATACCAAGGAGAGCTCATCTTCTTGAAATCTCATCCACCAGACCAAATTATTGGCAACATCAATGAAGGGGTGCTCACAAGAAGTCAATCCCAAAACATTTGTCTTTTTGCTGGTTTTCTATCTCTCCATCAGCCAGTCAAGTACCAAGAGGCACTGAAAGACAACAGTTGGGTAGAAGCCATGCAAGAGGAGCTCCAACAGTTTAGAAGACAACAAGTATGGGAGCTTGTTCCATTGCCAGAGGGTGTAAGTCCTATTGGCACAAAATAGGTCTTCAAAAATAAAACCGATGAAAGGGGTGTTGTTGTCAAAAATAAAGCCAGGCTTGTGGTTCAAGGGTACAGACAAGAAGAGGGGATTGATTATGATGAAACATTTTCCCCTGTTGCAAGACTTGAGGCAATCAGACTATTTCTGGCCTTTGCTGTCAACCACAACATCAAGGTGTACCAAATGGATATCAAATGTGCATTCCTCTATGGTAAGATTCAAGAAGAGGTATATGTTTGTCAACCTCCAGGTTTTGAGGATCCATTTAATCCAAATCATGTCTACAAGCTGAATAAAGCCTTGTATGGCTTGAAACAAGCACCAAGGGCCTGGTATGAAACTCTCTCCACCTTCCTACTATCCATTGGGTTCACAAGAGGTAAAATAGATAAAACACTATTTTTAAAATGGAGAGGAAAGGATTTGATGATTGTCCAAATTTATGTGGATGACATCATTTTTGGAAGCACATGTAATAAAATGTGTGAAGAGTTTGGGCAACTCATGACAGCTGAGTTTGAAATGAGTGCAATGGGTGAACTCCAGTGCTTTCTTGGTCTCCAAGTAAGGCAAATGCAAAATGGCACTTTCATCCATCAAGGCAAATATGCCAAAGAACTTTTAAAGAAATTTGATATGGATGATTGTAAGCCATGCAGTACACCCATTGCAACCAATAAAGTAGTCATATCTGATGAGAAGGATGAATTGGTTGATCAAACTTTATATAGAAGCATGATTGGGTCTTTATTGTACCTAACTGCATCCTGGCCAGATATCATGTTTGCAACATGTGTTTGTGTCAGATCCCAATCAGCCCCTAGAAACTCAAACCTTATTGCTGTAAAAAGGATATTCAGATACCTAAAAGGTGCTCCCACACTTGGTATCTGGTATCCAGCTGATGGTAAAATTGAGCTTTCAGGTTTCTCAGATAGTGACTTTGCTGGATGTGACAAGACAAGGAAGTCCACTTCAGGAGGGTGCCAATTCCTAGGCAATTGCTTAGTGTCTTGGCAAAGAAAAAAGCAAGCAGCTGTTTCCACATCCACTGCTGAGGCAGAATACATAGCTGCTGCAAGCTGTACAGCCCAACTGCTCTGGCTTCAAAATCAGTTGCTGGATTTTGGTATCACTGCCTTAAAGACACCACTCATGTTGGATAGCCAGGCAGCAGAAAATACCATCAAAAATACAGTTTCCCACTCAACCACCAAACACATCGACATCAGACATCACTTTGTGAGGGATTGCTATGAAAAAGGTTTGATTTCTCTGCATCATGTTCCAACTAAAGACCAGCTGGCAGATGTGCTCACAAAAGCTTTAGATACATCTACCTTGGAAAGCTTGGTTTCTATGATTGACATGCTAAACATGGAATAACAAGCAAAATCTTGTTTTTCTATGAATAAAAGCATTAAAATGTTTTCAGAAAATCAAAAATCCATCCTTAAAAATAGCTAAAAATGAAGTTTTCATTAAAATCCTTAAAAGTCTGCCATAACCACTGCTTGTTCAAAAGTCTGCTCTACTCCAAAGTCTGTCCACTGCTGAAAGTCAACCCCTGTTCTCTCATTTTCATGATAAGCAATGATGCTCAAACTCAGTGTTTTATCCACTGATATGCTATCCACTGATAGTGAAAAACATCCACTGCTCCCATTTGTTACCGTTGTAACCACTGCCTTTCATCAGTAATTTTCATAAAAGTAATGTCCTTCATTTCATCAGGGGTTGGCATGTGTGCCGTACATAGTGGTCAGACCTTTTGTAACCGCTGCCACGTCAACATTCACTTTTTCTCCATAAAACCCCTTTCAAAACCCCAAACAGGGTTTTATTGTCGAATCGAATTCATAAAAAATCTTTTCTCAAAGCAGTTTTCATCTCATTTCTACAAATTCTTTCACAACCTTCTTCGATCATCATCTCCAAAATGACAAAATCGAAGTCATCTGCAAAACCCACTTCTAAATTATCTTCAAAAGAGGCCTCTCAAAAGGCTAAACCCATCGAAATCCCACACAAACCATCTCACAACCTTCTGGGTCTTCTCACAAAACCTGGCACCACTGATGTTTTCGACTCCATCATTGATATCATGTCTGCATCAAAGTATAAAACTTTGTTAACAGCGGATGCACCAATTTACTTGGCGACCCAAAGAGAGTTCTGGAAAAATGTAACCCTTGACAAACAAGGTGAGACTGTCATAGCCATTAACTCTTCTCTAAAGGGTAAAGCTGTCAAAATTACACCACAATCCATCTCAGAAGTCTCTCGATGATCAGCAAGGTAAAACTAACTTTCCTAAAAACGAGTTAAAAATTGACTTTATTGAAAGAGGGTATGCAGATACAATGATGAAGAGGGATACCTCACAAAAAGGTTTCTTCCCCCCTGCAACAAGGTTTTTATTCCATACCCTCCTAATGTGTGATTCAAACAAAACCACTTCTTTTAATGAAATACCATTAAAGATTCAAAATCTGGGGTATGCTATTCTTCAAGAAGAAAATTTTAATTATTCTCAGGTAATCTTTAATGATCTGATTAAAAATGTTGAAACAAAGGCATTCTTACTGTTTCCAAGATTTCTAAGTTATTATTTTGAAAAGAAACTTGGTAAGAATGATGCTTCTTCAATAAAACAAGGTGAATCTCTTCAAATGCACAACTTAACTGCTGAAACTTTCACAAGAATGTCAAGACCTTGCAAAACACAAGCAGAGGTGCCTGAGCAGAATTTAGCAGCTGCCACTACTCCTCAGGTATCTGCTATTGAGCCCACTGCTCAAGGTGATCAAAGTAGCAAAACAACTACTTTGAAACCCACACCTAAAATCACCAAAAAGTCACAACAAAAGAAAACTCAAAAACCCCCCCAAACCCATCAAAAAGGCAACTCTGGAGGATGAGATACCAGAGCAACTGCCAGTGACAACACAAAAGTCACAAGAAACCACTGCTGCTACTTCCTCACAGCAGTTGGTACAAATATCTCAACCCATAACCGAAACTCCTCCTGCTTCTTCTTAAAAAGAACAGGTTGTACATATAGGGACACCACAATATGATGCTCTGGAATCACTTGCTTCCATCATCCACAGCCCAATGCCCGGGGCAAATTCTCTTTCTACACCAAACCTCACATCCACAATTCCCCCACCAACTAAACTTTTGTTGGATGCTATTGATTTGAACCAGGCATAAACCAGTCCTTCTCAATCACCTGTCAATGAGAATATACTTCAACCAATGACTGGGTCTGATGTATCAATCATAGTTAACCCACCAACAATGCCTGAGGAGGTTACACCCCTCGCGTTACAAGTAACTCTTGGTGGTAATCCAAGTGAAGCAGCCACTACAAGTGCTGAACCTACTGGCTTGCATTTGGACAGTGGTTACATCAATAAGACTTCCTTGGAGGCAATTCCTTCCATAGGACCTCTGACATCCACCAGTGGATTTGTTTTGACCACTGGCAACATCAAAAGGTTGTCAAGTGTTGAAGGAAGAAGACCCCAGTAGCAAGAAAACGGGGCATCAGTGGTTAATGTTTGGAGTACACTCCCTAACTCAACCACTGATAAAACCACTGCTAGTGGGAAATCAGATGATCCCATTAAATTGGGTGATGGTTTAAAGTACATGGAATTGACGGAACGTGTTGAAAAACTGGATACTTCGGTTGCAGAAATCAAAGAAATGCTGCAACAGTTGTTAAAAGTACAAAAGGTGCAATCCACTGCTGTTCCACCTCAAGCACCTGCTCCACCACAAGCATCTGCTGCAGATGAGATATGGAACCTCTTCCAACCTTTTGTCCAACAACAAAAACAAATGGCTGATCAGCAACATGCAAAACATGTCCAAGAGCTGAGAAACACAATGGAGTCTAGGTTCAAGAACACACAAGCTGACATCAAGGCTATAAAGGCCCATTTATTGAAAACCACTGGCACTGCTCCTCCAATTGTTCTCTTTATTGATCAACTACCCCCAGATAATGCCAAAAAGGGGGGAGAAAGACCAGGAGTGGAAAAAGAAGGGAATAGATGATGGTCTTTACATTGAACCAGAAAGGGATGCTATGACCAGAAAAATTCCTTTGCCAGATGGTAGCAAGAAGGTTGATGTTACCCAAAATGCACTTGATGAAGGAGTAGCAAGTGTAAAAAGGGACAGAGCGGCAAAGGATATGTCAAGGTGGAATAAGGAGAAAAAAGCTTACATGGAGCTGAATACGCATGGTTGTTCTGGGCTAAAGGATGTTCAAAATCCGGTGCCAAAAAGAAATCCCACTAAAAAAGTGAGGGAACCCAAGTCCACACCATCCAGACTCACAAAGCATACTCCAAAACCACCGTCCAAAAGCCCCCAACATCAAACCTCCACCCAAACAGTTGTTGTAAATCCTGCTGTATCAACATCTGCTGGTACTCCAGTTGTTTCAACATCTGCTATCACTTCAACACACACCACAACCACTGCCTTACCACCACCACCATCACCACCAAAAACAACATCACCACCATCTCCTCCTACCAAAAAGCAGAAGACATCAGATGTTACAACATCTGTTGTAATGACAACAGTGTTTGAAACACCAGTTGTTTCAACAGCTGTAAGTCAATCACAAATCACTGCCACTCAAACCACCACCACTGATCCACCCAAAACATCATCTGCCTCTCCTACAATAAAAACGAGAAGGATTTTCATACCAGATGATGATTCTCCATCACCACCACCAACATCTTCAAAATCTCTATCACTTGTTACAATACCCAAACCTGTTCCTCTCTCATCAGCTCAGATTCAAAAACCATTAGCTCCTGCAGGTGTTCAATTTCCTCTTGAGCTCATAGCAGTCAGAGAAGAAATCAAGTCCTTCTATTATGAGGATGACCCTGCTAAAAGGAGTTTGCCATCAGTTGAAGGATATCCCTGGCCTAACAATATTGAAGAATATTTGAAAATCAAGGCTCAGCAAGCAGAGGATATCTCAAAAAGAAATACACAAGGGAAATCTGATAGAGAAATTCAGCAGAATTATCAATACTTGCTCACACAAGTCAGATCTTTGGAACAATTTGCAAAGAATGTGTGTCAGCAAATATCAGAAAAGGCAGATGAATCCCTGAGAAAAGATTATGTTGAAAGCATCATGGCTACAAAAAAGTACAAGGGAGAAAAGCACATGTACAAGGAGTGGACCATCCCTGAGCTTGAAAGTGAAGCAGCCAGGATTCAAGAAATGATCAAGAATAAGGTCAAGCACACTTTTCCAAATTGGGCAAAGTTCAAAAAGAATGTACCTGATAAAAAGGTAGAGCTGAGGAGAATGAAAGAGGAATTAGCTCCTGCTGATTATGGGTCTTTGAATCAAGTGTTGAGATGGAAAGAAGATAAAGTCAGGGCTACCTACAAAAGTTTGGAGAAATTACGAAAGACAGATCCTACTGCTCCACAAAAGCCTGACTATCCTGAAGCAGAGGTTTCCAAAAAACCATCAAAGCTGCAAATCAGGAGATCCACTGCTCCAGCTGGTGCAACCATCTTTAAAAGAAGGCCACAAAAACAGTTGGGTGCTGAAATAATTCAAGAGCTAATAGAAGGTGATGACCTTGTAAAAGAAGGCATAAAGAAAATGATTGTAGAGACTCTTGGTTTGGATCAACCTGCAAGTACTGCTCAGACAGTCATCAATAGGCCAGCATCTCCAAACACCTCTTCAAATAAAAATCTCCCAAGAAACCCACTAGACTCAAAGGTACTAAAGTGGGAAACTGACAAACGGACCCATGTACTGACAGTGTTCAACTCTAGTGGAGAAGTGAAGAAAATAACAAGGGAACAAGCACTTGGCCTAAGTCTTGAAGATTTGCAGGATCTCCTTGATCTTCCACTTAGCAGGGATGATGATGACACAGATGCCTTAGCCTTTGAGTTACAACTCAAAGGGCAAATAAGGGAACTGCTGATGAGGCAATAAAGATCTACAAATAATGAAGAGTTTTGGAATTATCTGTTCCAGGGGGAGATTGTTGGGATTGAACCCTACCAAAGGAACAGATAATAAAAGCCAAAACTGGATCAGTGCAGTGGATCCAGAATAAGCAGATGTTATGTATACAAGTCTCTCCCCTTGAAAGTGGTTTCAACATCTGTTGACCTCCTATCTACTGATTGTACAAACTGCTGACCTACAAACTGCTGATCAAGTAAAAGACTGATGGAAGACTAAAGCTCTGTTGTTCAATCTACTGCCTTGAGTCAAGCTCTGCTGATCATGACAAGTACTGCTGGGTTCACATCAGTGGAAGGATGCAGCAATAGTTTAGATGTCTTTATATGAAATGTAATAACAGTAGTTAGCATAGCAGTGGTTGTATAGATCAGAGGTTAGAGTTTGTTAGGAGGTTAGATGTCACTTTCATGGTGACGTCAGCTTAGATGCTTCAGTGGTTTGCTCGTGCCTATAAGTAGAATAGTGCTCTGTACTGTTCTATTAGCTCTTTCACTATCTTCTTCCTGCACGAACAAATACTGTGAGCTCAGGCTGAGGGGGAGTTTGTTGCATACTTGCAAATTGTAATCGTTGTTGAAATTAAATTCAATCATTCGGTTCAATGTTAAACTTGTATGTTAAAAGCAATTCTCCTGTTTGATTGTGAAAAGTTTTCTTCCATTTTAATTCCGCTGCACAACTCATTCATCTTCATCTTTATTCAAACGTAAAACACAATCAAAACCAAACTCAGATCCTAACACCCGACCTCCCCGACAGCATCTTCCCAAGCAAAACAAGAGAACAGAAGGCTGAACACTCCCTGTGCTCAATGAGCACGGGGGCGTGCCCAAGTGTCAGCAGAAAAGACAAAGTTGTAGAAGCTTCTATCGCCCACCACGGGGTCGTGCTCAGCGGACACGGGGTCGTGGTCAACTCTAAGATTCGCAAAATCTAGGGAAATCTTGATAGTACAGATACGCTTCTGCACACGGGGTCGTGCTCAGCGGACACGGGGGCGTGGTCAACTAATGCAGACAAACTGCATTTAATGAAGAAAGAGAAGGAGGATGGACACGGGGCCGTGCCCGAGCTACTGTTCAGGCTATAAATAGGGGTGCTTGGCTCATTTGCAAACCATCCCTTGGCGCCACCTCTCTCACACTTCACCCACCACCCACCACCATCACAACACCATCATCCACCACCATCATCCATCAAAGAGTGTGTTAGTTGTCTCGGGATCCAAGATTGATCGTGTTTGCCTAAGTCTCTTACATCACTTGGTGAAGACAAGTGTTTAGTGTAATACTTTTTATTTTTAATCTTTTTGCACTTTTTATTTGGTTATGTATTAATGACTTTAATAACTAGTTTCTTGGTGAAGACAAGTGTTGAAGGTGATTCTTCCTTATCGTTTGTCCGTGGTGTCTTGGCATTATTTTAATGTCTATATAAAATAAAAGATTTTCACCATTCATATCTCCACGGTCTATATGGAGATATGTTGGCTACCTGGTCGGGGGTTAAGGGAACAATTTGGTAAGAGTCTTGCCATTGTTCAGTGTATAGATCTTGCAAAGGACCTGGGTCAAATTTAGTAGGACCTCCTTCAATACCAACTGGTATTGGATGGCGGGGGTCCAAACTCTTTGATCCCCTCATAAGTAAGCTACTATTAAAACTTTAACCCGGCTACTTAGGACTGTATCCCTGCTGACTCAGACTACTTAGCCGAGGGTAACGTCACCTTCAAAAGAGGGGCCTACCACAATATTCATTAATAACTTAACTAATTATCTTTCAATAATCCGACCCTTTAGGATTGTATCCTTGCTGACTCAAACTACTGGGTTGAGGGTAACGTCACCTTCAAAAGAGGGGCCTACTACAATAACTAAGATAATCTCTTAAAAAGTGCAAAAGTGCGGAAATAATCAAAGGTTACACTACACACGAGTCGGATCCAAGTGATTCATCTTGTCTATCTGTTTTTACTTTTATTTTATTTTTCAGCATTTTAGTTAGTTTTATTTTTCTAGTTTAAAAACCTTTTTTCTAACTTTTGATTTGATTAGACGTTGAGGATAAATCGGTACTAAAAGCTCTTGTGTCCTTGGACGACCTAGGTATCTTACCAACACTATACTACGTCCACGATGGGTGCACTTGCCCATATGTGTGTTTAGTATTAGTAAATATCGTGTTTTATAAATTTAAAACTTGGCTAAAAAAGTGTAAAAGGGCTTAAAATATATATAAAAACCTATAACACATGACACGCATCAAAGTATAATTTAAAACATTTGAGGTTTTGGTAAAACAGTTTGGTAGAAAAAGTGAATGACTCAGATTGTAAGCTTAGGTGTTTCTATAGCTTCCTGGTGGTGTTCCTGATTATTATCTATTAAAAATAAACGATGCACATGTGTCAGTAAGATAACCCAAATCACATTAGTCATACAACACGAGACAGAACTCCAACGAACTTAGTCAGGCAGAGCCTCGACATGCGTTACGGAGCCCTATATCAATTGGGTAGGGTAACGAATTAGTGATCGAAGGTTAAAATTCTTACAACGCGGCAGAGCTTCGTGTTTTAGGGGTATAATATCGAGCAGCGTTTAGCTATAATAGGGGCTTTGAGAGTGAAAGAAAATGAACGAGAAAGACTGAGGCCAGAGGCTCGCGCCCAGCGAGCCCTGGCTCTCATTCCTTCGCAGACCGCGAGGGGCACCCTAGCTACGGCTAGGGTTGCCTTCTCACAACCTAGATCTGCCACATGCTTTGACACGTGGCGCAAGGATCTGCCGGCTATCAAGGGGTTGTCGCTCCCCGCGAGCCACCTGGTGAACTTGGTCGCGCCCCGCGAGCGACATGTATTTCTTGTTTTATTTGATTTTTTTTAAAATTAAGGTTAAAGGGGTTCGGTTCTCGTATACGGGGTGTATTTTAGGGCGTTTAGGGGTGTTTTCGAGGGTTATTATATCCTCCCCACCTTGTTTTAAATATCGTCCTCGAGATCTACTGGAACAAGTGTGGATATTTTCGTTGCATTTCTGACTCGAGTTCCCATGTATATTTTGGTCCTCTCTTGGAATCCCATTTTACTTTGACCAGAACTAATCTCTTGTGTTTGAGATTCTTGATCTTTCTATCTTCAACCTGAAGTGGTTTCTCTACAACCTTAAGCTTCTCATTTACTTCTATGTCCTGGAGAGGTATTGCTAATGATTCGTCTGCTACGCATTTCTTGAGATTACATACATGAAACACATCATGTATTCATGCCATTTTCTCTGGCAGTTGTAGCTGATAGGCTACTGGTCCTATTCATTTGATAATCTCAAAAGGTCCAACATACCTGGGGCTTAGCTTTCCTCTTTTAACGAATCTGACCACTCCTTTCCATGGAGATACTTTTAACAATACCTTATCTCCAACTTGAAATTCCAAAGGCTTTGGTCTGTTATCTGCATAACTCTTTTGACGATCCCGTGCTGCTTTTAATCTTTCCCTAACTTGAATAATCTTGTTCGTTATTTCTTGTACTATCTCTAGTCCAGATAGTTGCCTTTCTCCAATCTCTGCCCAACAGACTGGAGTTCGGCACTTTCTTCCATAAAGTGCTTCAAATGGTGCAGCGTTGATACTGGTATGATAGCTGTTATTGTAGGAAAATTCTATTAATGGTAAATGATTGTCCCAATTTCCTCCCAAATCAATTACACAGGCTCTAAGCATATCCTCCATTGTCTGAATTGTCCTTTCGCTCTGTCCATCTGTTTGAGGATGATAAGTTGTGCTTAGATTTAACCTGGTTCCCATTGCTTTTTGGAAACTTATCCAAAAATGATATGTAAAACGGCTATCTCTATCAGACACAATGGATAAAGGAATTCCATGTAATGAAACTATTTCATTTATATATAACTTGGCTAATTGTTTCATATTGGAAGTTTCCTTCATAGGTAAGAAATGAGCAGATTTGGTCAATCTGTCTACAATCACCCAGATTGTATCATTACCTTTTCGTGTCTTGGGTAATTTGGTAACAAAGTTCGTTGTTATCAATTCCCATTTCCATATTGGCATTTCTAGTTGCTGCAATAACCCTGAGGGTTTCTGATGCTCAGTTTTAACCTGTGAACTGGTTAGACATTTAGCAACATAGTTTGCTATATCCTTTTTCATTCCTATCCACCAAAAATTCTTTCTTAAGTCTTGATACATCTTATCACTACCGGGATGTATCATATATTTATGCTTATGGGCTTCTTCTAAAATTTGGTTTCTTAGGTTTCCTTGAATAGGTATCCAGATCCTTTTCTTATGGAATCTTTAAATTCCATCTACTCGTTGTTCTAATTCCTTAATCATTCCTTTTAATCCTTCAACATCTTCCTTGATTGTTGTTTCATGTATCTCTCTAATTTGCTCATTTAAATCTATATGTAGATTTAATCTGAGAGAGCGTACTCGATTCGGATTTTCATGATACTTTCGACTTAAAGCATCAACTACTACATTAGCTTTTCCTGCATGATACTGGATATCACAATCATAATCACTAAGAATTTCCATCCAACGTCTCTGTCTCATATTTAATTCCTTTTGCCCAAAAACATATCTTAGACTCTTATGTGACAACCGGTAATTTACGGCTCCTAATTACGTGATTAACAAACATTGGGAGGATAATAAATAGTGTTTAAGATGTAAATAAATTTAATTACGCCTTTAGGATGCCTAGGAACGTCTATCCGACATTACAGTACGTGTATGATGATCTGCGGAAAAATCTGCGAAACGTTAAACGGTAACGAACTGAAACCGAATGAAATACTGACAATGCCGACAGATACGGATTTTCTACGAATATTATATATTTATGAATTTAATTTTGTGAATTTATTGTGCTTCCGTACGTCACAAAACGCAAACGAGAACGAAAACGCGACCGAATGAATGCACCGACAACGAAACGGAAGCATCGGACACGCGTATTACTTCCAAAACTGAAATTTTATTTTATGATGGTTCGCGGAGCTCGGGTTTTGAAAACGGGTCTTGTGATAGATGCATACACAAGGTCATTTTATTTTATGATGGTTCGCGGAGCTCGGGTTTTGAAAACTGTTGTTGTAGGAATATTACTTTTCCATCCATTAGTTACATTCAATATCCTCTAATGATCTCACCTAGACATTTCATCGAACGCTTGGCGTGCGTACCACTATTTAAGCTTAATGTACAAGTATATCATGCTTCACTTCCTACTTCATGCTTTCATTCATCAACACCACAAAACATTAAGTAAACTCATATTATGCTCAATTTAGCTAACAAGATTTCTTCATATACCACATAATACATCAATCTTTCACAAGAATTAGACATGGATGATGATTCAAGTCATCATCCTCACCATAACTAATGGGTCATTTTATTTTATGAACGGACGATATGTATCTCTCCCTCAAATCTCTTCTTCTCAATACTCGGCATTTGTTCATAAAGGATAAGAGAAAACTGAAGCTCTCTCTGACCCACTTTAGAAAAAAATTTGGTGATATGTGGTTTGCCTTGATCATGGTATGTGTTTTTGTTTTTGATTTTTACTAAAGTTTTGTTATCTGAGTTGTGACTAAATAATGATTGTGAATGATCTGCTGCAGATGATGATGATGATTGTTCTACGGTTGTTTCCAGTATCATTGTTCCAACATCGTTTAAAGTATGTGTTTGTTTGCTACTCCAATTTTGAAATTTTGAGTTTTTAATTTTGAAGTGATATACTCTAATTCTCGCTTTATATTTCAGTCTAATCACAGTTGTTTCAAATTGATACAATCTGCTGCGGGTTATTATAGGTTTGTATTAAAAGAAGCATAAAGTTAAATTAAACACAAAGAAATATTTTTAAATGTACATTTAAAATAATTTTTGCTCGTGACTAAATGATGATTATATATCTCTGGGCAGATGATGATGATGTAGAAGCCGCAGTAGTTCCTACTAAACGCAAGAAAGGATCTGCTACTGCTGTAAGATAAGATTTTATCTTACTAGAGTAATGGTCTTTCCTGCCTTTTTTGTATTAAAAGAAGCATAAAGTTTGGTTTAAAGCAGCTCTTTATGAACAAAGTTAAGGATTAAGTATATGAGGACAGGGCTACTCTTCAACAGCTGAAGAAGTGTTTTCATGTACTGCATCTTGGTCTGTTCACGAGAGATCAGGTTTCTATAAATCCTGATGTTGATGCATTGAGTACTTCCGTGGAGTTCATGGCGATTGTCGAAGATATACATTGATGGAGTTTAAAGCTAAAAGCACTAAATTTTAAGCTAAAAGCACTAAATTTTTGCTGTTAGGTTCGTAAATATCTTGGTGTTGTTCTTAGATTTTAAATTTCGTTGTAATTTTAAGCTGAATAAGTATTATTATGTATATTTAATATCATCTTATTATTGCAGATGATGATGTTGTGTTTCATGTTGTAAAAACCAGGGAATTGTCAGATAATAGATTGCTTTACCCGATTAGATTATGTGTTAAATTATAGTTCTTTAAGTCATTGTTTCGTTTTCTTGATTTCTATGTAATTTTGTAAAGAAGTACAGTAACAAACAGTGGTTTGAACATCTGTTTGCATTTTGGTCAATAGTTAATGGAAACCCATGTTAGGTTGAACAATGTTTTTAAGAGGAAAACAGTGTGAGAAGACAGTAGATCTTATTAAGTTAAACATTTGTTCAAGGTTAAACAGATGTTTGGCCTTTAACAGATGTTTGGCCTTTTATATCAAAGGTTTGGAGTTAAACAGTTGTTTGACCTTAAACAGATGTTTGGCCATAAACAGATGTTTGACCTTAAACATATGTTTTGCCTTAAACAGATGTTTCTCCTTCTATATCAGATATTTGGACTTAAACAGATGTTTGACCTTAAACAGGTGTTTGGCCATAAACAGATGTTTGGCCTTAAACCAAACATCTGTTTAAGGTCAACATCTATTTGACTATTGGTCAACATTTGATTGACTTTTGGTCAACATCTGTTTGAATTTTGGTCAACATCTTATTTTGTAAAGAAGTACAAAAACAAACATTTTTACAAAATCCCAAATCACCCTATCATCTAAGTGCATTGAAGTAAAAGTGGAAATGATATTATTCATGTGGTCCTGTTGTGCTTTTGTTTGACCTCTAATATGGGTTCATGATCTAATCCGGTGATTTGAAGACATTGTTGTTTCATCTTTATACTAATAAATAAAAATCAAGTACACTTGGATGATTATTAAGCTCCTCATTTTGATTGTTTGGGTATAGTATTCTTGAAATTGGTCTTTTTTTGCAAACAGATGTTTATGGGAAAACATCTATTTAAGCTCAAACATTTGTTTAAGGCCAAACATCTGTTTATGGCCAAACTTCTGTTTATGGGCAAACATCTGTTTAAGCTCAGACCTTTGTTTATGTTAACAGTGTTTATATGTAACAGTGTTTTTCACATCAGTGTTTTATAGTCTGTTATGTTGTTAGATGTCATCACCTTAGTGTTTTATATGTAACAATTTTTATTACATCAGTGTTTATATGTAACAGTGTTTATCACAACAGTGTTTATATGTAACAGTATTTATCACATCACTTCAGTGGTTTGATCTGTACTATAAATTGAACAGTTGTTTCATTTTTATACTAATAAATAAAAAAACAAGTACACTTGGATGATTATTAAGCTCCTCATTTTGATTGTTTGGGTATAGTATTCTTGAAATTGGTCTTTTTTTTTTTTTGCAAACAGATGTTTATGGGAAAACATTTGTTTAAGCTCAAACATTTGTTTAAGGCCAAACATCTGTTTATGGCCAAACTTCTGTTTATGGGCAAACATTTGTTTAAGGTCAAACTTTTGTTTAAGTCCAGACAACTAATATATAAGGCGAAACATCTGTTTAAGCCCCAACATCTGTTTAAAAGCCTATTACAACCACTGTGTTGGTTCAAACATTTGATTGTTAAAAGTTATCCACTGCTGAAATACAACCTCTGTTTCTTCAATCTTCGTGTTGACCACTGACTGACCAAACATCAGTGTTTAAAAAACTATTGGGTATCCACTGATAGGAAAAAATAGCCACTGCTCATTTTTTTATTGTTGACATCCACTGATATTGACCATCAGCGGTTTTCCTAAAAAACAGCCACTGCTCACATTTTTATTATTGATGGTGTTAATTAGTGACAGATTGAAATTATCAAATAAAAACTAGAATTACAATGAAATTACCATTTTACCTAATCTTTACATTCCAATGAGATAAGAGTTCCTCCAACATTGTTTTCATGATAAAATTTAAAGTTAAATTAAAAAATAAAACAAATTCTTGATGACTATTTGTTGCAAATCAAATCAGTAATTAATGCTAATTTCTTGAGCTTTGGACATTTAAAATATGCAAAATGTGAATTTCAAACTGACGGTTATTATCTCTTAATTAAAGTTAAAATAAAAATTAGAAAAGTCATCATGACAATTGCTTTCAAATCAGATCAGTAATTACTGATAATATCAATAATTTTGAAATTCAAAATATGCAAAATGGTAATTTAAAATTGACGTTCTCTCTCTTTTTTTCCTACTTTGCATATCATTTCTAATATTTAATTAGTTTAATAAAGCAGGATATAAGGATATACACTACTTACATTTCAGTTCCCAATAAACACCAGTTCCCAATAAACATCTGCCCTCAACATTTTATAATCAAACATCAGTTCCCAATAAACATCTGTCGAGATTCAAAATTCTGGCTCCACATTCAAAATTCAAAATTCAAACCATATATTCTAATCCTATAAATAAGATATAATTATCTGGTTTCACATTCAAATCTCGCTCGCTCATATATGTGAGTGTATCTCTCTCTCTCAAATGCATCTTTCTCGTGATTCAGCCGCTAATCTCCGATTACACTTCTTTGTTCGAATGTTTGTTGATTATGTTGACATGTTATCGTTCCAGTATCATTGTTCCAACATCGTCGTTTCAATGAGGCTTCCCATCACACATCAACCTTTCAATATCGATGTTGCAGTATCATTGTTGCAACATCGTGAAAAGTTGCATGTGCTACCTTCTTTGATGGGAGAGTTGCAGCTTGAACGGACAATATGTATCTTCTATCGTGAAAAGTTGCATGTGCTATCTTCTTTGATGGGAGAGTTGCATTGTTCAATTTTCATTAAATCGAAAGTCAGGTTTTCTTGCGTCAGGAAGATTTTCTCCTTTTATAGAAAGTATAGATTCGTGCAGGTTTCCAGAGATCTTATGCGGATGCCTTCAACTTCCGTTCGTGAGCTTTGTGTTGTCAGTAATATAGAGTGCGGTGATAGAGACGTGCAGTTCATGGCGATGCTGAAGGACATACATCGAGAGGTTCAGCAATCGATGGAGTTGAAACTAAAGTTTCTTAATTCTTGCTGTTATTCTTAGATTTGAACTTTAATATTGTTCAGTATGTGATGTAATTATTGGACTTTTAGTTTTAAGGTCATGAATAAATGAATAAATTTTAATTTTATGAATCTATGTTGTGTTTTATTTTTACTTATTATTTAGTGTTTGAGTAAGATTAAGATTATGTTGATGTTGAATTGTGTCTGAACATCTGTTTGGTAAGTCAACAAAGGTTTAATAGTGTCATGGATTAGTTTGATGGTGAACAGATTCTGTTAATGTTGAATTGTGTCTGAACATCTGTTTGGTAAGTCAACAGAGGTTTAATAGTATCAAATGTTCATTTGATGGTCAGCAGGAGAGTGCAAAGATAAAACAAATGTTTACAATTTAATCATTGAGATCTGTTTTTTGAAGAATCTGTGCTCCTGCAAATTACAGAGAGTCAATATTTGGAGTTGTAAAAAGGTCTGTTGTAGTTAAAGTTTGGTAAAAGAGAACATCTGCTGATTATGAAACAACTGTTTATTCTAACCACTGTTAAATTACCACTGTTGACTAAAGTTTGACGAAAGAGAAAATTTGCCGATGAATAAATGTTTGAAGATGCAAAGGTCTGCTATGTGTCAACAGATGTTAACGAACAACAGATGATATTCAATCTTAAAATGCTTAACAACAGTTGATATTCAATCTTAAATGCTTAAGAGCCGCACATAAATCAGATAATTGTTATTCTTGTGCTAATTGTTAATACACTTTGTAGTTAGTTCTTCTTCTTCTTCGTTATTTCATATAATATAATGATTTGTTATACAACTACCTGATTTCATATTTCATTATGATTTGTATGCTTTTAGGGTTTGATTTTATATTGGTCATCACATTAATGGTTATCCACTCCTAGCTTAAAGTCAGTCACTGTTGTCATTTGTAACTGTTGCAAACCACTGATATTGTTCCATCAGTGGTTTCCTACCAACTGTCCTCCATTATCATCAGAGGTTGGCACGTGGACAGTACATAGCGGTCAGATCTTTTTGTAACCGCTGCCACATCAGCATTCATTTTTCCCCCTATAAGATCAAAACCCCCAAACAGGGTTTTTACTGTCGAATCGAATTCAAAGTTCCTTTCTCAAAACAGTTATCATCCATTTCTCTCAAAATAACTGGCAGATGTGCTAACAAAAGATCAGCTGGCAGATGTGCTAACAAAAGCATTAGACACATCCACCTTTGAAATCTTGATCTCAAGGATTGGCATGCTAAACATGGAATAACAAGCAAAATCCTGTTTTTCTATGAATAAAAACATTAAAATGTTTTCAGAAAATCAAAAATCCATCCTTAAAAATAGCTAATTTTTCATTAATCCTTACAAGTTTGCCATAACCACTGTTTTTGGTTCAAACACCTGTTTCTGCTAAATGTTGTCCACTGCTGAAAGTCAACCTTTGTTCTCTCATTTCCTTGTTAAGCAATGTTGATCAAACATCAGTGTTTTAATCCACTGATAGGCTATCCACTGATAGTTAAAAATCACCCACTGTTTTCATTGTTACAGTTGCAAACCACTGATATTGTTCCAACAGTGGTTTCCTAACAACTGTCATCCATTATTCATCAGCGGTTGGCACGTGGACAATACTTAGCGGTCAGATCTTTTGTAACCGCTGCCACATCAGCATACACTTTTTCCAACTATAAAACCCTTATGAAAACCCCAAACAAGGTTTTCACTGTCCAATCGAAATCAAAATTCCTTTCTAAAAGCAGTTACCATCAATTTCTCTCAAATCATTTCTCCATTTCATCTCTCAATCGCTCAGTTTCTTCATTCACTCATAAAAATCCACGATTCATCATGGCTCTTCCATACAAAGCTCCTCATAACTACTTGGGTTTACTTGAAAAACCAAGTCATACCACCACCTTCGATTCTGTCATAGACGCTCTTTCATCCTCAAAGTACAAAACTTTGTTGACCTATGATGCTCTGATCTACCTGGAAACCCAAAGAGAGTTTTGGAAAAATGTGAAACTTGAAACTAAGGATAAAACGCCTTTAACCATTACTTCTACAATAAAGGGTATTTCAGTCACCATTACTCCACAAACCATCTCGGAGGTATTTGAACTCGATGATCTTTAAGGTAAAACTTCTTTTCCAAAAATTGAGTATCAAACTGATTTCATTGAAAGATGGTATGCTGAAGAAATGAAAAAAGAAACTTTACAAAAGGGGAGTTTTCCATCCGCCCCAAGGTTTTTATTTCATACCCTTCTAATGTGTGTGTAAAAAAAACCACTGCTTTCAATGAAATCCCATTGAAGATCCAATATTTGGGTTATGCTATAATGAATGAAGAAAATTTTAACTATTCCCAGGAGATTTTCAATGATCTTGTTAAAAATGTTAATGAAAAATCATTTTTATTATTTCCAAGGTTCTTAAGTTACTATTTTAGAAAGAAATTTTCAAAAGATAATGCTCATGTCATTATTCAAGGAGAGCCTTTTCAAATAAACAGTCTAACCTCTGAAACATTTACAAGGCTGTCAAAACCTTCCAAAACACAAGCAGAGGTACCTGAGCAGACTTTAGCAGTAACCACTGCTCCTCAGGCACCTGCTGTTGAGCCCACTGCTGAAGGTGATCACACCAGCACAACCACTGCTGTGAAACCCACACCTAAAACCACCAAAAAGCCCAAAAAGAAAAAGATCCAGAAGCCCCCCAAACCCACAAAAAAGGTAACTCTGGAAGATGAGATCCCAAAGCAACTACCTGTGACATCACAAAAGTCACCAGAAACCACTGCTGCTACTACCTCACAGCAGATGGAACAAAGATCTCCACCTTTGCCTAAAACTCCTCCTGCATCCTCACAAAAGGATCAGGTTGTAAGCACAGGGACACCACAATATAAAGCTCTGGATCCACTTGGTTCCATCTTCCACAGTCCAAATCCCATGGACATATTTCTTTCTACCCCACATCCTTCATCAATAACATTACCACAATCCATGTTACCTCTATTGGATGCAGTTGATTTAGCCCAGACACAAATCAGTTCTTCTCAATCATCTATCACCGAGAATATGCCACAACAAGTGACTGAGTCTGGTGTCTCAATCTCTGTTAACCCACCAATAGTTGAGGAGGCTACACTGCAGGAATTACAAGTAATTCCTGTCAGTAGTTCAAGTGGAGCAGGAACTACAAGAGTTGAATCCACTGGTCTACACCTGGCCAGTGTTTCATCAATCAGACTCCCTTGAAGGCAATTTCCTCTCCAGCAACCCTGATATCCACTGGTATGTTTGTTCCAACCATTGGTGATCTTAAAAAGATATCAATTGCTGAGGAAAGAAGTCCCTAGTACCAAGAAAAAGGGGCATCAGTGGATGACTTTTTGGAAACTTTCCCTAAGTCAACTGCTGATACAACCACTGCTGGTGGGAAAGCAGATGATCCCATTGACTTGGGTGATGCTTTAAAATACAAAGAATTAACGGCAAGAGTGGATACAATTGAAACATCTATTGCAGATATCAAAACTATGCTGCAACAGTTGTTACAAGCACAAAAGGCAACACCCACTGCTGCACCAGCTCAAACTCTGCTCCATCATCTGCTCCTACTCCGAATGATCTTTGGGAATTATTTCAACCTCTGCTTCACAAACAAAGAGAACATGCTGATCAGCAACATGAAATTCAAATTCAAAAGATCAGAAATTTAATGGAAGCTAGGTTCATGGATACACAAGCAGACATCAAGGCAATCAAGGCGCATCTATTGCAAACCACTGGCACTGCTCCTCCTACAATAATCTTTGTTGATAACCCTCCACCAAATGATGCCAAAAAGGGGGAGAAAATGAAGCAGTTAAAGAAAAGGGGATATGAAGATGGTCTGTACATTGCACCAGAGAAATCCAGTATGCTTGCAAACCTCCCTAGGCCAGATGGTTCCAAAAAGTTTGATGAATCCTTAAATGCCTTAGATAATGAAAAGGCAAGGCTGAAAAAGGATATGGAGGCAAAAGGAAAATCAAGGTTTGAAAAGGAAAAGAAAGTCTTTATGGAGAAGGAAGAGCAGGGTACTTTTGAGCCCAAGGGTGAAGAAAACCTAAGCCTAAAAGAAGACAGCCCACTAGACAAGTGAAGCAGCCCAAATCCATACCTTCCAGATCCACAAAACATACTCCAAAACCTCCTAAAAGCTTCTCTCATCAATCTTCCAAACCAACAGATGTTGGAACACCTGTTGTATCAACAGTTGTTGATACTTCAGTGGTTTCAGCAGATGTTAACCCAACAACCACCACCAATACATCAACACACACTTCAACCAATGCCATCACTCAATCAACCACTGCCACTACAAAACCACCATCAAAATCACCACCTGCCAAAAAGCAGAAGACATCAGATGATACATCATCTGGATGATACATCATCTGTTGTAATGACAACAGTGGTTGAAACACCAGTTGTTTCAACAGCTGTTAGTCAATCATCTATCTCTTCACAAGCCATTGTTCCTTTTGATCCAAAAACTCAAATAGAAACACCAGAACCTGTTCCCATTTCATCTGCCCCTTGCAATATCACCAAACCTCAATCTTTTATTCCTTCAAAATTGTTCAACCCAATCAAAGATCCTATAGAACTCCAAGGATATGACTCTGCTGATGTTGTACCAGTAGCTGCCAGTTATCCACTAGAACTGCATGCTGTAAAGAATGAAATGAGGCAGTTTTACTTAGTGGATGATCCTTCAAAAAGGAAATCCCCTTCCCTGATTGGTTATAGAGATCCAGCCAACATAAATGAGTATTTAAAACTCAAGGCCAGGAAAGCTGATACCAGAGCTAGACTTGAATGCCAAGGGAAAAGTGACAATGAAGTCTCAACTTATACGCAGCTCTTGCTCACTAAAGTTAAACAGTTGGAAGATTATGCAAGAGACCTAAGCAAAGAAATGTCCAACCTGCCTCCAGAAGCTAACTTGCAGGAAGATCTGAAAGAATACATCATCAAGATGATCTTGAGTGAAAAATTCTACCCTGCCACAGCTGAACAATTCTAAGACTGGCCGTTTGTTGCTCTCAAAACAGAACTGAATAGAATTGAAAGAATAAAGAGAGATCCAGGCATGAAAAGGTCAGCACCAAATTGGAGCAAATACAAAAAGAAAATTGATGATCTTACATTGGAGTATAAAAGAAAGAAGCATGAATTGGTTGATGCAAAAGTGGGAACTGCCAATGCCATATCAAAATGGACAAGGCAGTACACTGATGAGGCTTATGAAAGGCTAAGAAAAAGGAGAGAAAAAGATCCTAAACTTCCAAAGAAGCCTGATTACAAAACCACTGCTAAACCAAAGCAGCAGTCTCACACTTCTGAACCACTGTTCACATCATCAGATACCTCTACCATTGTGGTAAATCAAAGAAAGAGGCAAAAACTGACTGATGAAAAAGAGAAAGAACAACAAGCTGTATATTTCAAAGAAGCTATCAGAACAATGGCACTAGAGGATGACAACTCAGCAAAGCTTCAAAACATAGCCAAACAAGTTCTGAACAGGCCACCATCTCCAAACTCATCAGCAAATAAACCTCTCCCAAGAAACCCATTAGGTTCAAAAATACTAAAGTGGATGTCTGATAAAAAGACCCATGTATTGACTCTGATCAGATATAATGGTGTAGTGAAGCAAATATCAAGTGAAGCAGCACTTGGCCTGGGTGTTGAAGATTTACAGGATCTCCTTGAGCTTACACTTTGCAGGGATGGGGATGATACAAGTTACTTAGATTTTGAATTGCAATTTAAAGGGCAAGTTAGGGAACTTTTGATGAGACAATAAAAATCTAGAATAGTGAATAGTTTTGGCATCATCTGTTCCAGGGGGAACATTAATCCTTTAAAGTCATTTACAACCACTGTTTTCGTTAAAAATTTGATTGTTAAATGTTATCCTCTGCTGAAAGAAAACTTCTGTTTCTTCATTTTTCATGTTGACCATTGACTGACCAAACATCAGTTTTTCAATCACTGTTGGGTATCCACTGATTGTTAAAAAACACCCACTGATCACATTTTTATTCTTGACATCTACTGATATTGACCATTAGTGGTTTCCCTAAAAAACAGCCACTCACCTTTTTATTGTTGATGTGGTTAATTAATTATAGAATTAAATTATCAAATGAAAACTAGAATTACAATGAAAAACACCCACTGCTCACATTTTTATTGTAATGATTACATTTTTATTGTAATGATGTTGGATTAATAACAAATAGTAATTAATATAACTAAGTTTCCCGAGCTCGGGAAGCAATCCCGGGTAAAAACCTAGTGTATAATATATAGGGGAGGGTTAGATAGAAAACCCTAAAAATTTGAGAAAACCCTAGAAAACCCAACCTCCCGACTTTTTTTTTTTTGAAAAAAATAACACATGTAATATACATGTTTTTAAGAGTTTTGAGCCAAAAAAAAAAATCAAAAAAGCGCTGAGTGGTTTTTTTTTTTTTTTTTAAATAAACAAGTTTCAGCACTTTTTGTCTAACACATGTTAGTGATGAAAGTTGCTGAAACTTGTTTATTTTTTTAAAAAACATCCACTCGGCGCTTTTTTTATTTTTTGGGCTCAAAACTCTTAAAAACATGTATATTACATGTGTTATTTTTTTCAAAAAAAAAAGTCGGAAGGTTGGGTTTTCTAGGGTTTTCTCAAATTTTTAGGGTTTTCTATCTAGCATTGTCCTATATATATATATATAGGGTAGGGATCCTAAGAGAAGTCCATCCTATTTGAGAAACTTGAGAAGCATTCTGGACCACACATTTTCCTAAGCTTTTCGTAATATACACATATGTATAGTCTAAAATTGACTATATACATATATGTATATTGTCAAATCTTGAATTATACACATGTATATAGTCAATTTTAAACTATACATATGTGTGTATTACGAAAAGCTTAGGGAAAATGTGTGGTCCGGAATGTTTCTCAATTAGCCTAGTGTTTCTCACACGATCCTAACCCTATATATATATATATATATATATATATATATATATATATTACAACTCGAGGTGGTTCTCATTTTAGCGGTCACTTATATATATATATATTGCTTAGGATCCTAACCCGTAGGAACATGGTTGGAAAAAAGAATTAAGAAACTTCGTAGAAATTTTCAAACCATACTGAATAGTTTGGTTTACAGTTTAATCACGAAATCGATTAGAATTTAAACCGCTTATTATTTACTTGGCATTTATTTATTTTAAACTGGACTATAAACATGATCTTTTCTGCGATAACAAAGAGATCAAATGAATTCATCAGAACCAAAAGTCGAACTTCATCTTGAAGCTAAAAATAAATTACTAGTCACCTGTTTCAACAAACCATAGTGCGAACAATTAAATCGGTCAACTCAATTTACAGGCATTAAAACGATACACAAGAGTAAAGACGGCAGTCTTCGAAATAACCCGCCTGACATTTCACGGCGCATGTACAATGTTACATCATGAATCAGGAAGCTTTAACCATTTCGGGATCTCAAATGCATTCAAAGAATTTGGACATCCGAATCATTCGAACATTGTTGGACAAAATCCGCCAACGAGGGATGTTTTAAATCCTGATCCAGTTGCTGATCTTGGGCCGCAGGGTACGCTTGTGGTTGCGACATTCGATAATATGGTTCTTTAAGATCGAGTTTGCAACTTGACGTTTGTAGTATTCCTCCTTGTTTAGCACCGGGGCCCCACATTTTAGCTACATGACACAAAACATCACAAAAGGTCATATAACAATTGGTTTTAGGGCTACAAACTAACCAAACGTTCAGCGAACGGTCGTTTGTGTTCATTCGTGTATTAAACAAACGAACACGAACAACAAATTTTGTTCATTTAGTTTAGTTAAATGAACGAAAATGAACAGAGACTGTGTTCGTTCATTTATGTTCGATAACGTGTTCGTTTTTTATATTTTATTTAAATACTTCAAAATTCCGTCAAAACAAAATATTTAAAAAGTGTAAGTGTATTCTATTCATGAACGCTTGTTTGTGTTTGTTTGTTTCCATTTGTGTTCATTAACGTCCGTTTTCGTTCGTTGCCTAAAATTAATAAACGAACACAACACATTTATTTCCTTAACAAACGAACACAAACATAAAATCTCGTTCGGTATGTGTTCATGAACAGTTCGTGAACACATATATTTCTTAACAAACTAACACGAACAAAGCCTTCTTGTTCGTGCCCGCTCGGTTTGTTTGCAGCCCTAATCGGTTTCTAGTGATTCTGATTATGAGATTTGTGACGAACCTGACATGGTTAGGTTGATTGTGTAACTCTGAGCACTGTGTGCAATCATGTGAAGATGACCGGTAATTTCTTGGCCCTGCATGACGTATATGGGTTGGGACAACACACAACGTAGTTGGTACCAGTGAGTCGTGGGTGCACCAGGAGCCGTGGTTAGCCACCTTTGTACAGTGCTGTAGGTCAACAAATTATTAAACAAAACTTAATTAGTAGAGATAATAGCTTAGTAATAAAGTCAGCAAAATGGGTAACTTAAAAATACAAGTAAATGCCATTTTCGTCCATAAGGTTTGGCTAGTTTTGCAACTTTCGTCCAAAGGTTTGTTTTTTAGCATCTGGATCCAAAAGGTTTAAAATCTTGCCATTTTCATCCGTCTCATTAACTCCATCCAGTTTTCTCCATTAAGTTAGGGGTCTTGTCTTTTTTGTTAACTTAAAGGGCAATTAGGTCTTTTCACTTTATGTAAAAAGACCGAATACCCCTGAAAAAAAAAACGAATTTCCATTTAAGTTAACAATAAAGACAAGAAATACCCCTGACTTAACAAAGAAAAATAGATGGAGTTAACGAGCCGAATGAAAATGGCAAAATTTCAAACCGTTTAGATCTAGATGCGAAAAAAACAAACCTTTGGACGAAAGTCGCAAAACAGACCTAAGCTCAGGAACGAAAACGGTATTTTACTCAAAAAAAAAAAGATTGATTGTATATTACCTTCCATTAAATAAAACATCAAACCAACATGCTAAACCATGTATTCTTGTGCCCACAGAAGCTGTGAATTTTAACGGTATGTTGATTTCATACAAGTCCTCTTCCTAAAAATGGAATTATAATATAATGTTGCAACGTTATCTTCATTTAGTGAAAACGAAATTATGAAAAAAAGAAGCATAAACGGCTGTCCAGCCAAACAGTAAAAATATAGAATATTTATTTATTAAAAACAATACCTTTACGGTGGTAAAATTGATGATATGTGAAATTGAAGGAGCCACCAATAACCTTGGATCAAAGGCATCAACCACAGGCTGCATGCACAATCTTACGTTAGATAAGAGAACCAGAAATGTTAAGAATGACGATCAATATTAAATAATCATACCTGTGAAAAATATCCTTGAAATGCGGTACCATGTAAAGCGGTCAAATCAACACCGTAATAGTTCTGTTGCTGCCAAAATAGGGACTGCATAACGAAGAGCAAGAATTATGTAAACCTCTTGTAGTAATAACTAATAATACACAGGCAAACCACTTTTTGCAAACCATAATCGAAATCATCTACGAACAACAAAGGAAAACAGACGTTAAGCTAATGAAAACAGCAAACACAAATGTCATACCTTGTTAGCAATTTCAACAAAGAGATACTCGTCACTAAATGGTGCCATGTGAATTCTGCAAATTGAAAGAAACATATAAGAAAGGTGAATAAAAGTATAAACAACATAAATAACAAACAGGTTTGCATCACATGATGTATCATACCTTCTTAGTTAATAAACAAAATAATTTGTGATAAAAAATAAATTTTATAAAAAGCAAGCATATGAAGGCCGCAAAATGAGAGAGAAGGAAATCATTAATAAACTAGGGGGATTCCCCCACGCTATGTGGCGGATATTTGTTTCAGTTAATTACCAACCGAAAGAGAGAAAAAACCGTGATATGTTCAAAAAGAAATCAACATGCGGTTTACATGGATCAAAAAAATGAATGCCGATACCGATACTCGGTCGGAATAAGTTCATTTCGTCAGGGTACTGACACTCGTATAGCCTATGAAACTAAGAAACACTCTGTTTTGGAGCAACTTCGTTATCAACAATATGTATATCGGAACGTCGGAAAAAATTAAGAACCACCACGTATTCAGTTTTTTTTTAAGTTAACAAACGCGAGTTATCAGAGAAAAATTAAATTAAATGAAAAGTAAATGAGTTAAAGACGTGCAATGTTCAAAGTACATAAGGGGTACTACTGAAATTTAAAATACATAAATAATATTATATTATTAATAATATTATTAATAATAATGTAAATCAGAATTATGCAATCAAATTAACATGGTTGATAGTAGATAACCTTGCGCCGTCTTTAATTCAATTATTTCAACTAAAAACCATAAAATATGGCGGCACTGTTCACCAGCCACCATTTTTAGTAATGTATGAAGTTCCATTTATCATCAAAACATGGAAATGCATTTGGTTATGGTGTTAAAAACAAATAAAATCACCTTCCAACAGTGGGAAACAATTTCCCATTAGGGACAAGAAACCGATCTCTTGCAATGACATAAGACTCGAGCATTCTTTCATTAATTAACAAGGTGCCTGTAAAAAAGTAATAAATTATAAGAAACAAGAATATGTTTTAACCACCTCATAAACAAATAGTAATAGCATGAAAACATATAAAACAAGCCACTTTTCAGTTCAGCATTAACAAGACAATATAAATATGCTATAATTATTAATAAACTCACCCATAGGCTCTGAAATTAATATATCGGCTTTCTCGGGCAATTCAACATCTTCAACTTTGCCCTTGATAACCGTAATTCTTTGTCCCAAACTAGGGTTCCCCGCAATAAGCTTTTGAGCATAGTCAGCCATTTCAGACGCTTCAACAGCATAAACATGTTTTGCACCAGCCTAACGAGTGTCAAGATTAGTCATTTAACGTGACATCACAAAACGCGGTCAGTATATGTGATAGTGTAAGCAAGCGTTTGGATTTGCGTTCTGCAACCTATTTTGTGACTTCACGTCGTAATAATCAGTTTTTAATATTTAGATAAACAGACTCTGGGGTAATCAGTTTCAAAATGCAATCCAAACAAGCTCTATGAGTATAAACTACTAAACTAGTAATACCTGAGCAGCAAACAATGACAGTATGCCACTTCCGGCACCAACATCAACCACTACCCGCCCAGCAAAATCGGCTTTATTCTCAATAACTGCAGCATAGTAGGAACCTAGAAAAACATTTATCGTGTGTTTCAGTTCCATAAAATCCCAAATGTGTTCATTTGGCCCGTGATTTAATAAGCACAATGTGATACATGCAACTCAAAAAAGAAAAAGAAGCGATATATTGACCTGTTCTCACATAATCCTGCATCATATTTAATAAGCACAATGTCAAATAAACCTCTCCCAAGAAACCCAATAGGTTCAAAAATACTAAAGTGGATGTCTGATAAAAAGACTCATGTATTGACTCTGATCAGATCTAATGGTGTAGTGAAGCAAATATCAAGTGAAGCAGCACTTGGCCTGGGTGTTGAAGATTTACAGGATCTCCTTGAGCTTACACTTTGCAGGGATGGGGATGATACAAGTTACTTAGATTTTGAATTGCAATTTAAAGGGCAAGTTAGGGAAATTTTGATGAGACAATAAAAATCTAGAATAATGAATAGTTTTGGCATCATCTGTTCCAGGGGGAACATTAATCCTTAAAAGTCATTTACAACCAATGTTTTCGTTAAAAATTTGATTGTTAAATGTTATCCTCTGCTGAAAGACAACTTCTGTTTCTTCATTTTTCATGTTGACCATTGACTGACCAAACATCAGTTTTTCAATCACTGTTGGGTATCCACTGATTGTTAAAAAACACCCACTGCTCACATTTTTATTCTTGACATCTACTGATATTGACCATCAGTGGTTTCCCTAAAAAACAGCCACTCACCTTTTTATTGTTGATGTGGTTAATTAATTATAGAATTAAATTATCAAATGAAAACTAGAATTACGATGAAAAACACCCACTGCTCACATTTTTATTGTAATGATTACATTTTTATTGTAATGATGTTGGATTAATAACAAATAGTAATTAATATAACTAAGTTTCCCGAGCTCGGGAAGCAATCCCGGGTAAAAACCTAGTGTGTGTGTGTGTGTGTATATATATATATATATAGGGGAGGGTTAGATAGAAAACCCTAAAAATTTGAGAAAACCCTAGAAAACCCAACCTCCCGACTTTTTTTTTTTTTTTTTTTGTTGAAAAAAATAACACATGTAATATACATGTTTTTAAGAGTTTTGAGCCAAAAAAATCAAAAAAGCGCCGAGTGGTTTTTTTTTTTTTTTAAATAAACAAGTTTCAGCACTTTTTGTCTAACACATGTTAGTGATGAAAGTTGCTGAAACTTGTTTATTTTTTTAAAAACATTCACTCGGCGTTTTTTTTTTTTTATTTTTTTGGCTCAAAACTCTTAAAAACATGTATATTATATGTGTTATTTTAAAAAAAAAAAAATCGGGAGGTTGGGTTTTCTTAATTTTTTAGGGTTTTCTATCTAGCATTGTCCTATATATATATATATATAGGGTAGGGATCCTAAGAGAAGTCCATCCTATTTGAGAAACTTGAGAAGCATTCTGGACCACACATTTTCCTAAGTTTTTCGTAATATACACATATGTATAGTCTAAAATTGACTATATACATATATGTATATTATCAAATCTTGAATTATACACATATGTATATAGTCAATTTTAAACTATACATATGTGTATATTACGAAAAGCTTAGGGAAAATACGTGGTCCAGAATGTTTCTCAAGTTTCTCAATTAGCCTAGTGCTTCTCACACGATCCTAACCCTATATATTGCTTAGGATCCTAACCCGTAGGAACATGGTAGGAAAAAAGAATTAAGAAACTTCGTAGAAATTTTCAAACCATACTGAATAGTTTGGTTTACAGTTTAATCACCAAATCGATTAGAATTTAAACCGTTTATTATTTACTTGGCATTTATTTATTTTAAACTGGACTATAAACATGATCTTTTCTGCGATAACAAAGAGATCAAATGAATTCATCAGAACCAAACAAAAGTCGAACTTCATCTTGAAGCTAAAAATAAATTACTAGTCACCTGTTTCAACAGACCATAGTGCGAACAATTAAATCGGTCAACTCAATTTACAGGCATTAAAACGATACACAAGAGTAAAGACGGCAGTCTTCGAAATAACCCGCCTGACATTTCACGGTGCATGTACAATGTTACATCATGAATCAGGAAGCTTTAACCATTTCGGGATCTCAAATGCATTCAAAGAATTTGGACATCCGAATCATTCGAACATTGTTGGACAAAATCCGCCAACGAGGGATGTTTTAAATCCTGATCCGGCTGCTGATCTTGGGCCGCAGGGTACGCTTGTGGTTGCGACATTCGATAATATGGTTCTTTAAGATCGAGTTTGCAACTTGACGTTTGTAGTATTCCTCCTTGTTTAGCACCGGGGCCCCACATTTTAGCTACACGACACAAAACATCACAAAAGGTCATATAACAATTGGTTTTAGGGCTGCAAACGAACCAAATGTTCAGCGAACAGTCGTTTGTGTTCATTCGTGTATTAAACAAACGAACACGAACAAGAAATTTTGTTCATTTAGTTTAGCTAAATGAACGAAAATGAACAGAGACTGTGTTCGTTCATTTATGTTCGATAACGTGTTCGTTTTTATATTTTATTTAAATACTTCAAAATTCCGTCAAAACAAAATATTTAAAAAGTGTAAGTGTATTCAATTCATGAACGCTTGTTTGTGTTCGTTTGTTTCCATTTGTGTTCATCAACGTCCGTTTTCGTTCGTTGCCTAAAATTAATAAACGAACACAACACATTTATTTCCTTAACAAACGAACACGAACATAAAATCTCGTTCGGTATGTGTTCATGAACAGTTCGTGAACACATATATTTCTTAACAAACTAACACGAACAAAGCCTTCTTGTTCGTGCCCGTACGGTTCGTTTGCAGCCCTAATCGGTTTCTAGTGATTCTGATTATGAGGTTTGTGACGAACCTGACATGGTTAGGTTGATTGTGTAACTCTGAGCACTGTGTGCAATCATGTGAAGATGACCAGTAATTTCTTGGCCCTGCATGACGTATATGGGTTGGGACAACACACAACGTAGTTGGTACCAGTGAGTCGTGGGTGCACCAGGAGCCGTGGTTAGCCACCTTTGTACAGTGCTGTAGGTCAACAAATTATTAAACAAAACTTAATTAGTAGAGATAATAGCTTAGTTATAAAGTCAGCAAAATGGGTAACTTAAAAAAAGAGTAATTGCCATTTTCGTCCATAAGGTTTGGCTAGTTTTGCGACTTTTGTCCAAAGGTTTGTTTTTTTCGCATCTGGATCCAAACGGTTTAAAATCTTGCCATTTACATCCATCTCATTAACTCCATCCAGTTTTCTCCATTAAGTCAGGGGTATTTCTTGTCTTTTTTTGTTAACTTAAAGGGCAATTAGGTCTTTTTCACTTTATGTAAAAAGACCGAATACCCATGGAAAAAAAACGAATTGCCCTTTTTGCTAACAATAAAGACAAGAAATACCCCCGACTTAACAAAGAAAAATGAATGGAGTTAACGAGCCGAATGAAAATGGCAAAATTTCAAACCGTTTAGATCTAGATGCGAAAAATAACAAACCTTTGGACGAAAGTCGCAAAACAGACCTAAGCTCAGGAACAAAAAAGGCATTTTACTAAAAAAAAGATTGATTGTATATTACCTTCCATTAAATAAAACATCGAACCAACATGCTAAACCATGTATTCGTGTGCCCACAGAAGCTGTGAATTTTAACGGTATGTTGATTTCATACAAGTCCTCTTCCTAAAAATGGAATTATAATATAATGTTGCAACGTTATCTTCATTTAGTGAAAACGAAATTATGAAAAAAAAGAAGCATAAACGGCTGTCCAGCCAAACAGTAAAAATACATAATATTTATTTATTAAAAACAATACCTTTACGGTGGTAAAATTGATGATATGTGAAATTGAAGGAGCCACCAATAACCTTGGATCAAAGGCATCAACCACAGGCTGCATGCACAATCTTACTTTAGATAAGAGAACCAGAAATGTTAAGAATGACGATCAATATTAAATAATCATACCTGTGAAAAATATCCTTGAAATGCGGTACCATGTAAAGCGGTCAAATCAACACCGTAATAGTTCTGTTGCTGCCAAAATAGGGACTGCATAACGAAGAGCAAGAATTATGTAAACCTCTTGTAGTAATAACTAATAATACACAGACAAACCACTTTTTGCAAACCATAATCGAAATCATCTACGAACAACAAAGGAAAACAGACGTTAAGCTAATGAAAACAGCAAACACAAATGTCATACCTTGTTAGCAATTTCAACAAAGAGATACTCGTCACTAAATGGTGCCATGTGAATTCTGCAAATTGAAAGAAACATATAAGAAAGGTGAATAAAAGTATAAACAACATAAATAACAAACAGGTTTGCATCACATGATGTATCATACTTTCTTAGTTAATAAACAAAATAATTTGTGATAAAAAATAAATTTTATAAAAAACAAGCATATGAAGGCCGCAAAATGAGAGAGAAGGAAATCATTAATAAACTAGGGGGATTCCCCCACGCTATGTGGTGGATATTTGTTTCAGTTAATTACCAACCGAAAGAGAGAAAAAACCGTGATATGTTCAAAAAGATATCAACATGCGGTTTACATGGATCAAAAAAATGAATGCCGATACCGATACTCGGTCGGAATAAGTTCATTTCGTCAGGGTACTGACACTCGTATAGCCTATGAAACTAAGAAACACTCTGTTTTGGAGCAACTTCGTTATCGACAATATGTATATCGGAACGTCGGAAAAAATTAAGAACCACCACGTATTCAGTTTTTTTTTAAGTTAACAAACGCGAGTTATCAGAGAAAAATTAAATTAAATGAAAAGTAAATGAGTTAAAGACGTGCAATGTTTAAAGTACATAAGGGGTACTACTGAAATTTAAAATACATAAATAATATTATATTATTAATAATAATGTAAATCAGAATTATGCAATCAAATTAACATGGTTGATAGTAGATAACCTTGCGCCGTCTTTAATTCAATTATTTCAACTAAAAACCATAAAATATGGCGGCACCGTTCACCAGCCACCATTTTTAGTAATGTATGAAGTTCCATTTATCATCAAAACATGGAAATGCATTTGGTTATGGTGTTAAAAACAAATAAAATCACCTTCCAACAGTGGGAAACATTTTCCCATTAGGGACAAGAAACCGATCTCTTGCAATGACATAAGACTCGAGCATTCTTTCATTAATTAACAAGGTGCCTGTAAAAAAGTAATAAATTATAAGAAACAAGAATATGTCTTAACCACCTCATAAACAAATAGTAATAGCATGGAAACATATAAAACAAGCCACTTTTCAGTTCAGCATTAACAAGACAATATAAATATGGTATAATTATTAATAAACTCACCCATAGGCTCTGAAATTAATATATCGGCTTTCTCGGGCAATTCAACGTCTTCAACTTTGCCCTTGATAACCGTAATTCTTTGTCCCAAACTAGGGTTCCCCGCAATAAGCTTTTGAGCATAGTCGGCCATTTCAGACGCTTCAACAGCATAAACATGTTTTGCACCAGCCTAACGAATGCCAAGATTAGTCATTTAACGTGACATCACAAAACGCGGTCAGTATATGTGATAGTGTAAGTGAGCTTTTGGATTTGCGTTCTGCAACCTATTTTGTGACTTCACGTCGTAATAATCAGTTTTTAATATTTAGATAAACAGACTCTGTGGTAATCAGTTTCAAAATGCAATCCAAACGCGCTCTGAGTATAAACTACTAAACTAGTAATACCTGAGCGGCAAACAATGACAGTATGCCACTTCCGGCACCAACATCAACCACTACCCGCCCAGCAAAATCAGCTTTATTCTCAATAACCGCAGCATAGTAGGAACCTCGAAAAAAAACATTTATCGTGTATTTCAGCTCCATAAAATCTCAAATGTGTTCATTTGACCCGTGCTTTAATAAGCACAATGTGATACATGCAACTCAAAAAAGAAAAAGAAAGCGATATATATTGACCTGTTCTCACATAATCCTGCATCATATTTTGCTGATGAAGCAGTTGCCCATAGTAATGGAAATACATTTTAGCAGAAGATGCTTCTATTTTATCATCAAACTTGCTTTTAGAAGAAGAAACCATTCCGTTTGGTAAACTTGATCCTGTAGAAAGAAACAATAAATAATCAGGTCGATTGAGAGCGCATCCGCCGCATTAAAAGCACAATAAGTATAATGATGTATTTAACATCCGGCAGTGGTTATACTTTTCATTCTTTCGTTTTATCTCACCGGGTGTAAATATGAGATAAAAGGAATTACTAAAGTTAAAAGAAACGGTGTCATTCATTAATCATTAATGCATGACAGATAATGTTAGCATAAGTTAACATACCTTGAGTAACTGCTTTACTTTTCCATTGCTCAAATGCACCATGAAAGGCGCTACTTTCTTCCTCGTCTTTAAATTGAATAGTGATTCCTTTTGAATAAGTTCTCTGGTTCAAACGTGAAATTATTATTAGTTATGTTCTACTAATGTGTGCACATTGCACGTCACAGACATATAATAACACTAATTGAAGCTCAAAATGCTATATGGTTTCTTATATACATAGAAACATATATAGGTTATTAGGTACTTTATATAAATGAAAATTGAATCAAAACGGGTTCATTAGTAGTAGAAAATATCCATTTTGAGAAAATAAACTAAATCTAAGCATACAAGCTCTTCACATTGGCATACCTCTTTGACGGTTTCGGAACCTTCTGATACGCAAAGTGATTGGAATGCACCTAGCCTGAAAAGCTGAAAGCCACAAAAAGGTGAGAATTGAGTATGGTGATACAAATCAATTCAAACTCTAATCCATACATTCGATTTATCGACGCAGTTCAAGATTCTAGATACGGAAATCCTCATAAACGGGACCCACAACAGAAATGAGGAATGCAATGAAATCAAATGAATGAACGTGCTCAAATTTACAACTCAAATGGTATGAATTTTGAAAAGTGGATTCTAAAAGTGCTATACACCCCCATTCGTCATACCGCCCATTAGACAGTGAAGAAGGGTCATAAGGGCCATATGACGCTTGTTACTGGTGTGTTGTGTCTCACATTTCTGTGTCAGTCTAAAACATCATACCATTCGCATAATTTGTATGTGCACCAACTCATATGGCCTGTATAAACATTCGGCATAACACCCATACAGCCTGTGTAAGCCCTCATACAGCCCATATGACCATACAACCCATCCGTCATGTGGGCCACTAAATGCCAAAAAAAAGGGTCACACGGGCTGTATGACCTATGTAAGTGGCATGCTATGCCATATCACATCAGTCACTTCTAAGTCAGTCTAACACATCATATGACCCATAAAAAACATTACGGACCGTATAACCATATATGACCCGTCCAATATGTCATTGGTGTCCATACACCCAACCCCAACAACAATCTCACTATCTTTTAACATATTCCAAACAACAATAAAAATCAAAACTTTAATCAAACTACAATAAAAAATCAAAACTTTAATCAACCAACAACAAAACAAACAGACCAATACCTGAGTGGTTCGAAGATCAAACTTAAAAGGTTGTTGCCCATCAAGCTCAACAACAAAGTGGAGCTCCGGGAACCCAGAACCGGACCCGAAACCCGCCAACAGAGGCCCAGATACAAGATTTGGAGGGTTTGATGCGAGCAAAGTAATGGAAGCAACGATGAAATTGTTATTCATGTTGTATTGAAGATGACTCTGTTTTCAGTGAAAAGATTGCGTGTGCATATGTAATTGTGTGTATGGAATGTGGGTGGGAGTGAAATGGAAGCTAGGGTTTATGGGTTAGAGAGAGAAACAGGAAGATGGTAAAGGTTTTAGAGAGAGAAAGAGGCGCGATCACTTGCTGGATCATCACGACAACTCAAATAGTTATTTTGTCACTTGTTATTTTCTAATTTAAAGGAAATTTATATTTTTATATAAGTTTATAAAAGCATTCACGTCCGATTTACTTGTCAAATAAACACGACTAGGGCTGTGAATGAACCGAACGTTCAGCGAACAGTTCGTGAATCGTTTGGCGGAAAGTTCGTTTATGTTCGATTAGCTTAACGAACGAACACGAACAAAAAATTTCGTTCGGTTAGCTTAGCGAACGAACACAGGTCTCGTTCGTTCGACTGCATTCGTGAACGTTCGGTAATATGTTTGTTTGATTATATTAAAAAAAATAAGAAATAATAAACCTTTTATCTACACATATTGAAAATTGAAACTCTATTTTTTCTAAATTAACTAAAATTTGGACATTCTAAGACATTTTTTGTGATAATTATATCTAAGTTAATTAAACTTTATTCATCGTTTGGTGGTGTGGTAGACTTCTTGTGTTTTGATTTATCATTTGATGATAACTGCTTATATCCAATGTTTAAGGGTAACAATGTTTTCGTTTTTTTTATTTTCAAGTTAAATGTTCGTTTGCTTTCTTTTTTATTTGTTTGCGTTCGTTTGTGTTCAAGACCAGTGTTCATGAACTATTCGTGAACAATTGAATTTCCTTAACGAACGAACACGAACATAAACTTATGTTCGGTATGCGTTCGTGAACAGTTCGCAAACATGTTAATTTCGTTAACGAACGAACACGAACATGGCCTAAACGCGACAAACACAAAAAGAAAACTACGGCTGAGCTATAAAGTTGCTTAGTAACGAAGAAATTAATAGTGCATGTAAAGACGAACAAAACGAAAGCTGAATTGACACTGACATTGAAACTACATTTGAAACTAACCAATATAAACACCTACACTTGTATTGAACCAACAAAAATATTGAACCGACCAGTGTTGTAAAAGTCGCTAGGCGGTCTCTAGTCGGCCTACTGGGGAGCTGGGAGTAATCGGAGTACTCGGAGAGTACTCGGGGAGTACGCGGACATGGTAACTATAAAGAAAATTAATTGTTATATATTATACATATGTTAAAATAAGCATAATTCATGTCAACTGAGTATAATTTAAAATGAAACATGTTTAAAGTTCAAATATTCTGAATACAAGTCCGAGTAGTTCGAGTACAAGGCCGAGTAGCCCGATTTTGACTAATTAAAAGTCAACAAACCACGTTGACCGCCTAGACCGACTAGGCCGACTCTTTCCGACTACGTCCGACTAGGCGCCGAGTTTGACCGAGGCCGACTAATTGAGTCCTCCTCGGAGGGGTTTCGAGGACCGAGTACTCGCCGAGTACTCGGCCTTGGAATCCGACTTTTACAACACTGGAACCGACATATAATTTGAACTAAGACAGGTATTGGTACGAATACTGTAATAAATGTAGACATGAGACTAATAGTGAAACTTATATGAGAACTGATCTAAAAACAAATACTGAAATGATTCAAACAGAAGACAGACAGAGGCTAGACTGTAACACCTCGACATTTTAGATCGAATCCTGGCGTGACACGTGTCTAGAAACCTTCCACATAATTCACAATGTTGAAAGGAAGGGCCAAAATCATAAAAATAATATAAATTATAAGTTTAGAGCTAAATCTGCATTAAAGACAAAATTCTGATTTTCAAGAAGTCCATGCGGATCGTAGCCATAACCCCTTGCGGTCCGCAAGGGGTATTCAAAATTATTATTGCGTGTCTGGTCCCCTTACAATCCGCATGGGGTCCGTAAGGTATACCCCTTGTGGTCCGCATGGGGTGCGCTGACAACATAATTCAAGCTAGGGGTGAGCATACAACCGAATTAACCGAACCGTAACCGAAATAACCGAAAAAACCGAACCGAAATGACCGATAACCGAAATAACCAAAGGGTTGGTTATTTATATTTTTAATAACCGATTTTTGCAGTTCGGTTATGGTTATTCTTATTTTCATAACCGCAAATAACCGAACCGAACCGAACCGAATAAACATAGCCAAATCCGTAGCACCATAAGTCTTTAAGTTTGTATTTAAATGCTTAACCATGGCCTAATCAATATGTATCTTTGGTGAAGTATTTGAATGTTTTAACTTTTAACCATGACCCAACTTTGATGAAGATTGCACTACAACTTTTTATGTTTTGATTAAAAAGTGTCGAATTTAAAAACCACTTTGTGTTCGTATGCATGTTTCCACATAATAAGTGACTACACGTGTTACTTTTGTTTTTGAATTAGTATGCATATGGTAGTGAAATATAATTGATTAACCGTATATTTATTGTTTACGCATTAATTTTGCTCGACCCACACATTTAAAGTCCAACATTAGAAACAATGAAAATAACCGACCTATAACCGAACCAAAACCGCATTAACCGCAATAACTGATTAACCGAAACCGTATTAACCGAAACCGAATGGTTATGATTTTTTGATAACCGCAATGTGCGGTTATGGTTTCGGTTATTGGTAATAACCGAATCGAACCGCACCATGCTCAGCCCTAATTCAAGCTGGCAGCAGCTTTGCTGCATCTTCTTGCTACGTATCTTGAATTATGCCACACTTAACCTCCTTTTAACAAGTGTCCTGCCACAAATATTGTTCCTATGACACATGGGGACAGTTGGCACAATTCTACAACTTATTGATTAGTATAAATAAGTGATCAAAGTTCACCATTTGAACTTGCACCATTCTTTTCTTCATCTCTATATCACTCTGGAGTTGCTTCTCTTCATAGAGGCCTCCTCCCTGAAGTTATAAACTTCTCTTGAACACAAGTAAGTGTAACGACCCGAGATTTCAAGGTCTTTCCCATACACGTCACTGATTTCGGAATCCTGTTTTTACATACACGTCACTGATTTCGGAATCCTGTTTTTACAATCTGTTTTAGAATGATTAGAGTTGTCACACCCCGACCACGTAGAACATACAAAACGTGGCGGAAATGTCGGGGAGTGTTGTAACATAATTAATTGTTTCAAATCCATGGCAATTGAAGTTTCGTTTTATTGATTAAAAGTGTTACAATGTCTTAACAAACAAGGAAACACAACATAATTAACTAGTCTTGCATCTTTTATTGTCACTAAAGCCCAAGTCTGCCTATGTGTATCTTGATCATCTTATGCAACAGCTCCTGAAAAACACATGTGAAAATAGGTACGTCAGCATAAAAATGCATGTGAGATACATAGGTTTTGTGAAAATAGGTTTCATGACTTATGTTTGAGAAAATGTTTAGTCATGAACCTTGTAATTTGCTTTGTCTTTGTAAAACATTTGAAAAACAATAAGTTCAGATGATATGTATAAATAAGAAAATAATGCATGGTTAAATGAGTAACCATGTAAAATGAGTTTGTAAAAGTTAAGTTGTTTGTAAAACAATGTATTGTGAAAGGTATGTTATTTGTATAAAATGTTATATGTATCAAACTGAAATGATTCAAATAACGCTACGATATATGTAATACCATACAAACACTTATATATAGGAAGTACCAGCGGCGTATCCACCATGCTTGTATCATATTACACACGCATCGTTACTTAATCACTTACTCAAACCAAACCAAACAATGTAAGATGTCTATGTTTAAACCAATAGTCAAAAGTCCTTGTATAAACCATGTCAAATGTTGATAGTCCAAAAGTAGTCAAGTAATGTATAACCAAAATGATATGTATGGTAAGTAAAATTTAGACTACTTAAACCATAAGTAAAAATGTACAAAACAAAGTATTGAAGTAAAACTTGGTTTAAATCAAAGTTATGTTTTGTAAGATATATGCATGCTATACTGAATATGAACATTTATGCGGTATTGTGAAAATTCATACATCCAAGCCTTGAGACAGACGGATAACTATGTAAAAGTGAGTTATCAAGAGAATATGTATTCGGATTCGGTCATTCCTTTCATCCCCTTTCCCTGGGATGTCCGGAACGGGATTTGTCAAGTCCTATGGTACCACTACCTACTAACGAACGGCATGATCGGTGTTAATGAATGTATAGTATAGTTTAAACAAACCAAATGTCATACCAAAATGTAAGCATGTTTTATGAAGATAATGTACCTAGTATGCTAGAGTAAACATACAGGGTAGAGCTGTAAAACAATGTGTCCATATGTTACTGGAACATATGCAACAGAGATGCAGTATAAAACAATGTACTAAGTATGCAAAGTCATCATACAAAGTAGAAAAGTCATGTAAAACAATGTACTAAGTATGCAAAGTCATCATACAAAGCATAGAACACCATGAAATCATGTACTATAAATGTACTAATGAACATAGCAAGTATATGATGTGAAAACAGGAAAGCACGAAAGTAACAAGTAGGCACATGTGTTCCACCCCAAAACAGTTTGGAAAACAGTAAAAGAGGGGTCTATGTACTCACTTGAGAATGCTCAGTAGTCCTTGAGTGACAACCAAACAATGCTAGAGATCACGGAAATCAAACGGCACCTAATATAGGTAACTACATTAATAAACCGGACCTAAATCGGAATATCGGATAGAATGAGGTTTCGTAAACCAAACGAGTATAGAGACTCGTGTCATATGGTTTATCAAAGCCTACATGCTAAATGAAACCCAACCTAATAGCTTACGACCCATTACGACCCGTTTAGGTAGCTTATGCTACTTTAACGCGTCGTTCGCGTGAAACGCGTTCGGACCGCCTAACTAGTTCTACGACAAGTGTTATATGCCTAAACATGTTACATAATCAGTTATGTGACAAAAGTTTAGGTTACATATGCTTAATTACCAATTATACATGAAAAGGGTATTCTGGTAATTTACCTAAGGCATATAAACTACCTATCATATAACTACTTAAACGATGTAACCATAGGGTATAACCTCGGAAGGTTATTCCCTACCTACTATGGTCACCTAATGTATTTGGTCGGATCCTAATGATCGACCAAACTGGGTCGGGTTCGAAGGTATAGGCGATTTATTAGATCGCCTACCCTACGACCCTAGACAACGTGGTAATCAGTGGGCATAGTCCCAAGGGACTATGACCAACGTGATTACAATCACGTTGCGAAGTTCAAACGAACTTCGCATTGACCATAAGCTGGTCAACGCTGAAAGTCAAATAAAGTTTGACTTTCTGACTCTAAAAGCAATAAAATAAAGAAAAGAACGAAAGAATACTTAAGAAGGGTCCCCGAATGCTAATCCCGATTCAAGAATCTCAGGTATGAAACAATGGTTTCAACTTATAGGTTCTCAAATCAGAATTCTTGTAATTTTGAAGCATGGGGGGTGGGGTATTTATAGTAAAAGGTCTACCGTTAAGATCGTTTCATGGAAAACGTGCCTTAATCCCACCCGTACAAGTGTCGGGACCTTATGGTGACTAAAATGTGATCCTTATCAGATGACTAGACAAATGAGAATGTGTGGTGGTGGATCAAACAGCTGCAATCTGCTGTTAGAAACATTTAACCTGGTCAGAAGGTCTGACGCGGGCCGCCTAAGGATGTTAAGATCCTGAGGCGGGCCGCCTAGGAGTCACAGATCAGAACAAAGTTTCAAAAATGTCAGTTTCAGTCCCTGCACGTGTTTAAGGCCATTTCCGACACTTCTAAGGCCCGTAAAGCCAACTTTAAGGCCCTAAAATGTTGCCTAAACATTAAGGACATGAAACATGCTCAAAAATATGCCGGGTGTTGGTTCGTTTGGTCGTACGAACACGATGTTCGCTTAATTACGACGGAATGCGCATAAGCGCGAAAAACGATCCAAATGACGCGACGAATGGATTTTTTGCAAGCCTAACACTAAAGTATAATATAGTCATGCTTACATAAATTTTTGAATGTCCGGATGTATTCAGAACGTAAGTTATGCGCGAAAATGCAAACTTGTGCACTTTTTGACGCTTTTAGTCCCTGAATGACCCAAAAGTTTATTTTAGCACACCGAACACCTCAAAGCCTATTTCTAAGCTATGTAAAGGATATTTATGGTATGTTTAACTTATGGTCATGTTCCGGAATGTCTGTTACAGTTCAAATTGGCATACTTTCGCAGTTTGTCAACTTTAGTCCCTGTAAGCGATTTAACTTGATTTTGCCATACCAAAGCCTTCAAAACTTATTTCTAAGTTATGTAAAGGTTATTTAAGGTATGTTAAGCCTATGTCACTATTCCGGAGTGTTTGTTGCATTAAACTGGTTATATTTACGCATCGGTGCGTGTATAACCTTCCAGAAAGCGATTTAGAGTTTGAAATTGAACAAGAATTGATATGTGCAAATGATACACATATTTTTACAAATACCAAGTATGAAATATAATATTTCATTGGTTCGGTATTTGTTTGATGGCCGTGGAGGCACAGGTGTTACAAGAGTATTCCAATGTTTGAATGTTTTAAGTGGTTGCTTAATGTTCAGTGTGGGTGTGTAATGGTTAATGATTAACATGTACCGGACCTTCTCCATAAACGACGAAGAATGATGGTTCTTCGTCGTTAATTGATCTTCGCCATCAATGTTTGACGAAACATGGTGTTTCGTCGAAGGAGGTTCATCGCCGAGTGTGGGCTTTCGGCCCAGTTCCTTTAAGCCCAAACCATTTAATCCAATTCCCCTCTTGTATGCGTATATGTGGTGTGTACGTGCAGAACGTGTATTTTCTCAACAGCGGCAAACCCTAACTCCCTCTACTTGTGCGACGATCCCTCCCCTCCACCTTTGGTGGCGACGGTTGTGAACCCTCATCGAAGCATCATCTCTCCTCCGTCCTTGTGCTTAATTCGAACCCTCGGTTAGTATACAGATTCCAGTCTAGAGTTAATTGTTCTGGTTAATCCTGGTTATATGATACTTGTTAGTATTGTCATGGTATGCATACGAAAAGAAATCATGATACAGAGTCTTGTTTGTATGAATACTAGTAAACCAATCTGATTTAATGATTAGTGATTGGTGGTGAACCGATGTTGCTACTGATTAATGTATGATGACAATTGCTTGTTGAATAATAATGTTACTCGATTTGTCGGATATAAGGTTCACGAACAGACAACAGGAATATATAGTTTTGGTCCAGAAATCTCGATGGTTAGGGGTTCTTAGTGAGCCACAAAAACTGTGAAATCATAATTCATTGATGGGTTATATTCGATAATATGATTGGTACTTGATTCATATGTCAATGTAACTGTTAATTGGTGATTTAGTATTGTTTGAAAATGTAAATGCATGATGAATGAGTATGGAAATTTACTGTTATAATGTTTGATTGGTTTGACTTCGAATGATGAGGATGATGATCTGGTAATCTAGAGTTCATGTCGAAGGTTGCTTGTTTGATCGGTTTTGGAATATGGGAGATGATGCGTGTGAAGTGTTATATATATTAGGTGTATATTTTAAGCCCCTTTAACACTTTTTTAGTCAAGTTTTAAATTTATAAAACACGATATTTACTAACACTAAACACACATATGGGCAAGTGCACCCATCGTGAGCGTAGTATAGTGTTGGTAAGATACCGAGGTCGTCCAAGGACACAAGAGCTTTTAGTACCGGTTTATCCTCAACGTCTAATCAAATCAAAAAGTTAGAAAAAGGTTTTAAGCTAAGAAAAATAAAAACTAACTAAAATGCTGAAAAATAAAAATAAAAATAAAAGAAAAACAGATAGACAAGATGAATCACTTGGTTCCGACTCGTGTATAGTGTAACCTTTGATTATTTCCGCACTTTTGCACTTATTTAAGAGATTATCTTAGTTATTGTAGTAGGCCCCTCTTTTGAAGGTGACGTTACCCTCAACCCAGTAGTTTGAGTCAGCAAGGATACAATCCTAAAGGGTCGGATTATTGAAAGATAATTAATTAAGTTATTAATGCAAATTATGGTAGGACCCTCTTTTGGAGGTGACGTTACCCTCGACTAAGTAGTCTGAGTCAGCAGGGATACAGTCCTAAATAGCCGGGTTATAGTATTAATAGTAGTTAACTTATGAGGGGATCAAAGAGTTTGGACCCCCGCCATCCAATACCGTTAAGTATTGAAGGAGGTCCTACTAAATTTGACCCAGGTCCATTGCAGGACCTCTAAACGCTGAACAATGGCAAGACTCTTACCAAACCGTTCCCTTAACCCCCGACCAGGTAGCCAACATACCTCCATATAGACCGTGGAGATATGAATGGTGAAAATCTTTTATTTTATATAGACAGTAAAATAATGTCAAGACACCACGGACAAACGATAAGGAAGAATCACCTTCAACATAAGAAACTAGTTATTAAAGTCATTAATACAAAACCAAGTAAAAAGTGCGAAAAAATTAGAAATAAAAAGTATTACACTAAACACTTGTCTTCACCAAGTGATGTAAGAGACTTAGGCAAACATGGCCTTGATTGTCAAGAACTCTTACGATCAATCTTGGATCCCGAGATGACTCACACACTCTATGATGGACAATGGATGATGGTGGTGGATGATGGTGTTATGGTGGTGGTGGGTGGTGGGTGAAGTGTGAGAGAGGTGGTGTGCCAAGGGATGGTTTGAGCTTTAGCCAAGCACTCCTATTTATAGGCTGAACAGAAGCTCGGGCACGGGCCTGTGTCCAGTGGGCACGGCCCCGTGTCCACATCCTTCTCTTTCTTCATTTAATGCAGCTTGTCTTATTAGTTGACCATGTCCCCGTGTCCGCTGAGCACGACCCCGTGTGCAGAAGAATCTTTGTACTATGAAGATTTTCCTAGATTGTGCGAATCTTATAGTTGAGCACGGCCCCGTGTCCGCTGAGCACGGCCCCGTGGTGGGCAATAGAAACTTCTACCACTTTGTCTTTTCTGATGACACTTGGGCACGCCCCCGTGCTGGCTGAGCACGGGGCGTGTTCAGGCTTCTGTCTTCTTGTTTTGCTTGGGAAGATGCTGTCGTGGGGTCGGGCATGTCACGTTTGTTCCTTTTCTTGTATTTATGTTAGATTTTGATGTCTTTTTGCTTCTTTTGTTAATTTGAGCTCATTTAATCCTGAAAATACAAAAGGAAGACAAAAGCACACTTTTTCCAACATTAGTACTAAAAAAGGGTTAGTTTTATGCCACAATTGATGAAATTTATATGTTGCATTTTACACACATCAGGAGGTGTTTACGGGAATTACGGTAAATAGTTAAATTCAATGTATGAAACTGTTAAGGCCTTGACGAATAACCTTGGTGTTTCGTCACCCACATGTCGACGAACAACCTTGGTGTTTCGTCACCCATCATGTCAACGAACAACCTTGATAGTTCGTCGCCCGGAAGGTTCGTCGTTAGGAATGAACCTCATCTACAGAATGTGGTTTGGAATGTGCATGATAATGAATGACTATGTTACTGCCTGTTAATTATATTAGTTATGACTTATGAGTAGCACACTTAACTGTTAAGTACCGTTGTGAATCATACATGTGAATTGTGGAATTGTATGAATTTGAATAACTGTTATGTGTTATTCGGTGATTGTTGCTTGAACGCACACTATGATTATAATTTATGCGCGAACCATGCGAACATAAACTGATTTCATATACATGAACACCATAGGACTTGACTGATTAAGTGTGTGCGAGTAGCTAGTCATACCGAGCAAACCAAGGTGAGTTCACTTCTCTCAAAACAAGCATGCGTCCGATGGGGACAATCAAACTGAAAAAACTTGTAAACGGATTTTTGTAAACCCATATCCTTGTAGGGGATATGAGGCGGTTTTCAAATACCCACATCCTTGTAGGGGATGTGAGGCGGATTTCACAAACGCATATCCTTGCAGGGGATATGCAACGGTTTTCAGTAAATGTTGTTGTTGGATAATACACTCACTCTCTATCACTTAAGTCCCATCATACTATCGGGTTAGTTGCTTGTAGGGCAACGGGGTTATTAGTTGATAGCGCTATTAGGTTTGGCACCCTCACGACGTACCTGGATAGGACGGGCGTGAACTAATAACTTTAAATTAAGACCAATGTTTGATAGAGCATTGGAGAAGGGTAAAAATGGTCGTATGCGGTATCGAGTTATTATCAGCATAACGTAACATAAGTCATTGTTTGGTAACAAAGCGGTTAAACACATTGTGAACTCACAAGTGTGTCTGATACACTTTTTCTGCATGCTTGCAGGACCTTAGGTACACTGTTATGGATCTTGCTATCTGGGAAGCTGGAGTGGTCATGGGCCGTGGCAATTGGAAACGCTTCTCGCTGATGCATTGTTTGAACATTTACATTATTAAACCTGTTGAATAAATTATTATGCTTCCGCTGAACAAGTTGACTTTTCTACTTGGTGTTTGAATCATACAATTTCATTTAATGGAAAGTTTTATTTTAATCTTATATGTCTATGGTTCAATGTAATTAGTGGCTAGATCCTGGTACGTCACACGCCTTGCGGGGGTTTCCGCTTGTGGTATTTTTGGGGGTGTGACAGTAAGTGTTCTCTTTAAGTTATTTTCCATTCCTAGGCTAGTTAATAGCCTAAAGTCGAGCAAATTGACTTTTTCTTTGACTTTCGGTTATGACCATTTCGGTCAAGCCAAAGTTCGGATCGAACTTGGCTACGTGATCGTAATAATGAAGGTGTTAATCCCTTGTGATAGCACCCTCTGAAGATCACGTTAAGTAGGCGAAATGACGAGTCAAATTTATATTAAATAAAAAGGTAAAAAACGTAAACTTTGCAAATTACGCTAAATAAGTTTCTAACTATCAAAACCCTAAATTTTGACATCATATCAGTTTATAAAACATATTACGACGTGTTTGATCATGTCCAACTCGTCATTTCTAATTTAGAGCTTATTCCGTAGTCGAAAGTCAAACATTTGACTTTTGCTTTGACTTTCGATTCTGACCCGTTTGGTCAAGTTTAGGACCCGATTAGGATTTGTTATATGACCATAATATTGTAGGGAATAACCCTTTGAGGTTATGCCTTCTAGTCATGTCGTTTGATGGGTTTATTGACGAGCCAATATTATATACTTTTATAAATGTCAAAAATGCCCTTATGGCGTAAAAATGGTTTTTAAACCAATGCAGCATATAATTTGACCTCAAGGCTGATTATATAACATTATTAAAAATATTTTGACATAACGGACTCGTCATAAACCTATTCGACTACCCAATACCACCTATTCGCATATGACTAGTTTAAGTAATATAAAATATATAAACTAGTCGAAACGGGTCAAATGATTTCAAAACCATTCCAAATGTGAATGCTTGGTTAAACAACCCGTATCCAACGAGGCCGTGCACTCAGACAGGAATAAACCACATTCTATCCAGTCAACACTTAATTTAGCGAAATCAATTATTCTAAGTAGTCGGTTGTAACACCCCGAAAACGGGTTTGGTAATCAAACCCCGTTAATACTAAAAGACGGGTAAAGTACCGTTAGCGGTAGAAGTAACCCGGTAAATATTAGGATTTAAATAAATAAACCTAATATTTAATAAAACGTGAATGAATACTTTTAAGGAAATAAGTTTATAAAAGGCCCGAGTTAACGGGACTTAAAAATAAAACGGGTTATAATTTCCCCGAACTCACCAAGTAACTAGGAATATCAACCTAGTTAAATATGTGCCTTAAAACAAAGAAGGAAACTTGGGAAATAACCCTTATTATAAAGCTACAAACTAGAGAGGCTAAAAAGGGAAGAATTGAAACTTGATTTATTAAAATTAAACACAACACACACACTAGGTGTGTGTGTGCGTGTTCTGATCGACCAGGAGAAAGCTCAGGAGAGCTCAAACCCTAACTTCAACAAATTGATCAAATTGAAGCCCAAATCAAGAGCCAAATCAATGCATGAACATAAATTCGTGATCACCAAGTCAAGGGGATCGTGAGGTATGTTGAATTTCTAACATTCGTGAAGTTGTAAAAATTTGATAATCATCCTAATCGCGAATTAGGCATGAATTAGAGAAGCTATGGCTAGATTAGTGATGTATACTTGCTTAGGAACGAAACCCTAAGTGAAAATCATACATAACATGCTATGAGTTGAATGATTGAATGAATTCCCACACTAGGCTAAGTGGGTATTAGTCATAAGGTGGAATTAATGATATGATTATGATTAGAATCATCATGCATGTTAAGTAATCGGGAAATACTTAAACAAATTGCAATTTTGAGTATTTGATCATAAGTGATAGTGGTGAATTTTGATGTTAATCTTGGTAAAAATAACTAGTTACGAACTAGTTGTAAATGTGTAAAAATGTATGCACATTAGGTTTTGTTAAAATGCCTAAATGAAAACTAAAGTGTTGAAATTAGAGTGAAAATGTGTATTTGAATAATATGGCAAGCGATATGAAATATGAAACAAGAAGAGTTTTAATCATCATGTTGATTTGAACTAATGTTGTAAATCATGTGATCGAAAGTAGTTAACTTTAATAAGCTAAGTTAACTAATCATGAAGTCGAATAGTAGTTTCGACTTATGAAATAAGTGAGATGGAATAGTCGTGAATAATTATGACTAATCTAACCATCTTACAATTTACAATGATAGTTTGGCGATTAACAAGCTAGGTGAAAGCTTGGGGACGAAGCGGGTCAAACGAAGCAAGAATGACGGAAAAGCATAATTTGGAAGTAAGGTAAGTATAGCTTACACTAGTCATATATGTTGGAATATTCTTTGTCGTATTAATTACGAATAAGATAAATGCCTAATTGAGATATTATGTTCCGACGTGTAGTCGTACGAAACAAGATAACCAAATAGGATAAGAAACCGTATTGATGGTTAAAAATGAGTTAAATTGGTAATTCGATCATGTTATGACGAATGAAAGATGTACTTTTAAAGGTTACCATATAAGGTAAATCATGATAACCAAAAAGGGTAAATTCTAATAAATGTCATCTCGCTAATAATTGGTCATTTAGACCAAACGGGTCAAAAGGTGAAATTATCACCCTTTGACAATATCGGCTAATGGTTTGTCAAGTTGTATGATTTCAGGAATAAATATCAAATGGATACTTACATCGCTATTACTTAGCGGTTATTAAGGCAAGGTATCGTAACGGGTCAATATAAATATTGATCCGAGCCAGGTATGTGTAATATAGATTAACTACTCAATAGGAACTAGAGTTTCCTTGATAGTTAAATGCAGTCATATAGACAATTGGTTACTTTAATAAGCAAACCGAATGATTCATATGATGATCGTTGTGTTTTGAAAACATAAAGACTTTTGAATCAAATGCATAGTTTAAAACAGGGCTTTTGGGTCGATGATGTTTTTAAAGGTCCTTTATATTAACGAAATGACTAAATGGACCAAAATACCCTTGTAAGCTAAATTGAGCGAACGACCCACAAAGGTTGTTCGGAAAAGAGTAGTATGCATAATTAAACACTTAGAATAAGTATACAAAAGCGAAACATGTGAATCCTTAGTCATTTGACTCTATAATAGTCTTTGCCGTAAAATAATGATTCGAGAGGTAGAATTTGGTTTATATTGATCACCACATTAAACCCACCATAAGTACAGTTGTGGCGGAAGATTATAGGATGAGAAATGTGGTGATGGAATGCTAGAAGCAATCGAAAGTGATTTTAGGCTTGAAAGTGCTTAAATACCCTTAACGGGTCAAAATAAGCACTTGAGCGTAAACGGGTTTTTATTATGTAAGAAACCCGTGATTTGAGATTAACATGATAGGAGACATTGAAACTATGAATTTCATAAGTTTAAAGATCAAATAAACATGTTTGATGATGAAATCATGAAATGGTCAAAATTGGTAAAAAGGGTAATAAGCCGAAGAGTTAAAAGTCTGAAATTTTATTATGTCGGATGTTAGATTTTAACTCCATGAGATGGAGAATTTAATTACGGACGCGTAGGAAAAAGAATCGGGTAAAACGGACTAATAACGAAGAAGTTATGGCCGTTTCCGTGAAATCAGGTCGTGCTGAGAATGTACAGCAACTGTTAAGCAACAGTCTGTGAAAACAGGGGCTAGGCGTCACGCGACGCCCCCCTGTTCCGGAAAAACATTATTTTGTTGTTGTTTGACCCATGTAACTTGTTTAAACTAATTATTTAACTATCAAAACTAACTTTTAAGTTGGTTTTGATTATAGGTGATCGCCAAGAGTGCCCGGATGAAGATCAAGCTCGAAGAAGAACCGAACACGATAAAGTTAAAAGCTTCCGCGCGACGTTTCGTCGTATCTTTTAAATGACGAACTTATTTATATTATGTTGAAAACTTTTAAATTGTAAAAGTTTTAGATTACACGTATTTTCTAAGGATACTTAATCGCAATTACAAGTTTATTTTCGTTATTTATACGAAAACCTTTAAAATAATAACAAGGGTGTTACATCGGTCAAAGTCCAAAGGATATATAATGACCCGTGAACGTTGGTAGGATAATATTTCCTTCCATTCTAGACTATAGAAGCCTCCAGTAAATCGCACCTGAATTAATAAACTTTGAATACGACTATGCTATGAGGACCAAATACATTGTGAGAATGCAGCTAGCACAGGTAAATACTCTTAGCCTATTTTCCCTATACGGGCTTGGGATACGGCAAAATTTGTCGCTTAGTCGGGTATTAAATCATGCGCGAATGATGCTAAAATTTAAATAACCCGTTTTGATCTGTTTTGCTTGATATCTTAAACAATTGGGGGTTAATGCGACCATGTCCTGGATATCCACGGGCTTATTTAATTGCAAGTGGCCACGACTAGCGCGGACTGTAGGCATGCACCTGACAGACGCTAAAGCTATCATGTCTATATATATATTTATATCCAAATGGGGATTAATGTGGCGTGTCAGTTAATCATGAAATCATCAGAAAAGATAAGAAAAAGTCAAAAAAAAAAGAGTAGGTAGTTTTGCCCTTTGTGTACTTTGTGTTGCCCGTTGTTTGTTACTTGTGGTTAGTTGTTAGTTGTAAGCATAGACAATAGAAACCATAACTTTTACTTGAGATCATGTCCAAGGACGAGAGGTGCAGGTAAGGGTAAAGTTAGAGGGTGTAGTTTACGTGTGGCGTCTTGGAATGTAGGAACTCTTAGTAGTAAATTGTTGGAAGTGATAGACGCACTTAAAAGACGTATGGTACAGTTAGCGTGCCTTCAGGAGACTAGGGCATAGAGCAGAAGAGCGCAATGGGTATAAGGTGTTGTATTCCGGGTCGGATGGGGTCAAGAACGGAGTAGGATTTTTGGTGTCTATAGAATTGCATAAGAATGTAATTGAGGTGATACGACACAACGATAGAATTATCGTGTTAAGGTTAGTATTAGGTGAGCAAGTAGTGACACTGGTATGCGCATATGCACCGCAAGTGGGACTAGGAGACCAAGAGAAAAGAGAGTTCTGGGATTGTCTAGATGTCGTAGTAAGGGCCATACCTAGGGAGGAGAAAATTTTTATAGGAGGAGATTTTAATGGGCACGTTGGTAAGGATCATGATGACTTTGAGTTGGTCCATGGGGGTTTCGGTTTTGGCGATAGGAATGACCCTAGTAGACACCTTCTAGACTTTGCGGTAGCTCACGGCCTAGGTATTATAAACTCGTTCTTTAGGAAGAGAGAATCTCATTTGATCACTTTTAGTAGCGGAGGACGTAACACACAAATCGACTATCTTTTGATGAGGCAGGAAGATTGACGGATGTGGATGGACTCCAAGGTTATACCAAGGGAGACTGCAGCGGCTCAACACCATTTGCTAGTAGCAGATATAGCCCTAAAAGTAAGGCTAACTGAGGGGGAGAGGAAAACCCGACCTAGGATCCGTTGGGGAAACTTGAAGGGAGAAAAAACTATGATGTTTAGAGATAAAGTTAACTCGATGACATTGATGCAACTAGGTGACGACGCAAACCGGATGTGGGAGGCTTTGGCGACTACGATCACTACAGTGGCGAATGAGACGCTAGGGGTCACAACAGGAAAGATTGTTGGGCATAAGGAGTCCTTGTGGTGGAATGAAGACGTGCATACCAAAATAAAGGATAAGCAACAGAGTTTTAGAGATCTTTTAAGGTGCACAGATGAGGAGGAACGACTGAAGATAAGGGAGATATACAAGAAGGCAGAAAGGGAAGCGAAAAAGGCGGTGACCGAGGCAAAAAACACAGCCTATAAACAAATGTATGAACGTTTGGAAAGGAAAGAGGGGGGCATGATATGTTTAAGATTTCCAAAGCTAGGGAGCGACGAAGACAAGATCTAGGAGTAGTAAAGTTTATCAAAGGAGAGGATGGACGTGTTTTAGTCAAGGTACATGACATTAAGTTGAGATGGCAAACATACTTCCATAATCTTTTCAACCATGGTAGGGCATACCAACAAGATAGCAGCAATCCCAGGATTCAAAGGCGACAATAGAATAATTGCTACTGCAGGAGGATCACACATGACGAGGTGAGGATGACACTTAGGAAGACGGGAAGAGGCAAGGAAGTGGGTTTGGACAACATACCGATTGAGGTGAAGTGTTTGGGGGAAGAAGAAGTCCGATGGTTAACACTTTTGTTCAATTGTATTTTCAAGACTAGAAAAATGCCATATCAGTGGAGGAGTAGCGTCGTGGTGCCTTTATACAAGAATAAAGGAGACGCTCAATGTTGTGGGAACTACAGAGGAATCAAACTGCTAAGTCACACTATGAAGCTCTGGGAGAGGGTAATTGAAACTAGAATTAGAAGAGAAACTCATGTTTTAGTAAAACCAATTTGGATTCATGAAAGGGAGGTCAACTACAGAAGCGATACACATTCTAAGGAGGTTGATGGAAAAATATAGAGCGAAGAAGCGAGATTTACATATGGTGTTTATCGACCTGGAAAAGGCATATGACATTGTCCCACGGCAACTGATTTGGGATAGTTTGGAGGGTCGAGGGCTACCGGGGAAGTATATAGACATAATTAAGGATACATACGATAGAACATAAACTAGTGTCCGCGCGCCTGTAGGAGATACAAACTTCTTTCTTGTGGAGGTAGGACTCCACCAAGGGTCTGCGTTGAGCCCTTTTCTTTTTGCGGTTGTCTTGGATGAGTTGTCCAAGTTGATTCAGGAGACAGTTCCGTGGTGCATGCTTTTTGCAGTTGATATTGTGTTAATTGCAGAGACTAAACAGTGCCTAAACGTGAGGGTAGATGAGTGGCAAGTAGCTTTAGAGAGCAAGGGCCTAAGGATCAGTTGATCTAAGACTGAGTATCTACACTGTGATTTCAGTGGTGTAGCCGATGACGATGACACCCTGATCGAAGTGTCGCGCACCGGTCAAAGATAATATTTATAAGCCCAAATTACCCTTAACAATGTGTTAGTGGTAGTAAGGGGTCGAACCACGAAGAGTATGTGGTTTGTGTATGGATTCGAATGAATTAAACAATTGTGTCACGATTATGAAGCTTACTAAAATAATTTTGTGTTTTTGTTTATTTGGAAAATATGATTTTAAACTAGATGATGTGATGAAAATGAGTAACAACTACTAATTAACGATTGTAAGAATTTTGGATACTAGAACAATTATAATAAAAAGGAATCACACCCGGTTTCGGTAATTGTTAACTTAGGATTTCTACAAGTTTTAGTTTCAACTCAAATGCATTCGATTAACGGATTTAGTGTACCGTGACTTAGGTGCTACTAACTATCAACGCCCCGAAGAACGGACAAAAAGACACTTTGTAATCAACACAAGTAAATCCTAACAACGACAACGTACAATTACATATCACCGTTTCGCAAAGTCATAACTTTTAACATCGTTCGACAATTCACGAATTCGTAACAAATGTAATACTATTGTCAAAAGTTTCAAAAACCAAATACAAATTGTCACTAAGATGAAACAAGAACAAATTGAAACCCTAAAAGTAACAACTACCTACACCGGGGTGAAACCGAGATGATTAGCCGCTCATGGTTGATGCAACTTGATCACCGGATGCTTGGAATACGGATGGAGTCATCTTGAAGCCTTGAGAATGGTGAATGATGAGGTTTGGTGAAAGATGATGATGGTGGAAGGATTAGGGTTTGTGGATGATGGATTGATTGAAATGATGGTGATGATTCTTGATGATGATTTCGGTTGTTCAAGATGATGATAAGTGGATGGTAGGTGAATGATCTTTTGTTTAGGCTCCCAGATCAAGTTCAAACTCCAAAACAATGTGTAACCCTCGAATGCTTGGTCAAAATTCGTTTTAATTCGTCAAAACCACCAAAAACAACAACTTGCGCGTCTGCAACTTAGAGGGACCGTCACCGACGGGCCTAACCACCGTCGGCGACGGTGTGTAGATGATGACATTCTTCCAACGGCCAAATTCGCTGTCTACGGCCAAAACAGACGACGGAACTTTGCACATACCGTCGGCGACGGCCCTTATGGGCGTCGGCGACGGTGCCCAGAATCCCATCTTTCTGTTTTTCGCGTTCCGTGCTCCCGGTTGACCCGTTTCGCGTTCCGGTGGTTCCTTTTTCGCTCCGGTGACCCATAAAGCTCCCAAAAAGCTCCTTAAACTCTGCTAGACCTGCAAAACACATATCTAATCAAAAGTAGACCATTCGAAACTAAAACTTGTGTAAAAACATCAAATTAAGCAATTACGATCACCGTTTTTCGACCACGTATCACATCCCCACACTTGTCTTTTGCTTGTCCTCAAGCAAATCTGTTTTTCACTTTCACGTGGGTCGGACAACGAATACACTCCCCATTCCCGAGACGAAGGTTAAGGTCCAATGTCATGCTAAAGTTCAAACTCTTTACAGTGTTCAATATATTTAACAGTAAAATGATTTCACATACAAAACTGGTTACCCAAGATTAACCCGCCCGTGAAACCAACAATTCATGCATGTCCCTCACAATGTTCTCTCCACTCGGCTTATAAATTGGCTAATATTTCTAATGTATTAGCACTTCAAAGACTATTCACTCAAAACCGATTAGAACACATACCCGCATAAGCTTGCATCTCAATCATTCTCCACCATTGATCACGACTACTAAGCACAAGTCAAAAGGTCTTTGAAGGGTTGTAATGGGGCTAGGCGAGGGGTAGGAATTAGGATATTTTAAAGTGGCTAAGGTGATGAAAATTCGATTTATTTTTACAAATGACTATTCTAACAAAACTAACTATAAACACCAATATTAAGGCAACAACATTCGCCTTTTATTCAACAACTATCAACACTTCTTTTTGTGTTTTTCTTCAACGATTTTCAATTCTTTTTCATGACATTTTCTGATTTTTTTTTAACATATATGCAAACAAACAAGAACAACTATACAAAAACGACTCCTATAATCGAATTTCCATCACACGGGTTTAAAAGAAAAGGTTTAACGGTTATGGGCTATAGGGTGGTCAAACGAAAGGTTTAGGCTCAAAATGGCCGACTAGGGGATTTGTTTGGGTAAGGATAGATAAATGGTTTTAAGAGAAAAGGTTTACCTAATGCCTTAATCATTCTTGTGCTTGTATTCGGTCTATAGTCTCAAACGTATCAAAAGTTGCAAGTTCTACAATATATGACTAATGGTCCACTCAAACAAAGAAACATAGGTATGTAATCTATGATATAAAAGTGGCTCAAAACCTCACATATCTAAAAGGGTATGGTATGTGACATGCGTAAAAGACTAGTTTCTTAGGCAGATTATTCCCAAATAACCACCCGTTAAATACCCGTCATGCTATTAATTCGAACTTGACCATGACAATAGACCAAATGGGTTGTGACATCCCTCGTTGACTTAGTTACTTGTGCTTTTAAGATCGCTTTTGAAACAAGATATTTTTGAAATTTTTTTGAAATTTTCCCCCATCCCCACACTTGAGGTGAACATTGTCCTCAATGTGTATTATTTAAATGAATGGGTCAAAATCTAAAATTTTTACTACTCCCCCATCCCCACACTTGAGATACATATTGTCCTCAATGTGTAAGAACTAGAGTATTAAACGCACAAGGGATGTGACACGGCTAATTCCCCCAAAATTTCACCCCGGACAAAATAATATACAAAATACACTCCACTTATTTGCTAATCTAAAGATCAAAAGTAAAAAGAAACGTATGCACCTGGTTTGTGAGCTCATTCTTCGTATGCTCCTCTCCTCTTCATGAAAGCGGTTGTCCCACGAACCAAATGTACCTACAAATCTTAACCCTTGTGTAGAAGCATGCTTCTCACAACCACTAAAATTTGTTAGTTACCTAGTTCTACCACTTTTATGAAAATCTTACCAAGCTATACGTTATTTCACTTTGATTTATGTGGAAAATAAATTACAACAACAACAAACCTAACTCACTTTCGTAGGAATCACGGTTGCATTTAGCTTATGCAACACCCCCCAATAGCTTGGGAGGACGAGAGGTCTCGTGAGGGTTATATAGGGAACACACCCACAAAGTTCATTTAACTAGGCGAGAATTTAAATAACAAAATGAAAATAAGAAAAAAAAATAATATACAACAACAACAACAAAAGACATACCATACCTCTACCGCTGATATCGCTCGTTTGGATCCACTGGCGGGTTGGGCTGGTATTGATAACCAGTGAGGGACTCGAACATCTCCCTATAGTTATCTAGCGGGCTTGACTCTTGTTGAGGTGGCGGTTGGTATGGCATTGGAACAAAACTCGAGCCGACTGCCTCGGGCCAATGAGGGGTTGGATCGGATGGCCCTTGCGGATGAGGAAGGTTGGGGTAATCGGTCCAACCCGAATGTTCAACATATGGGAGACCGGCTTGATAATCTCTTTGATGGCGTTCTTGATCATGGAGCACCTTGAAGTTATTAATCGCCATTTAGTTAGAGAAAGCCAACGCTCCCCATCGGCGTTGGTCCAACTCTCTTTGTGCAGTTTGGTTCCTAGCCGCCTCTTCTTCCCATGCCTGTCTATGGGCCCTTTCTTCCTCTTGCAACTGTATCATGCGTTCCATTTGTGATTGTTGTAACGCATGTTGCAGCTGTTGTTCCTCCAACTGCTTTTCCACCCTCTCGCGGAAAGATGCTTGAAAACCCCATTGTTGCTGCGAATACGCCCCTTGCGCCTCTTCCCATTCGTTCCTACTAGCATGGTACTCTCTTGCTTCACCAATACCCGCCGACACATTGTCGTAGATCGCTTGATCTCCACGGTTCCACAACCGATATGACGGTATTTGCCTTTGATTCACAAAATCTGCCACATTGGCAGAGATTTCCCTATGCTTCCTCCTATACCTTTGCCTCGGTCCCCGCGGACCGGAAGGATCAATTTCCTCCTCAACATCGGGCATCTCCTCATCGCCCTCTTCTTCATCACCTTCTTCATCACCCTCTTTGTCATTAACCCGATAACTATCCCCTTGCTCATCTTCGACCGTATGCAAATGCCCAAAAGCTTTCACAGTTATTTTCCAATGTCGCCTTATGGAGGCGAAGTTGAATTGATCAATGGGCTTAGACACCCACAGTGAGTCTTGAGGTAATGCATTCTGTTGGAGAATCATAGCGCTAATCAACCTTGCATAAGGAATCATCTTTCGTTTAAATGATTCCCGTGTATCCCATGTGTTGATCATAACAATTTGACGCCACGAGAGCTTGGGCGTCCCATATAACAATGCATGCAAAACCCGACAGTCGGGTGCCTTCACCTTTCCACGGTCTCCGAACCGTACCATAATGTTCTCTAACGAGATACCTTGGAGTATCTTTCCCATCAAAGACAAATCACTTCTCGACTCTCCCGCACCCCCAGAACCTAGTAGGGTGTCCTCTAAAAGCCTCACTGGGTCAGCATCGTTTTTCTTGTTGTCCAAAAACTGATCATACCCATAATATTCATACGCGTCGACCCCAAGTGAATCAAACCTCGCTATAGCATTCATATGTTCGAAAGACATGACCATTTGATTTTTTCCAATGTTACCAATCAACTTCCACCTATGAGCCGGTCTATCAGAGTGTTCAAAACGAAGGGTGGATAACCACTCACAAACTGCCCCCAAGTATACCCGAGTAGTGATATCCTCACACCAGTCAATCACCCGTTCCCAACCAAGTTTCTCAAACCTTTTCACTATACCAATCTTCCTAAACTCTTCAACATCTACCGTACGTTCACAAACTGTCCTTTCGGGTACGGATTTTGAAACACCCGTAACCATTTTCATCTTCCACATTTTGGCTTCTAACCTCTTATTGTTGTAACGAGAAAGAGCCTTTGTTTTCTCGTCCTTCCATGCCAAAGCCGATCTACTATTTTTTTCTTCTTCCCAATCCCAATCCTGTCGAATAAGTTGCCCATCACCCTCTACTACATTACTTACTTGTTCCCATTGCCTTTGATATACCCCGGAACCAGAGTCGGCTCCCGAAGATGAACCTTGACCGGAGGTCTTTGCTTTCTTACTTCCTCGGAGCATGGCTACAATCACAAGACAAAGACAACAACAATTAGTACACTCCAAACCTTCAACAATCTCAAACTTTGAACATGGTGTGCAATGTTGAACTTCAATCAAATTTTAGATGTAAAATCGCCTTTTTAAACTTCCAAAGTCGCACATCTTATCATCTATATTGATTAAACATGTTTATTCCAAAAATTTCGCAAAATTTCATGTTTTCAACAATATTCAACATCACAACTATGTTCAATCATGCAAAAATCTAGTGTAATCACATCACCAAGACTAAAGCATGCTCAAATCCCACCCAAATCAAGCAAACATTCTTAAGTTTATGCTAAAACATCCTACATTGTGATAAACAACCTACTCTTAAACAATAAGTTTAAAATTTCGGAAGAAATCAGCAACACATAAGAAAATCATGCATAATTTAAATGAAAGTTCATACCTTTGGTGAAGATTGACAAGAAGAACTAAAGAAAAGTGTAAAATAAGAAGCTTGGATGAACACTCTTCAAAACCCTAAAACGCACACCCAGAAATCTTGCAAACGAGCAAGAATTGATGGAATTTGTTATGGGGGTTTTGTTCCTCTCGGAAAATCACTCAAGATAGACTAAAGAATTGCTCGATTTGGTGGGAATTTGAGGAAGTTATGAGAAGTAGAAAGATTAGGGTTCTTGGTTGAAGTGATGAAGAAGATGGAGATGGAAAGTGAGATAAGGCAATGTATAGATCTGCTTGTTTGGGATTAATGGGAAGTGTGGTTGTTATGAGATGGAATTCGGTGTATAATTAGGGTTAAAACCGAGTCTTGGCTCAAGTTTGATGGTGAAAGAGGTTGTGGGTTCGAATCTAAGTCGAAAACAACAAACAGCGTCGGCCGAAATTTCAGGAACCGTCAGCGACGGTGAGAGAGTCCGTCGGCGACGGCAATGGGAAACCAAATTTTGGGCGACGCCCTAAGTGGCTGCCTACGGTAAAAAATGGGCGACGGGGATATTAGAGGGACCGTAGGCGACGCATGTAGTCGCCGTCGGCGACGACTCACCGAAATCCAATTTTTTTATTATTTTTTTTTAAATATTTTTTTAAGAAGAAAATTATGGACTTTTAATAAAAGAGCTATGTACATACAAAATCTTTTTGTGATTTTTTTTTTTAAGTTAAATTTTGAAAACGCAATAACCGTCAACGGCCCTACCACCCCCCAAAAAGTCGTGTATTGTCCTCAATGCACATAACAAAGCCTAAAAACATACCTTGTGTCTTCATGACCCGTTCGGAATGTCCGGACTTCACACAATCAAGAGAGATTAGTATGGAACGAAAACGATTAACATAAACACACACAAACAAATAAATAATTGTACATATCTTTACACAAAATGTTACCGGTCCTTGTTAGTCGACCTCGTAAATCGGTGTGCTTACCACAAAGCTCACCAATTCCTTGTTTTCGTCTACCTTCTCGTTACCATCAAGAAACGGTTTTAGCCGATGACCATTTACTGTTTGTCGTATCCCATCCTTCGGGTCCTCGATGGTAACATCACCCAATTGTCCAACCCGGGTGATCACATAGGGTCCCATCCATTTGCTTCGGAGCTTTCCGGGAAATAATTTGAGCTTCGAGTTGTAAAGCCACACCTTTTGCCCAACCTCGAACTCTTTCTTTCTTAACTTAGCATCATGCGCCTTCTTCATCCCATCCTTGTAATTGGACGCGCATTCATATGCCATTTCCCGTAACTCCTCCAACTCGCATAGCTTGAGTTTCCTTTCCTTTCCTGCATCATCATATTGAACATTAACTTCCTTAATAGCCCATAATGATTTATGCACAAGTTCAACCGGTAAATGACAATTTTTACCATAAACCAACCGGTAAGGTGTAGTGCCAATAGGTGTCTTATGTGCCGTACGGTAGGCCCATAAGGCATCGTTCAATTTAATTGACCAATCCTTACGGTCCGCCCGCACGGTCTTTTGCAAAATCTCTTTGATTTGCCTATTTGACACCTCAACTTGCCCGCTTGTTTGCGGGTGATAGGGGGTAGCAATCCTATGGTCAACACCAAACCGTTTAAGAAGTTTCCCAAACCGAAAATTTTTAAAATGAGATCCTCCATCACTTATGATGACCCGAGGAATCCCAAACCTTGAGAAAATATCGGTTTGAACAAAATTACACACTACGGAATGGTCGTTCGTCTTGGTGGCTATTGCTTCGACCCACTTTGACACATAGTCAACGGCCACCAAGATATACAAATTGCCATAGGAATTAGGGAATGGGCCCATGAAATCAATTCCCCACACGTCAAAGATGTCGACTACAAGGATTGGTTGCATGGGCATCTCATCCCCTTTTGAAATACCCCCTAGTTTTTGACACTCTATGCAATTTTTGGCAAACTCATTTGCATCTTTGAAGATAGTAGGCCAAAAAAGACCACTATTTAACACTTTATGACCCGTTTTGTGACCACTAAAGTGACCACCACATGCAAATGAGTGTAGATGCTGCAACACGCTTAGAATCTCTTCGTCATCAATGCATCTTCTTATAACTTGATCCGCACACTCCTTCCACAAATGCGGTTCTTCCAACCGATAGTACTTGATTTGGGACATGAAGTGTTGCCTCTTCCGTCTATCCCAATGTGCCGGTAAGTCACCTGTAACAAGATAATTCACAATGTTAGCATACCAAGGCAACTTATCCAATTTCATAATATACTCATCGGGAAACGACTCATTGATCTCTAACGATTTAGGATCCTCATCAACCATCAACCGGGACAAATGATCCGCTACCACATTCTCGGTACCCTTCTTGTCCCGTATCTCCAAATCAAACTCTTGGAGCAACAACACCCATCGGATTAACCTCGGTTTTGCATCTTTTTTCTCCATGAGGTACCTAACTGCAGTGTGATCAGAATAAATAATCACTTTACTACCCCATATATATGCCCGAAATTTATCCAATGCATATACCACCGCAAGTAGCTCTTTTTCGGTAGTAGTGTAATTCAATTGTGCATCCGAAAGAGTCTTACTCGCGTAGTATATGGCAACGGGTTTCTTATCGACCCGTTGTCCCAACACGGCCCCCACCGCATAATCACTCGCATCGCACATAATTTCAAAAGGAAAAGACCAATTTGGCGATTGCAAGATTGGAGCCTCAACCAACTTCTCTTTCAAATTGTTAAAAGCATTTTGGCAATTTTCATTAAAATCAAACGGTTGATCTTTTAACAACAAGTTACATAAAGGCTTGGTTATGTCACTAAAACCCTTAATAAACCGCCGGTAAAAACCCGCATGACCTAGAAATGACCTAACACCTTTAACGGTCGTGGGATACGGTAAAGTAGATATGACTTATACCTTTGCACGATCAACCTCTATCCCACGACTTGACACCACGTGTCCCAACACTATTCCCTCTTGAACCATAAAATGGCTCTTTTCCCAACTTAAGACCAAACTAGTTTCGACACACCTTCTTAATACTTTATCTAGTTGATCCAAACAAGCCTCAAAAGATGACCCAAAAATTGAGAAATCATCCATGAAGATTTCCAAAGACTTCCCCACCATATCTGAAAAGATACTCATCATACACCTTTGGAAGGTGGCGGGGGCGTTTCATAATCCAAACGGCATTCGCCTAAATGCGAAAGTGCTGTAAGGACAAGTAAACGTGGTCTTTGCTTGGTCTTCCGGATGGATGGCGATTTGATTATAACCTGAATAGCCGTCTAAGAAACAATAAAATTTTTGTCCCGATAATTTCTCAACTATTTGATCAATGAACGGTAAAGGGAAATGATCTTTGGAAGTTGCGGTATTCAACTTCCTATAGTCAATACAAATTCGCCACCCGGTTACCGGCCGAGTGGCTACCTCTTCACCTGCGTCATTTTTGACGACTTGTATGCCCGCTTTCTTGGGAACCGTCTGTGTTGGGCTCACCCATTGGCTATCCGAGATCGGGTAAATGATACCCGCATCTAGCCATTTCAGCACTTCCTTCTTCAATACCTCCCGCATGTTCGGATTTAATCTCCGTTGTGCATCTCGAACGGGAGTCACATTCTCTTCCGTGATGATTTTGTGCATCACCACCGAGGGACTAATACCCTTTAAATCAGCAATGGTCCATCCAATCGCCGCCCGATTAGTGACCAAAACATCCATCAATTTATCCTCTTGCTCCACGGTTAAGTTTGATGCAATGATAACCGGGAGCGTGTTGCCTTCACCAACATAAGCATACTTGAGATGCTTAGGCAACACCTTCAATTCAACCTCCGGAGGCTCTACTAATGACGGCTTCAACTTGGTGTCGATGCTCTCCGGTAGACTCTCAACTTGGTGCGTCCATGTCGGTTTTCCCTCTCTAACCGCAAGCACCTCCAAACTTCTCACTTCCTCGTCTATGCTCTTATCCATCTCCACCTGTGACCTGTCAAACATATAACAATCCTCCATTGTGTTTTCCCCATCTACGACTGTGTCGCAAAGAGGTATACACGTGTCAACGACGTCCGCCATATAGCATTCATCATCAACTGGAGGGTTCATAAGTCCGGAAAAAACATGCAACCTCAACCTTCGGTTTCCAAATGTCATGTTAACCGTTCCCGTTTTGCAATCAATTTGAGAATTCGCAGTTGCTAAGAACGGTCGACCCAAAATCACCGTAGGTTGTTTGGTTGGGTCCTTGGCCACATAATCAAGCACTAAAAAGTCCACCAGATAGTAGAAATCCTCGATTTTCACTATCACATCCGAAACAATTCCACGGGGTAGTTTAGGTGTCAAATCGGCTAACACCACGGTGGTGTTAGACGACTGAAGTGGACCAAACTCGTATTGGTCATACAAACTACCCGGTAGAATGCTCACGCTAGCACCAAGATCTAGAAGTGCCCGGTTGATTTTAAAATCGCCTACTTGAATTGAAATGATAGGCGCACCCGGATCTTGGAGCTTAGGTGGAAGTGCACCCGAAAGAATCGAACTCACATTTTCGGTTAAATCTAATTTTTTTGGAAATTTGTGAGTGCGTTTTTGGGTACACAAATCTTTCAAGTACTTAGCATACGACGGTACTTGTTTGATTGCATCCAAAAGAGGTAAATTTATCTTTACTTGTTTAAAAATTTCCAACAACTCTTCTTGTTGTGGACCTCTTTTGTTTACAACTTTTTTCACGGGTCCCTTCAATGCTTCGGGATAAGGGGCGGTATTAGCCTCAACACCCTTTTCCTTAGCCTTGGGGACAGGGATGGTCACAACGGGGGTATCATTGTTCTTTTTCAAGTCATTTTTCTTTTGACCCGTTTGACCATTCTCATTCTCATCTTCACTAGCATCCTCCACCACCCCTTCAACAAACTCGGGTGGTGGTGGCTCAACACCATTATCTATGACTCGACCACTACGTAAAGAAATTTTATTTATTGGTACCTCACGTGTGTTTTTCGAGTTCGACCCATGATGTTTAGGGTTCACCGTGGTGTCGCTTGGAAGTCCTCCTCCACTTCCGCGAATTTGAGCCATTTCTTGAGCAAGTTGCCCCACTTGCTTCTCTAGCACCTTATGGGATTTATCTCGTACCTCAAACTCTCTCTTCATCTCTTGATTTGAATGATTGATAGCGTTCATAATAGCATCAAATTTCGAATTGATCGAGTCATCACCTTGAGAGTTTGACGCATTACTCCCATTTCCTCCTTGGTTGTAACCTCTTTGATAATTGCTTTCACGGTTTTGATACCCTTGGTTACCCCCTTGATTGTAATTCCTTTGGTAACCCCCTTGGTTACCACCTTGGCGATTGTTGTACGAAGACCCACCTTGACCTCCTTGGTTACCCGATTGAAAATTCAGGTTCATTTGGTTTGAAGCATTACCATACCGGAAATTAGGGTGATTTCTCAAGCCCGGATGGTAAGTGTTGGAGTTCATGTCATATTGCTTTCGGTCCCCATACACTTGATTGACTTCCTCGGTGTAATCACCCGACCCCGTTGGACATTGTTCCGCTCTATGCCCAATATCACCACACTCGTCACACACTTCAAATTGAACCGCGTTCACTTCTTTCTTCTTCATTCGAGCCATTTCCCGCTCTAAAGTAGAAATCCGATCTTTAGAATCAAGATCGGGAAGTGACCGGGAAACGGGATGCTTCTTGGCTCGGTCGGCCGATTCTTTCTCTTTCGAACGCTTGCTCATTCGTTCCAAAAACTCCCAATCATCGTCTTCATGGTTGCTTAGGAGGGTCCCATTGCTTGTGGATTCAAGTCGGTTCCATGTATTGTCATCTAGACCACGTACAAAGCATTTAACCAACTCCCACTTCTCAATTTGATGATGAGGGCATCTTCGCATCATTTCTCTAAACCTTGTAAAGGCCTCATGTAACGGTTCACCCGATAATTGGCGAAAAGACCTAATTTCATCACGAGCGTCATCGGTCTTCGCCATTGAGTAGTATTCATCAAGGAACGCTTGTTGCATTTCTCCCCAAGTGCGAATACTATTTGCGGGAAGTGTGAGGAACCATTGCTTTGCCTTATCCTTCAGTGAAAATTGGAATAGTCGAAGTTTGACCTCATCTAAAGCAAAGTTGTGACCCCCGATAGTGCTGCAAACTGAAGAAAATTCCGTCAAATGTGTATACGGTTCGTCGTTAGATCTTCCATTAAAATGAGGAAGTATGTTGATGTAATGTGGTTTACAATCAAACATCCTCCTCTCACAAACGATTGGGGAGTCGTTCTCGGTGACAACCGGCCTAAAACGATCATTCACTCCCCGTGGAGGTCGTTGACGACGATGTGGACCATTAACTTCTTGATCAACCGGTCTTCTATTATCCCGTCTTTCACCTCTTCGATCATCTCTTCGATTATCTCTTGGGTTACCACCTCCCACGAAACGAGGAATCCGGTTAGGGTTTGCATTGTTGTTGTTATTATAAAACCCATCATTCCGGTTCCGTTGGTCATTGTTTCGTGGTTGACGGTTGTTCCCATAACCATCATTTCTTCCACCTCCGTAACCGTATACGTCATCCCCAACGTAATTGGCATTTTGATAGCCAAATTCCTCATCATCATATCTTCTTGCGTTGTAGATGTTTCCCCTATTCACGTAGCCCCAATCTTCGTCATCGTTAGCCCTATCATCATAATATCCCCCGTCGTCCGAATTTTCCGTATGAACACTCGCATGTTTCGGTGATTGATAACCGGGAACACTATACGGTTCATCATCGGGGATTGCATTCCTCAAGTCATCGATGTTGAAGAATGGGTCTTCATTTGCGGGATTGCCGCGATCACGATTTCCCCGACGGTCGGAATTGACATTCCGGTCATCTAGGTTAATGGGTAGGGAGTTGTGTCTATGAAGATTTTGTTGTTGAGGTGTTCTTTGATTGTTGTTGGGATTTTGGTTTTGGAAAGGTGGTGTAGGTGGTCCATTGTTGTTGTTACCACCCGGTTGCTCTTGAGGCATGGGTTGAACATTTTGAGCGGGATAAAAGGTTCCTCGGGATTGGAATTGGTTTTGGTTGAGGTTTGGGTGATTGGAGTTTTGGTTTGCCATTGAACCAGTTTCAATGGATGGTGTATGTTGTGGTGTTTGGTTGGTTTGATTAGAAGCAAGTGTTGCTTCTAACCGGCTTGCTAGGTTTCTTCTTGCAACTCGTTCGATTTTCGGTTCGTAGACTAAAGGTGAAGTCCTCCCGGAGTTCCGCGTATGCATGCACTACCTGTAACCTGCACAAGTAACACACCCACGTAACAAGGAAAAAGACAAAGTACAAAAAGAAAGCTAAACAATTTAAACAGTTAATCACGCAAATTCAAACAATATCCAAACACAAAGCGCACGCACTTCCCGGCAACGGCGCCAAAATTTGATCGAAGTGTCGCGCTCCGGTCAAAGATAATATTTATAAGCCCAAATTACCCTTAACAATGTGTTAGTGGTAGTAAGGGGTCGAACCACGAAGAGTATGTGGTTTGTGTATGGATTCGAATGAATTAAACAATTGTGTCACGATTATGAAGCTTACTAGAATAATTTTGTGTTTTTGTTTATTTGGAAAATATGATTTTAAACTAGATGATGTGATGAAAATGAGTAACAACTACTAATTAACGATTGCAAGAATTTTGGATACTAGAACAATTATAATAAAAAGGAATCACACCCGGTTTCGGTAATTGTTAACCTAGGATTTCTACAAGTTTTAGTTTCAACTCAAATGCATTCGATTAACGGATTTAGTGTAGCGTGACTTAGGTGCTACTAACTATCAACGCCCCGAAGAACGGACAAAAAGACACTTTGTAATCAACACAAGTAAATCCTAACAACGACAACGTACAATTACATATCACCGTTTCGCAAAGTCATAACTTTTAACATCGTTCGACAATTCACGAATTCGTAACAAATGTAATACTATTGTCAAAAGTTTCAAAAACCAAATACAAATTGTCACTAAGATGAAACAAGAACAAATTGAAACCCTAAAAGTAACAACTACCTACACCGGGGTGAAACCGAGATGATTAGCCGCTCATGGTTGATGCAACTTGATCACCGGATGCTTGGAATACGGATGGAGTCATCTTGAAGCCTTGAGAATGGTGAATGATGAGGTTTGGTGAAAGATGATGATGGTGGAAGGATTAGGGTTTGTGGATGATGGATTGATTGAAATGATGGTGATGATTCTTGATGATGATTTCGGTTGTTCAAGATGATGATAAGTGGATGGTAGGTGAATGATCTTTTGTTTAGGCTCCCAGATCAAGTTCAAACTCCAAAACAATGTGTAACCCTCGAATGCTTGGTCAAAATTCGTTTTAATTCGTCAAAACCACCAAAAACAACAACTTGCGCGTCTGCAACTTAGAGGGACCGTCGCCGACGGGCCTAACCACCATCGGCGACGGTGTGTAGATGATGACATTCTTCCGACGGCCAAATTCGCTGTCTACGGCCAAAACAGACGACGGAACTTTGCACATACCGTCGGCGACGGCCCTTATGGGCGTCGGCGACGGTGCCCGGAATCCCATCTTTCTGTTTTTCGCGTTCCGTGCTCCCGGTTGACCCGTTTCGCGTTCCGGTGGTTCCTTTTTCGCTCCGGTGACCCGTAAAGCTCCCAAAAAGCTCCTTAAACTCTGCTAGACCTGCAAAACACATATCTAATCAAAAGTAGACCATTCGAAACTAAAACTTGTGTAAAAACATCAAATTAAGCAATTACGATCACCGGTTTTCGACCACGTATCACACCCAAATCACCATTGAGGATCAATTGGTCCCGCAGGTAACTAGATTTAAGTATCTGTGGTCGTTTGTACAAAGAGATGGTGACATAGATAGTGATGTAACCCATCGCATACATGCTGGCTGGTGTAGATGGAGGGCAACCAGTGGGGCATTGTGCGATAGGAGGTTCCCAACTAAACTAAAGGGGAAATTTTACAGAGTAGCAGTTAGGCCCACTATGCTATATGGAACAGACTGTTGGGCTATCAAGAAGACACAAGCGCGCAAGATGGAGGTAGCAGAGATGAGGATGATGAGGTGGATGTGTGGACACACAAGGTTAGATCGGATAAGAAATGAGGTTTTTAGGAAAGATTAGGAGTGGCTAGTATATCAGAGAAGATTAAGGAGGGGGGATTGAGATGGTTTAGGCATGTGAAGCAGAGGGAAACGACGGCACCAGTTAGAGTAGTGGAAACTCTTACAGGAGGGGAGGAGAAGAAAAGACAGACCCAAACTGACATGGGATGAGCAAATTAGGCATGATTTACTAGAGTTGCATCTTTCTGAGGACATGGTCCAAGATAGGACTTCGTGGAGGCGTATGATTAGGGTTAAGGACTTCTAGAGAATATTGCAGTAAGGTCTTAGGTGTATTTTAGGGACGTAGGTTTCTCTTATTCTTTAAGGGACTTTTATTGTGATTGTATTCTTGCGTTTATACCCAAATGATGTTGTATGTTATTATACATGATTTACATTATATTTTGTCACTCTGATCACTTTCTTGGTATGGGTGACTTCTAATTTCTATATTCTTTGACTTAATGTGTTGGTATGTTGTTTGTTTTCGAGCCGAGGGTCTCTCTAGAAGCAGCCTCTCTGTCCCTATGAATAGAGGCAAGGTCTGTCTACATCCCACCCTCCCAGACCCTATAAGTAGCTTTGTTATTTGTGGGATTTACTGGGTCTGGTTGTTGTTGTTGTAGTCAAAATAAACGTTGTATGGACTGGGTAGTAGTTTGTTTCGACTTTCATGGTTCCTTAGGTAATTTCCGATTTGATAGGTGAGAGTAGTGTCTTTTTTGTTGCACAAGTTTGTTTATTATTTTGAAGGGTTGCTCATGTATTTGGTGGATAAAGGCAATGCAGGTTAGTTTTTCTAGACCCTAGGTCAAGAGTTCGAACCCAAGCCACCCCGGGTTTTAGTCCAACGTGCGTTACGCCAAAGAGATTCTCTCTTGTGGCGACGCAAGCCCCTGCCACTGGCAGTGGGTGGTATGGTTACCCGGGGAACGCCTTTAGCCAAACTTTAACGCCAGCGTGGACCCTGTTAAGACAACGTAGTTTGGTCAGAATAGGGTTAGGGCCCTCTGTTTAGAAGGGTGTGAGATCTCTCAGATTCTTAACATTAAAAAAAATAAAGTAACTAGAAAACATTTTGTCTTCTTCTATGTCACATACTATTTTCTTTTATTAGCAAAATTTCTAGAAAACATTCGAGAGTTTTGTGTGATTATTTATGTTAGCCAAGGCCTGAACCAACAAAATCATCACCTGTCACAGTGTTCATCCATAGAAAAGAAACCAAATATGTAAAAAGAAATCTCAACTTCTCATCCAAGAATGGTAATTCTGTAACTTCCTTCTTCCAGAAGCCCCATTAGAATCCCTGCAATAATGCATACAGATCCTCTCTTGCACCTAACTTCATGCAATTTTCATTGATTCCTTTGGCATCAGCCAATACTATTTCACATGCTTCAGTTAAAAATAATGACATAGAGATGGTATAAAAAGAAAAGGTCGTTAAGATCTTAGGAAAAAAGGAGCACCTTCTAGAGGGCAGCATAGTTGGCCATGGTGGAAATGTCAATTTATGTGTACAGACCATGGTCCAGCAATATGCGAAGTTGTAGTCGTATATATTCAACGGGTTACAAATTTTGATAAGGGAAAAACCAAACCATCTGGATCTTAAACACGCCATACCAGCAGACTTACTTCGGTTTGGGCAGTAGAGTCGGTCTAAGCAGTTTATAAACACCAATACTTCAGCGTAGCATCGTTCCAATGTTGTTGTCATAGGCGAAAACCGCTATTAACCACCATGTGTAGGTACTTTAAGATCCACACACAATCGAATCGAGATCTCATCTGAGTTTATAGCCAGGTCAACCATCATTGCAAGTGAATCAAGATCTCACTTAAGTTGACTCCATGATCAACCATGTTCTCTGATTTAACAAACATGATGTATGATGCAAGCCAACTAATTTTCTAATGCTTACAAAGAACAAGCTAAGTTTCTAGACAGTAAAACAGTAACAAAAGTAGGCTCAAGCTTTTTGTTTCCTTTCCATATAAACTGGCTAATAACAAGAAAAAATTCGATACAATCAACAAGCTATGACATCCAACGAATAAAAGAACGATACAAAATTCCAAACGAATCATAATGTAGACCGCAATACCAATTCGCAAGTGAAAACAACCAACTAATTCTCCTTCCTAACGTGTTTATTTCAAGACGACGATACCTTAACAGCTTTATATACAGGGTGGAGCAAACCGAGCTCATCCTTCACTTCAAGAGGATTACTACCATCATTCCTAATTCGTTTCACCCTCCTGCTAGCAAGTGACTTATGAGTAAACCCATACATCTGCAAAATCTGATTATCCCCAAAATTAAACGCGCGATCCATCTGTTTCAAACATCTTTCAACAGGGTAATCACCAAACTTCCCACAAGGTTTGCACCCGACAAAATGAGTAACGAGCGGCCACCTATGGTCACCAAACCCAGGATGATAACTCGCGATCATCTCCTCATACCGATCAACCAAAATACCCCAATACCCGTGTAAATAATAATGATTCTCCAAATAAACCTTATCCGCCCATCTCTCCTTCTGCGACGCCAATATCCAAACCATCGCCGACTGATCATCCGCTTCAAAAACCGGCCGATCCTTAAGCTCTCTCGTCAACAACTTCCCCGCTTCATCCCTAACCTTCCCTTTCGGCCCCATCGGAGCCCAAACGTCAATCAAATCCAACGCCCATTGACAATTCCTCAACAAAAAACTCCCCGTATTCAACCCGATCCAATTCTTCTCATCGTAAACCATCTCATCCCACCCGTGCATCACCAAGTTCCGATCCTTATACCTCTCCCACGGCACCTCAAACGCCATATCCGTAAACATCGCATCACTATCCATCCACCACAAAAACTCCACTTCCGGATGACTCAACAACAACTTCCTAATCAACGGCAATTTCGCCCAGAAACCGGCCATTTCCGCATCCAGTAACGCCATATTATAAAATATCTCAATCCCATGTAATCTACAATAATCAATCTTGTTCTTAATACTCTTCAACAAATAATGATCCCCAACAGGATTCTCACAAGGTTTAGGTGATGATCCAGTCACCAACAAAACCCTAGGCTTATTAATATTATTATTCACATAATTACTAAACCCAGGGTTTTGTTTCAACCAATCAGCTCTCTGCTGATCCCAGTCTGATATCTTGGGCCCAATACTGTACGGCCCATTAATATCATTATTCACATCAACTTCATCCTCGTCCACAAACAACATGTTTATATCAAACTCAACATAACTGGTCGTGCTGGTCGAACCGGATGACGACGACGTTGTTTGATCGGTTGAGGCTTGTAGCTCCTCGAGGACTCGCCGCGGCTCGGACCGCTTGGTTCGGTACTGGTAGAAGGTGTCTCGGATGTCTTTGAAGTCCTGCTCCGGTGTACCGAACTTTCCGGCGCCGAGGTTGCCACATAGGACGACGATTGTGAGGACTAGACAGAGGAGTGTGACCTTGCTTTTGTGGAGGAGACGGTGGAATTGGCGCGAACGGCGTGGCCCGAGTATACGATCCAGCATGGTTTACCCGACCCGGTTTAGGGTTTTTCGTGAGAAATTGAATCGGACGAACGCTAATTTTTGGAAATTGATCGTTTTATAGGATTCTGATTGATGGAAAGGTAAGAATTTGATGAATAATGAGAGATATTTTGGGGATTTTAGCAGGATTGATTGAATTGGGGATTTGAATTTAGGGTTTTAGGTTACAATTTGTTGAATTGATTAGGGTTATGTGGGATTCATAGAATTAGAAATGTCGGTGGGGAGAGATGGTGATGGTCCAGTTGGTATCTGGCTGGTGATGGTACAGTTGGTATCTGGCTGGGATCAATAAGAAAAGCCATGTTATACTGATGGACTAATGGTCCTTGAACTTTTGCACAATTGACACTTTAAGTCTATTAGGAAAATGGTGGTTGGACTATGTTAGGGTTAACGGTTTGGGTTGTGTATGGGTCGACAAGATAGTTGATGTCAGGGTTAGAATATGTATCAGAATTTCTGGATAAGAAATGGATGGTAAAATGGAAGTCTAAATTCTAACTTTGGATAGTTTAAATAGTTAAAGCTCAGAATTTAAATTTTGTGTCGACTGTTGAGGATGAAGATTGATGAGGGATACTGGGAGTCTGAGACGGTGTGAGAAGAATCCAACTGAGAAGAAAAATACAAAGTTGATAAAATAACATGAATAACATATTAGTCATAATTGATATCTCACAAATAGTTGAACATAATATTTTAGTATTTCAGATAATTGAGATATCCAAATCCGAATCTGAAAACTCAAATATCTGATATTTCAGATAAATGAATTTCCGGATAATTTGGGTGGGGGTTTATGGTTTGCATCCGGATGCTCAGAGTTGGAGTTTTTTGAAGACCTGCTTTCATTTCTTCAAGTTTAATTTTGTGGTATGTCAATTTGTGTCGCTTAATTCATCATGTTTCTTTGAATTGTGTCTCCTATCGACCAATTTTTTCAGACATGTATATTGGTATAGGTTTTGTTTTGGCGAGTTCATCAAGATGGTTTTGTACACCCATTATTCAATTTGATTTTGACATTTATTTCATTCAAAATGAAATCAAATAATGAATGCAATTGTATATGTGTGTGTATATACATGTACATCTACGTATGTGTGTACACATAGAATATGTATTCAATGAAAACCATTTTTTTACGAAAATTATAATAATACATTAATAAGTTTCTTTTTTAAGGTTTTAAAACACAATTTTATAAAACAAGTCAAGAAGGGTTGGTTCAAACTTCAAATTATCTTATAAATTCTTTGTGTATTTCATTTTATTATAAAAATAATTAATGTATTCCATATGATTTGAAAAAGGTATTTGTTATAGTAATTTAAAAGATATACAATAATTGAATGTGTTTGATGGCTTTATATATACCTATTTAACTATTTTCTTTACAACTCATTTTGACTTTATTATTAATTTAATATTTAAACATAATATATAAAATCAAACAGACTCATCTTTATATATATGTATGAGTCAAACTTTTTGAATCATAATATGTGACTATTGATCACGTCTTTAGAAAAATTAATTAAAAGAATGAACAAACCTTGACTTTGTTTATTAATCAACTTAACCAAATGCAAAAGGTTGAAGGACCTGTTTGGTATTAACTGGTTTTATGTGTCTTTAAACAAAAATATATGATGATAGCTGTCTGGTGCTAGTATCATATATGAGAGGGTTACGTAGCTTCTTGTGGGCTCGACCAGTTACGGGCGACACGTTTTCAGACAAAATACAAATGCTTTATTATCCTAAAGTTTGTCAAAAACAAACGAATTATTACACCCTTTTATTTGTTTTATCACTAGTGTTATGCCACGCCTATTATGTTGCGGGACGCTAAGCCGATTTTTTTTTTTTGGAAGGTGACTTTCTATGTACTGGACCTATTGGTCACCGGGTTCACGTCAAAGACATTCTCCCGTCAGCCCCGCACTCTCGGACGCGATGTTCGATCGGGCCCCGGCCGCCGCGCAAGCTGACTTCCGCCTGGAAACCATACTGCCCCCACACGAGAGACTCGCTGGGGTAACAGCTGGGTAAATCCGGGTTGCCCTCAGGACCGCACCATGCCTCGGTAGGATACGATCTATCATTGGGACCCCCCCCCCCCCATAATGCCACAACCGGGGATCGAACCGGAGACCGGCTGTTTCATAAAATGTACGCATATATTTTGGTTATATGTACATATCTATTATATATAATAAATGAAAGTTATTTGGGTCACGTGTCAACACCAGAGAGCCCCTAAATGCCCTTTTTCCCGCCCAACAGTGCCACTGCCCTCTTCTATTTATATCCTCCTTCATTTACTCATTTAGGGCTTCTTGCTTTCTTTCTCTCTCTGCTCTGCTCTATTTCCGATCGATGTTTATCCTCTCTCATGTTTATCCTTCTTCTTCTTCTTCTCATATTCATCTCCTCAACAACGTACGACAGAGGTTACTTCTATTGGATACATCTTCGTTTGAAACCCTAAATCATGTACCGTCCAGTGGTTGAAGAAGAGAATAATCATGTAAGATCTACTTTTTTATCTAGAAATTTTATTTCGTTTTATCTATTTTGTCATACTGAACATGATGAACCCTTTTCTACCCTCAGAAGAAGAAACATATCTCCTTATCGTACTCGATGAACGCTTTTGTACAACCTCCTCTTAATCGGTGACTCTGGTATGTTTGGTTTGTTGTATCATGTGATTACGAGCAGATTTATTTTGATATGTTTTGTACTTTGTCTTTCCAGACCTTTTTTATTGGATTATAGAGTTTGTTGATTAGAAGCAACCTCTGCCGGACGGTTGTTGAGGAGATGGAAATGGGAAAGATTATACCAGGTGTGTTGATAGGTGATACCAGTGCAAAAGTTTAGGACATCACCAAGGTAACTTAAATTGGTGTGATTTATTTTTTTGGGTATTTCTAACGTTTTGATTTACTGTTTATTGGTGCATTGATTCATTTGTAATCCTTTGTAGATCTCCCGTCATCTCAATTTGAGCAATTAAACGTAGTTTTGTTAATCACTATCGGTGTTTTAATTACTAGCAGTGGTTAAAAAGTTTTCCATCAGCTATTTGACTTAACAATAGTTTGCGTTATTTATTCTAAATTCATCAGTTTTTGTAGGTAAACTGAAGTTTCCACCAATAGGCACTGCCCAGCTAAGTTTCCTACAATGACAGTGGTTATAACAAGTTAATATGGCACATCACTGATCTGCCTAACAAGTGTTGGATATAAGGATGGTTGTACATAAAGTTTGATGAACATCATCCACTGTTCAATTATGAAGAACCACTGATCAAGACCAAAGTCCAGACAAGCACCGATCAACTAAATGTGAAACACTCTCCAACAACAGTGGTTCCTCATCAACAAAACATCTTCTATGTTTGTTTATGTTAAAAGTGTTTATTCTATCTTTGTTTATGTTAATAGTGTTTATATGTAACAAAATTTATACTATCACTTCAGTGTTTTGATCTGTACTATTAATTGAACAGTTGTTTCATCTTTGTACTAATAAAATTCCTATACACTTGGATGAATATTAAGCACCTCATCTTGATTGTTTGAGTATAGTATTCTTGAAATTGGTTCAAACATTTGATTGTTCAAAATATTCCACTGCTGAAATACAACCACTGTTTCTTCAATCTCCATGTTGACCACTGATCGGAAAAAATCCACCAACTTTATTCTCATCAAAAAATTTAAAGTTAGATTAAAAAAAATTCTTGATGACAATTTGTTTCAAACAAATCACTATTTTAATGCTGATTTCTTGATCTTTTGACATTTGATTAAGCAAATTTTGTATTTCAATTTGACGGTTATTATATGTTGATTAAAGTTAAAAGAAAATTTAAAAAAGTCATTATGGCATTTGCTATCAAATCAAGTCAGTAGTTACTGACAATATCAGTAATTTTGAAATTCAAAATATGTAAAATGGTAATTTAAAAGACTTTCTTTATATATAACAGTGTTTTCCGCATCAATGTTTTAAAGACTGTTAGGTTGTTAGATGTCATCACCTCAGTGTTTTATATGAAACCATTTTTATGGCATCAGTGTTTATATGTAACAGGGTTTAGTACTTTTGTTTATATGTAACACTATTTATCACATCAGTTCAGTGGTTTGATCTGTATTATTAATTGAACAGTTGTTTCATCTTTATACTAATAAAATTCATATACACTTTGATGAATATTAAGCTTCTCATCTTGATTGTTTGGGTATAGTATTCTTGAAATTGGTTCAAACATTTGATTGTTCAAAATATTCCACTGTTGAAATACAACCTCTGTTTCTTCAATCTCCATGTTGACCACTGATTGACCGAACATCAGTGTTTCGAAAACTGGTTGGTATCCACTGATCGGAAAAAATAGCCGCTGCTCACTTTTACATTGTTGACAACCAATTACATAAGAGTTCCACCAACATTATTTTCATCATAAAATTTAAAGTTAAATTAAAAAATAAAAATAAATTCTTGATGACTATTTGTTTCAAATCAAATCAGTAATTAATGCTGATTTCTTGAGCTTTGGGCATTTGATTAAGCAAATTTTGAATTACAAATTGACGGTTATTATATGTTGATTAAAGTTAAAATAAAATTTAAAAAAGTCATTATGGCATTTGCTTTCAAATCAAGTCAGTAGTTACTGACAATATCAGTAATTTTGAAATTCAAAATATGCAAAATGGTAATTTAAAAGACTGTGTTTATATGTAACACTATTTATCACTTCAATTTAGTGGTTTGATCTGTATTATTAATTGAACAGTTGTTTCATCTTTATACTAATAAAATTCATATAAACTTTGATGAATATTAAGCTTCTCATCTTGATTGTTTGGGTATAGTATTCTTGAAATTGGTTCAAACATTTGATTGTTCAAGTATTCCACTGCGGATACACAACCTGTGTTTCTTCAATCTCCATGTTGACCACTGATTGACCGAACATCAGTGTTTCGAAAACTGGTTGGTATCTACTGATCGGAAAAAATAGCCACTGCTCACTTTTACATTGTTGACATTCACTGATATTGACCATCAGCGGTTTCCCTAAAAAATAGTCAGTGCTCGCGTTTTTATTTTTGATGTTCTTAATTAGTGATACATTGAAATTATCAAATGAAAACTAGAATTACAATCAAATTACCATTTTACCTAATCTTTACATTCCAATTACATAAGAGTTCCACCAACATTATTTTCATGATAAAATTTAAAGTTAAATTAAAAAATAAAAAAAATTTCTTGATGACTATTTGTTTCAAATCAAATCAGTAATTAATGCTGATTTCTTGAGCTTTGGACATTTGATTAACCAAATTTTGAATTTCAAATTGACGGTTATTATATGTTGATTAAAGTTAAAATAAAATTTAAAAAAGTCATTATGGCATTTGCTTTCATATCAAGTCAGTAGTTACTGACAATATCAGTAATTTTGAAACTCAAAATATGCAAAATGGTAAGTTAAATTTTTCGTTCTCTCTCTCTTTTTTTATTTATTTTTTATTTTTTCCTACAGTGCATATCAGTTCTAATATTTAATTATTTTATTAAAGCAGCATATTACACTACTTTTACCTTTGAAATTAAATCTGAAATTTATGACGTCCAATAACAGTGTCAAACCATAACAGTGGTTCAGCATCAACTTTAGTTATTCTATGTTTCTTTTTATTTGTTTATGTTAACAGTGTTTATATGTAACAGTGTTTTCCGCATCAGTGTTTTATAGACTGTTAGGTTGTTAGATGTCATCACCTCAGTGTTTTATATGTAACCATTTTTATGGCATCAGTGTTTATATGTAACAGTGTTTAGGAACAGTTTTGTATTTCACATCACTTCAGTGGTTTGATCTCTACTATTAATTGAACAGTTGTTTCATCTTTATTTTAATAAAATAAAATTCCTATACACTTGGATGTTAAGAGTGTTTAAGTGTTTATATTTAACAGTGTTTTTCGCATCAGTGTTTATAGTCTGTTAGGTTGTTAGATGTGATCACCTCAGTGTTTTATATGTAACCGGTTTTATGGCATCATTGTTTATATGTAACAGTGTTTATCACCACAGTGGTTTATATGTAAGCGTATTTATCACATCACTTCAGTGGTTTGATCTGTACTATTAATTGAACAGTTTCATCTTTATACTAATAAATAAGGTAACACAAAATACACTTGGATGATTATTAAGTTCCTCATCTTGATTGTTTGGGTATTGTATTATTGAAAGTGGTTCAAACATTTGATTGTTAATGACTATTTGTTGCAAATCAAATTAGTAATTAATGCTAATTTCTTGAGCTTTGGACATTTGAGTTAAGCAAAATGTGAATTTCAAATTGACGGTTATTGTTTCTTAATTAAATTTAAAATAAAATATAGAAAAGTCATTATGAAAATTGCTTTGAAATCAAGTCAGTAATTTTGAAATATTGAAATTCTTAATATACAAAATGGTAATTTAAAATTGACGTTCTTTCTCTTTTTTTGCCTACTTTGCATATCATTTCTAATATTTTATTACTTTAATAAAGCAGCATATAAAGATATACACTCCCTGCATTTGAAATTACATTTGCCACTGCATTCAGTTAAAATTTTTATTGGATAATCGGTAAGCTTGAATTTCAACCTTGATATTTTTTTAAGAACATCCATGCTTATTGTATTATCATATTACGTTTAGCAATACTTATATTTTGCTTATTCTTTTTTTTTTATGTACAGTCTTCAAATGGAGGTTGTAAAGGTTAGCATGCTTAACGATCTTAATACATTCTCAAACAACTATTCGATTAGAGTGAAGATTGTTAGCATTTCGAAGAAGATGATGAATGATAACAAAAATGAAATATATCGTCTTGATATGATCTTCATGGATGAGATGGTACCGTATATAGTTGTGTTATAATTTTTTTGGACATATGAATATCCAAATGAATATGACACCTTTTTTATTTAATCGGATGTTTCATATTCTTAGGGAACTATGATACAAGCCAGCTGTTTGCATAAGATGCTAGGAAAATTCAAACACTTTCTTCAGTTGGATGAATGTCTTCTTATCACCAAACCTTCTCTTGCTACTAATAAGTCCTCTGCTAAGTATACCAAGAGAAACGACAAAATATCACTTTATTTCTATACTTCTGTTGAGAAATGCTTTGACGGGTCTGGACCGAAATACCGTTTTAATTTCGTTAACCTCAAGGATGTTGTTAAAAATAAATTTGAAGTTAATACAGTTATTGGTATGTAAATCACTACATGATATATATCTATTGTTTTGTCTTATTGTTTTTTTTATTCTTATCACTTCTTAATGCTGTTTTCTTTTCACAATATATTTTTGTTTATAGATTGGATTGGTTATGTGGATGTATGTTTCAATCTAGAGGATACGTCAAAGAAGGATGGGAGCAAGGGCAAGAGACTTAATCTTAGACTTGAATACCTTGAGTGCGTTCTTTTTATTAAGTTGTTGCATTTTGACGTTTAAACCATTATAAGGTTGCTTGATGTTATTATGTTTTATGTTAATATTTTAGAGGCCAAAAGTGTCCGGTTACTTTGTGGGATGGTTTTGCTATTGACATGTTTGCTTACATGAATGATAAGAAACGAGAGAAATATGTTGTTATCCTTTGTCATTTTGGTATGGTCAACCTTTACAAAGGTACAATTTTAACTTAATTAGTTTAATTTTTTATTGTTATAGATTTATCTTTAGATTTACTTATATGTTTTAAATTTGACACTATTTATATTGATCTACATTTGGTTTTAATTTTAAATTCAGGCAAGCGTGGCGTTGCAAACGGCTTTGAGCTAAGCAGACTTTTTATTGACACTGACATTGAAGGGATATCCTCTTTTAGAAAGAGGTATAGTTAGTATGCATATAAACATTGAACAGTATTATTTTGTACCTACATTTATTTTTTACGTTTTAATTTGATCACATGAATCTGTTTAGATATGTAGAGAAAATTTCTGCTTCATCTTCATCAAATGATCATGTTGGTTCAAACGTCATCTCAAGTGTTGAAGATGAGTTTCTTAATAACCCTGATTTCATGCTTATTGGTTTCCTGGGAACCATATCAACGGTGTGTATTTTCTTATAAGTACTCTACATGCTGAGTTTTTTAAAAGTCTTTTCTAAGTGTTATTATTTTTGTTTGATGTTGATAGACAAAGAAGGTTTTGGTTGTTGGCACAATCACAGCTATATGCACTGATAAACTTTGGTATTACAATGGTTGTAACCACTGTAAGTCAGGTGTGGAGGAAAGATTTGTAACGAAAGAAAATCCGGATGGTTTATCTGGTGTTGATCATGAAAAATCGTTGGTGTGTACAAATGATAAATGTGAAGGAGTCGACATCTATTCTATTCCGCGGTTTGAGATTACAGTTTTATTTCCTTATACTAAAACTAATATGAACGACACTTTTGTTTTTAGTAATACTAATGTTTTCATTTGTTTTTAACTTTGATAGGTTCAAGATACCTATTAGGGTGCAAGACTCTTCCGGTACTATGTCTTTGACACTGTTTGATTCTGAAGCTTACAAGATTCTTAAGAAAACTGCCAAAGACTTAGTTTCAATTCAAGATCAGGTAACAAATACATGCATTCAGTTATTTGGCCATGTACTATATATAATTTAAAATTAATTTTTATAAAAATGTATGTTGAAATTATGGAATCATTCTGCTCATTGTAATTATATTAATTTTTATAAAATTATAGGTTGTTAATTCTGGAGAGATACCGAACCCATATCCTGAGATCTTTGACACATTGATTGGAAAGAGGTATGCTTTCATCATAAGTGTTAAAGACTATAACATTGAGCATCAGGTTGAAAACTATGGTATTTCAATGGCCACTAACGATGATGAGATCCTTGCCGCGCTCTGCGCCAAATTCAATCTTAACCAGGTCTAAATCTTCATTATGTCATTCTTTTAATTTGATATACATATCCTTTTAAAATATATTTATACCATTGTGTGTATTTTATGTTATTATGTATTATGTACTTAAAGCATGAGCAGTCCGAATCGTTGGATGTTCCAGAATCCTGCAGTTTGTCTACTCCTGTTGACCTTATGAAGGTTATATGAGAATTTCCTTATTTGTAGTAAATTTTTTTAAACGTTAGTACTTATTGTCTTTTTATATCAGGATGAGTTGTCATACTACGGTGAGAATGTTACACCTGCATCCCAAGCACTTGTAGGCACTAAGAATCCGTCTTCTGATGAAACAAAACGTAATATTCGTGAAGTGTTCGATGTGGATGATGCATTAGGTTGCTCCTCGACAAAGCGCCGCATCAGTGATGAACTCTCTCAGGATGAAGATGCTGGTGTTTCAACGCTTTTGATTCCAAAGATTGAGAAATAGTGTCTTCTGTATTTTCAAATACATTTATGTGTTGATTTCATATGCTGTTGCCATGTTGAACTTATGGTTTTCGTTTTGTTGCTTTTGGGTGTTTGGTGGGTTATGTTTTGGACTGATTACGTGGTTTTGAATTCATAAAAACTTATCTGCTTATTATAATGTATATTGTTAAATAAATATTGAGATGTTCAATAGTCAATATTTATGTTTAAAACTTATGTGTATGAATAGTAGCAACAATTTATAATATATATTGTATATACCCAATTAACAACTTTTTTATCTACAAACATTTCTAATCTTTAAGCAATTTTAATGTTATTATTTTATCTCATAATTTATATAGGATTATCCGTGGATGTGGTTGTTCTTTATTGGTTTTTACCGTTATCCCTGCCCACTAAGATTTAGTAAGTATCCGTCATATGTTACAGTTTAAAAAAAATATTTAATTTGTGCCTGTGTCTCCCATTACTTATTTAAGTAATCTCATTCAATAGGTTTTTTATATACTTCAAATTTTCTCTAAGTCATTCAAAGAATGTTGTTCAGAAAAATCGTAACCAAGTATGAAGCGTAAATTCAAACCCATTTTATTTGGTTTTTTGTTTGCTTTATTGATCCATGTTTTATTTTTTTTTTTCTTTGGTTTATTTGGATAACTGAAGAAAATACCGTTTAACTTAAATAGTTATTAAATAAAGATAGTAATATTTTATTTTAAAAATTATATACAAATAAACCATAAACCTAACCGATGAACATACGATTTACATTCCACAAAGATTACAAAATTTGTTGTTAAGTTTTTTATCAATGTAATACATTATTTGGAATAATTAATTCAATAATATGAAACAATTTTATTTTACTTTTCATGAAATGATTTTTAATTACAAAATGATAAAATGCAATATTATAATTTATTGAGGTTATGTTTAATCCTTAGGTATTATATATTGTAATTCAAAATTTAAAAACCACTGTTTTCTTCTATTGTTTTAATGTTCCTGATCTTAATACTCTTTCTTCTTTTGAAAGCTTCTCCTTCTTTCAGAATTAACAATGTCAAAGAATTCACGTTCATTTTCTACAACAGCTAATTCATCTCAACGAAATTTACATAGTAAGTGAAATTATAACTTCTTAACTCATCATTTCCGAAATCAAAATCAGCTTTTAGATTCAAATCATAATTCTACTTGGTTTTTTTGTAGGTCCTCTTATGAGAACTCCTGTTTCAGATATCTCTAACAGATCTCCTCTTTCAGATATCACAAATGGTAATAGCTCTTGAATTTGATTATAAGTATTCTTTTTTCTGTTTTATGTTTCTAAGTGGACTGATTCTTGTGTTTTGAACATATTATACTTTCTATGTTTTTTAGTTATTTCACCGAATGAAAGGCGTAAGCTTCGAAAATTAATAGTTGATAATAAGAAATTAAAGAATGCATGGTCATCATCAGCTGCTAATTCATCTCAACGAAATTTACGTAGTAAGTGTAATTATAACTTCTTAACTCAGAAGAACCGAAATCAAAATCAGGTTTCAGATTGAAATCATAATTCTACTTGCTTTTTTTGTAGGTCCTCTTACGAGAACTCCTGTTTCAGATATCTCTAACAGATCTCCACTTTCAGATATCACAAATAGTAATACCTCTTGAATTTGATTATAAGTATACTTTTTTCCGTTTTATGTTTCTAAGGTGACTGATTGTTGTGTTTCGTACATATTATACTTTCTCTGTTATTTAGTTACTCCACCTAATGAAAGGCGTAAGCTTCGAAAATTAATACTTGATAATAAGAAATTGTTAAATGCATCGTCATCATCAACGAATGTTTGTAGCATCTTTTCTGAGAATGCAAATATGGTTGAATGTTCTGATTCTACGGATCAACATATGTACTCCATTGCGTGTCGAGCAGTTAGAAATGCTACTGGTTCTTTAATTTCAACTACACCAGGTTTGTATTTTGTTTCTTTATTATTTGTTTTGATAAACACATTACTAAACCACATACCAGTCTTAACATCAATGTTTTAATATTGGATGTTCATATAATGGCATTAACATAGGTACACCAGCAGATAGCAAACGTCGATATTCCATTACTTCTAGCATTATTAGCAGCAACAATCAGCCGATATTGGGTAGTAACTCTACGCTTACACGGCTGTCTTCTGGTAAACGTAACCTTGAGCGCAAGAAGCGTGATAATACTCCTGTACGTATGCTCTCTTTGGATTCCGATCAAGAAAATGTGTTCTTGTGCACTGATGAAGATCCTTATAAAGGGATATCTAAAGGTTTTAATCTATTTTATTCTTTTAGGACATTTGTTGTGTTCTACCTGTAATATAACTCTCAATCATTTGTTAACAGATTATTTGGACCATGGTGACCAAGTGCTTACATGTCAGCTTTGTAGTGCAAAGTTATGGGCATCGGAAGGTGGAAAAGGTCGTTTAACTGTAAATAAGCTATGTTATGGTATGTGTTGTGGGTATGGTAAAGTTCAGCTACCGCCTTTAAAGGATGCACATCCGTCTTATCAAAATTTGTTTTCTTCCTCAAATCCAAAAAGCAACTTCTTCCTAAAGAACATAAGGCGATACAACTCTATGTTCTCTTTTACATCTATGGGTGGAAAGCTTGATTCTAATATCAACAAGGGCAATGCTCCATTTATATATCGTATCAGTGGCCAAAACTATCATTGCATGGGGAGTCTCAAACCTCCAGCTGGAAATGAAGCTAAGTTTTCTCAGCTATACATACATGATACTGAAAATGAAATAACAAACAGACAGGCTTTATTCAGGTACGAGTGATTTCTAAGTTCCATTTTTATTCTATTAAAGAACATCTAGAAATTTAACTATTTGTAGTTCAATATTAGTTGTTAAGTACCATCACTTAATCCTTAATCACTGATTCTCTATCCAGAGATTGCTACAACAGCAGTTGTTAACCATCAGTGTTTTAATCACCAGCAGTGTTTAAAAGTTTTTTTCATCAGCTGTTTGACTTAACAGTAGTTTGCGTTATTAATTCTAAATTCATCAGCTGTTGTAGGTAAACTGAAGTTTCCTACAATAAGCTCTGCCCAGTTAAGTTTCATACAATGACATTGATTATAACAATTTAATAAGGCAAAACACTGTTGGATATAATTACATTTGTACACAAAGTCAAACTAACCCCATCCAATGTTCAAGACCAAACCACTCATGCCTACCAAACCACTGTTTAAGACCAAACCACTGAAATGTTACTTTTCTCAACATATTCTAAAAGTTTTGAGCTGTATCAACAGTTGTTTACAACCGTTCTTCCTTAAAAGTTAATTATTAATCACTGATTCTCTATCCACTGCTTATTACAATAGCAGTTGTTAATCTTATGTAGTTCACTATCAGTTGTTAAGTATCATTAGTGTTTTAATTACTATCAGTGCTTACAAGTTTTACATCAGCTGTTTGACTTAGTACTAATCTGTTTTTCCTTAACACTTAATTACTAATAACTGATTCTCTATCCACTGCTTATTAAAATAGTTATGTTAACGTTTTGTTGTTTTTTTTTTCTTTTAACAGCAAAAGAACCAAACCTTCATCGCCTGCTGATAAAGAACTTGATGTTGAAATGATAAAGTATTTGAGGGCTTTATTAGATTCACAAAATATGTTGGTTAAGACATATAGGATGGTCAGAAACCATTTTCACCAATCTCCAGATGCCAACCTTAGTCTGCGACTAATTTATAGAAGAGAAAAAGACGGCAGGACATATAACTTACCCACCACATCTGAAGTTGCTGCTTTGGTTGTCGGAGACATAGATAAAGCTATAGACCATCGTGATATTGTTGTCCAGACGCAGTCGGGAATGCTGCAGCGTATTAGCGAATTACACCCATCGTATCTTGCTCTTCAATATCCGTTACTTTTTCCATATGGTGATGATGGTTATAGAGTTGATATTCCTCATAGAGATTTTATGTCCACGCAAAAGAAAATAAAACCAACGTGCACAATGAGAGAATTTTTTTTCATATAGGATCCAAGATAGAACTTATGGCTTTTCCTTAATTTTAAATGGGCGAAGGATGTTACAACAGTTTTTGGTTGATGCGTACACAATGATTGAGAGCGAAAGATTAAAGTACATTCGTAGGCAACAAGCGAACCTTCGCTCTGAAACATTTGAGAATCTTCAAAAGTATAAATCGAAAGGTAAGGAAGTTTTAACAGATACTGGAAAGCCTGTTATACTTCCTTCTTCATTTACTGGTGGTGCAAGATTCATGCAACAAAATTACCTCGATGCAATGGCCTTATGTAAGTGGTATGGGTACCCTGATTTCTTCATAACTATAACATGTAATCCTAAGTGGCCTGAAGTAAAAAGATTTCTAAAAGATTCAACCATCAAAGCCGAAGACAGGCCTGACATATTGTGTCGATTGTTTAAGAGGAAGCTTGATTCGTTAATCAAAGATTTTAAGGATTCCAAGTATTTTGGTGAGATTAACGCTGGTGTGTTATTTTTTTTTTCACATCTTATCCTCTGATGTATATTTTTTAATCAAGGTTATTAACTAATAAATTTTGTTTATTTTTCCTTTTTATTTAGTTGTTTATACAGTAGAATTTCAAAAGCGTGGTCTTCCTCATGCACATATATGCTTATTCATGAAGGTCGATCACAAACTTCCAACCATAGATCACATAGATCCATTTATTTCTGCTGAGATTCCCGATAAAAAAGAAGATCCTGAACTTTATTCTCTTGTGACTGATTATATGATTCATGGTCCGTGTGGGAATGCTAATTTGAATTGTCCTTGCATGGTTGATAAAAGATGTTCAAAAAACTTTCCGAAGAAATTCACACCACATACAAGTATTGATTCAAATGGTTTTCCTGTATACAGAAGAAGAGATTCAGGTCATACAGTTATAAAATCTGGTGTTAGATTAGACAACAGAAATGTTGTTCCTTATAACAAAAGGCTTTTGAAAAGATATCAAGCACACATTAATGTTGAATGGTGTAATCAAGCCGGTTCAGTGAAATATTTGTTCAAGTACATCAACAAAGGTCCTGATATGGCTACTGCGGTAGTTTCTGGTGATACAAGTTCAACCATCAAAGAAAAGCCAAAAGATGAGATCAAGGAGTATTATGATTGTAGATATATTTCAGCTTGTGAGGCATCCTGGAGAATATTCTCTAATGAGGTTCATTATAGGTATCCTGCTGTTATGAGGCTTCCCTTTCATTTGCCTGGCCAACAGAATGTTGTGTATGGTGCTGATGACGATATTGATAATGTTTTAAGCAAGCCTTCTATTGCTTCTTCAATATTTATGCAATGGATGAAGTTGAATGAGTCAAATAAAGATGCTAGAAAGCTGACTTATGTTGAGTTTCCTTCCAAATTTGTTTGGATACTTAAAGATAGATGTTGGCAGGTACGTAAGTTGTACCAGTGTGTTGGCCGGATTCATTCTGTATCTCCTGCTTTGGGCGAACCTTATTTTTTGAGGATACTACTGAATAAAGTTAAAGGACCTAAATCATTTGAGGAGATACGTACAGTTAACGGTCAATTATTCCCGACTTTTAGAGATGCTTGCTATGCGATGGGACTTTTAGATGATGACAATGAATACGTTGAGGCCATTAAAGAAGCAAGTTTTGAAGGACATGCTGGGTATCTTCGAGCGTTATTTGCTACCCTGCTTTTGACAAATACTCTATCTCGGCCAGAATTTGTTTAGGAGAATACTTGGAAATACTTAGCTGATGATATTGTTTATAGACGTAAAAAAGAAACAAATATTTCAGGTTCTGATCTATTTTCTTTTATTTTACATACTACATTTTGATTTTTTATTTAATAATGTTAATTTTTTTATTTGCTAGGTTTAGTGCTTCCTGAACATCAGATTAAGAACCTTACTTTGTTGAAAATTGAAAACTATTTAATTTCCAATGGTTCATCATTACGAAGGTTTGCCACTATGCCGTACCCTGATGACGATTCCTTACGTGATGCTTCTAATCGTCTGATCAATGAAGAGCTGTCACATGACCTAGATGAAGAACAAGCTGAGTTTAACAGGTTGCATCAATCTCTTACAGATGAACAACGAGCGGTTTTTGACGAAATAATGGAAGCAGTTGTAGGGCGTAAAGGAGGCCTTTTTTTTGTCTATGGTTATGGTGGAACTGGAAAAACCTTTTTATGGAAGACTTTGGCTTCAGCCGTTCGATGCAGAAATGGAATAGTTTTAAATGTGGCCTCAAGTGGTATTGCTTCGTTATTACTTTCCCGTGGAAGGACAGCTCATTCTCGGTTCCATATTCCCATTAATCTAACAGAAGATTCAATGTGCAATATTAAGCCAAATAGTGATATTGCGAGATTATTAAAGGAAACCCAATTAATCATATGGGACGAAGCACCGATGGTACACAAACATGCCTTTGAAGCTTTAGATAGGACCATGACCGACGTATTTTCGGAAGGTAGGAGTATTCGTTCGGATATTCCTTTTGGTGGTAAAGTTATTGTATTTGGTGGTGACTTTAGACAAATACTACCTGTTATTCCTAATGGTACTAGACAAGAAATTGTTAGTGCGTCTTTAAGCTCTTCATACATATGGGCAAAATGCAGACTCTTACGGCTGACTAAAAACATGCGTCTAACTATTGGAGCTGAAAGTTCGAATACGAAGTCTATCAGAGAATTTGCAAAATGGCTTATTGATATTGGTGAAGGAAACGTTGGAGATGATAATGATGGTGACGCCATTATAGAGATACCAGATGATTTACTGATCACCGATATTTGTGACCCAATACAAAGTTTAATTGACTTTGTATATCCTTCAATTATTCAACAATTTAGGATTGCTGGATTTTTTTCTGAGCGAGCAATTCTAGCACCCAAAAATGAGGTAGTTCATGAAATTAATGATCGATTGCTTTCGTTATTTCCTGGTGATGCGAAAGAGTATCTGAGTTCTGATAGTATATGTCAAACCGAACAAATTCTTGATTCTTTTCAAGAAAGCTTATACTCAACAGAAAATTTGAATGCTCTTAAGATTTCTGGCTTGCCTAATCACAGATTAGTTCTTAAAGTTGGTGTTCCTGTGATGCTTCTTCGAAACATTGATCAACAGAAAGGGTTATGTAACGGTACAAGGCTTCAAATTACTTTTCTTGGTAAACGAGTTATAGAAGCTGAGGTTATATCTGGTGGGAACATTGGCACAAGAGTTTATATTCCAAGGATTAATATGATCCCGTCTGACAAAAAAATACCTTTTCAATTTCAACGAAGACAATTTCCGTTATCAGTTTGTTTTGCTATGACAATTAACAAGAGTCAAGGACAATCGTTATCAAAGGTTGGTCTTTATTTGAAAGATCCTGTCTTCACTCATGGTCAGTTGTATGTTGCATTATCAAGGGTCAAGACCAGAGAAGGCGTTAAAATACTAATATTCGATGCTGATGGAAAACCAACAAATAAGACTTCTAATGTTGTTTACAAAGAAGTTTTTACTAGCTTGTAATCATTGTGAGGAATGTTAAAACGCTGTTTGATCAAAGTCAAACTACTTATGTTAAAAGCTAATTATAATAGATAAAACACTATTTGAGCAATGTTAAAACGTTGTTTAACTAAAGTCTGTTTGACCAAAGTCAAACTACTTTTGTTAAAAGCTACTTGATAAAACACTGTTTGACCAAAGCCTGTTTGACCAAAGTCAAACTACTTATGTTAAAAAGTACATATAATAGATAAAACTAAATTTTCCCTCGGCATTGCTTCTTGAGGTCATGAAACTTACTTATGTTAAAACCTAATTACTATTAATACATGATTCAAAGCATTCAAATTTTATGTTATGTTAATGGTTTTGCTATATGAAAAATTATTTTTCTTTGTTAATTTGAATACCAAATCAATTCAACTAATCATGTACTTTACTCTTGTATGTCAATGTAAATGTAAATAACAAATTTAAAAAGGGGTGTATGTGTAAATATTTTTCATCAGTTGAAAATATGGGAAGAGAAAAACACAACCGTCACTATTTCTTCATCATCATTACACATCAAACATCTATCATCTCTTCTTTCAAAAATCTCTTCTCCCCAGTCATTTTCTAGGGCTTCAATTTTCTTTTCCTCCGTCTTCTACACTTTAATCACCTGAGGTTTGATTATTTTTTCTTCAGCAACTGGTATGTACATTCCTATTGTAATGAACTTTATATTGTTTAATCTATGTTAATTTAAATCCTATCTTGCTACTAATACGATTTTAAATGTTTATTGCTATACATTCAAGATTCAAGAAGGGTTTACTTATGTGTTTGAATCATTTGTTGAGAACATGTTAAAATAATTATTATTTGCAGAATAATTTTAACTCATACTCTGTTTCTATGATTAATTTCACTATATACTCTGTTAATACAAAAAGTTAATGTTCATTTTCGAAGCCAGCTTTTTAATTACAGTCTTTTAACATCTTTACTGATTCAGGTTTTATGATGTATACTACATTTGTTAAGTTTCTTCGTAACCCAGAATCTTTGAAACTGGTATGACATGTTTTTACATACATAATTTATTTGTATTGAGATATATATTTAACAATTCTTTTATGGTTTATATTTTCTTACACTATTTAAAAATTATATACAGGATGTACCTATATTCTTTGCTAATCAAAAGTGGGGAGATTGTTGGCAAAAAAGTAGGTTGTAAGTATATCATGAGTCTGGTAAAAAATGGGTTGTTAGGGTCAGAACAGAAAATTCAACGCCGATAATAACTGACGGTTGGGACATTGTTGTTAAAGATCTCAATTTGCCGAGGGATACTTTGTTGGTTTTCAAACCGTTAGGTGATTTTGGACTTGAACTTTCATGTTATGTTAATGGCATGTGTGGGGAATCTTATTTCACCTTTAATCGTTATGCAAGATTTGTTTTTACGGTATGAGTATTGATCTTAACTTCAATTCTTTTGCATCTTTAACGTGTTAACACTTATTCTCATAAGATACATACTTCACGTTTAGTATTCATTATTTTTAATTTTAAGCAGGTAATTGAAGACTGCTTCATTGAACAATTTTACGTAAACAGTCCACCGAGTGGGAAATTTCAAATCTGTTACAAAGGTTCCTACTGGAATGTTGAGGTGTCTAAAGTTGATACCCACTTTGTATTTTCTAGAGGATGGCCGGAAATGTGCAACGATGTTGGGATACTTGAGGATAGGGGTGAGCAAAGGTCGGTTCGGTTCGGTTTTGAGCCGAAACCGAAACCGCTATAATCGGTTTTTACATTTCTATAACCGATCGGTTTCGGTTATTTCGGTTCGGTTTTTTTCGGTTATTTTTCGATTTCGGTTCGGTTTCGGTTATTTCGGTTAAATAACCGTTTTTTTTCTTTCATTACTAGATGTGCAGTGTGCTATCATATGATTGTGTACTAATTAATAAATACTTGATTTAGAATTTAACTAGTTTTTACCAACTACACAAGACATCAGTAGATTATGTATATTATATCATCAACTAAAAACTAACAGCAAGTAACAACTAACAAGGATTTCCATTAATAGTTACAAACTTTTGAACTTCATTTGATTATTAGGCCTTGTGTGTTTTTATTAATGTTATGTATTGGGCTGGGCCTACTAGGTTGGGTTAAAGACTATAACATATTAACAACTAGTGTGGGTTAAACTGTTAAAGGATTAAGGCTAACAAGTTAACAACTTAAACATAAAACATATGTATCGGGCCTTGTAACCTATCGGTTCGGTTCGGTTTTTTTTCGGTTATTGGAAATGGATATCCAAAAACCGAACCGAAATTTTCGGTTATTAAAAATTTGAAAACCGAACCGTCGGTTTTTTCGGTTCGGTTTTGTCGGTTTTTTCGGTTCGGTTTTGTCGGTTTTTTCGGTTACGGTTCGGTTATTTCGGTTTTCTGCTCACCCCTACTTGAGGATGATTTGCTTGTGTTTAGCAGGATTGATGATTTTGTTTTTGAAGTAGTAGTTTATAGAGATGAGATTGAGATTTGCTTTTTGAAGAAACCTGAATCTGATGATGATAGTGTAGTTGAGATATTGAAGGCTGATTATGTTAAAAATGCATTCAAGGTACGTAAGTATTTAGCATTAGCAATAAAATTTTTAATTTTTTTGCTTTATATTAATTATTTTATTAATGTTGACCAGGACATCTATGAGGATGAAGAAGTTGTTTCTGTAGGTGAAGGTACAACCGTTACTCAGGTACTTGCTAAATTATTAAAATTATTTATTTTTAATTTAACACATATAAGAATTTAATGTTTTTACAACTATTAGTAATGCTGTTTACTGATGTTATATTTATTCAATAATGTATTATTTACAAGAACTTACCAACCAATGCCGAATGCACGTCCAAGAGACGCATGTCTTCACGACTGAACCAAACCCAAGATGTAAGTTTACCATCTTAAAGATTGTTATATTACTATTGTTATTAAATTTACTCTATGACAATAGGTTAAGAAGAAAGCTAAAGTTACTTCTGAGAGAAAGGAGGTCGTCAAGAATAGGACTAAGGGAAATGCTGCCTTACCTGTCGACACAAGTGATCATACTGGATGTTCTTCGTCTGTTCATAAAGTTAAGGTATCTATACTTGCCAGTTAATTAGTATATGTTATATAAATTGTTTTTTTTTTGTGCATATATTGATCATTCCTTTAATTCACATGTATATGTTTACTTTTTCATCAAGGGGAAGAGAGCTGCCAACGTTCAAAAAAAGCTTAACCATAGAAATAAGATTGCAAAGACTGCAAAAAAACATTCTGGACATCCTCTTGACCCTGAGTTCTTTCATTTTGATCGCAAAGGAGACTATAGGCTGGTATACCATTTTTTATAATAAACTAATGATTTACGTTTATTTGTCTGACTATTATTTTTTTCCACACAATACATGTAGCGTCTTCCTGCTGAAGTTGCGAGACGAGCAGGTCTTTTTCTTGATCTTCATCCTTTGAAAGTTCAAAACATGGTTGGAGTTGTGCAGGTTTATGATGTTAAGTTGGAGTTAAATGAATTGAAGCCACGTTATGCGGTGGAAGGTTGGCGAAAGTTTATGACTGACAATAACTTGAGGTTTGGTGATATGTTGCATTTCACATACGTGTCTTCGCAACAGAAGATAGTATTAAATCAAGTTACATCAGTTTAACAAACACATTTTAAGTCTGTTCTGATATCAGATACTAATTATGAATTTTTTGATGGTGATGTTGTAGGTTTTTTTCTTAAATTATTAACTTGATGTTTTTGTTGCTATGTATGGCTAAGATGATAAAACACTGTTATTAGCACTTTATGTTTTATATTTGACCAATTAGATTATGTGTTAAATTATAGTTCTTTAAGTCATTGTTCCATTTTCTTGAATTCTATCTAATTTTTTAAAGAACTTCAATAACAAATAGTGGTTTGAACATCTGTTTGCCTTTTGGTCAATAGTTAATGGAAACCTATGTTAGGTTCAACAATGTTTTGAAGAGGAAAACTGTGTTAGAAGACAGTAGATCTTAACAAGTTAAACATCTGTTAAGGCTTAAACAGATGTTTGCCCTTTAACAGATGTTTGGCCTTTTATATCAAATGTCTGGACTTAAACAGTTGGTTGACCTTAAACACATGTTTGAACCTTAAACAGATGTTTTGCCTTAAACAGATGTTCTTCTTCTATATCAGATATTTGGACTTAAACAGATGTTTGACCTTAAACAGATGTTTCGCCATAAACAGATGTTTGGTCTTAAACCAAACATTTGTTTAAGCTCAACATCTGTTTGACTATTTGTCAATATCTTATTGACTTTTGGTTAACATCTGTTTCAAATTTGGTCAACATCTTATTTTGTAAAAGAGGTACAAAAACAAAGATTTTTTTCAAAATCTCAAATCACCTTATCATGTAAGTGCATTGATGTAAAAGTGGAAATGATGTTATTCTTATGGTCCTGTTGTGCTTTTGTTTGTCCTCTAATATGAGTTCATGATATAATGCGGTGATTTCAAGACATTTTTGTTGAATTGAATGAGATGGTTGATGTAATGCGGTCGTATTAATAACAAATAGTAATTAATTAATCTAAATAACTTTCTCGAGCCCGGGAAGCAATCCCGGGTAAAAACCTAGTTAGTTATAACACGATCTCAATAAAAAATACATCGAGTCAACCAATTAAACCAAAACACTACCATAATTTTGCTAAAAAAAACTAAAACGATGCAAACAAAAACACTACCATAGTTTTGCTAAAAAAAACTAAAACGATGCAAGCCTGAAATCTTGAGCTGGGGACAAAATAATAATTTGTCAGAACCAATGAGCGAGTGCTAGACACTTACTTGACACAAAAGTTAAATTGAGTCAACTAAGTAAAATAAATGGAACTATAGTTTTGTAAAAGGAAAAAAGAAAGAAAGAAAAACTAAAACGATGGCACAAATTTTAACTGAGGGTAAACTCATAATTTTAAACTGAGGGCAAAATCGTAATTTTTGAAATGAGGGTAAACTCATAATTTTAAACTGAGGGTAAAATCGTAATTTTGAGCTGAGGTCAAAAGCATAAATTTATTTTGAACTGGAGACAAATTTTTTTTTTTGAACTCAGGGTGAAATCGTAATTTTTTAAATCGGGGAAAAATCATATTTTTTAACTAAGGGCAAAATCGTAATTTTGAGCTAGGGGAAAAAGCATAATTTTATTTTGAACTAGGGGCGTGACCGTAATTTTAAAATGGGGATAAAAAAACTCATAATTTTAAACAGAAGGCAGAATCGTAATTTTCAGTTGGGGGCAAAAGCATAAATTTATTTTGAACTAGGGACATAAACGAAATTTTGAACTCAGGGCGAAATCGTAATTTTTGAAATGGGGGCAAAATCATATTATTTTTAACTAAGGGCAAAATCGTAATTTTGACCTAGAGGCAAAAGTATAATTTTATTTTGAACTGGGGGCGAGATCATAATTTTAACTGGGGATAAAATCATAAATTGATTGGACCAATAGGGAAGTACCACTATTCCCTCAACTTGTATTTGTATATGTCTGTCTGGCACTATTTTCTCAACTTGTATTTGCATATGTAGGATAATTTATCTATTTTTGTATTTTAACTAGAACTGAAATAATATAACATGATTCAATTATGTAATGTATATTGTCGATATGAGTAAAAAGTTCAAACCTGTAGTTGAATGCGAATCAAACCTAAGAAAGAAGGTGAAAACACCACTTGAAGCAGAATGCAGAGTGTCGCGTTGAGACACAACACGTGAAATTGAATGTGGAATGTAGTGTTGGAACACAAAACTTGAAGTTGAACGTATAAGGTTGCTACGAAATATGTCATATGAAATGAGATGGAAAATGATGCGATGAAAGAAAGAAATGTAGGAATGAAAATGTTTGAATCCGTAAAATGGATTCAAACATGAAAGGAATGAAACGTAGAATGAAAAGCTTGAATCCGTAGATGAATACGGGTCAAACTTAACAGAGAAAGATGAGAATGAAAATGTTTGAATTCGTAAGTAAGTACGGATCAAACAAGTAAGAATGAATGGTAAGAATGAAAATGTTTGAATCCGTAAGTAGGTACGGATCAAACAAGAAAGAATGAATGGTAAGAATGAAAATGTTTGAACTCGTAAGCAAATATATATCAAACTTAAAAGAATAAAAAGTATAGATGAAAAGATGAACTCGTCGGTGAGTACTGATATGTGTAAAATGCAACATATAAATTACATCAAATGAGGCATAAAACTAACCCTTTTTTAGTACTAATGTTGAAAAAAGTGTGCTTTTGTTTTCCTTTTGTATTTTCAGGACTAAATGAGCTTAAACGAACAAAAGGAACAAATATGCAGCAAAAACTAACACAAATACAAAGAAAATGAACAAACGTGGCATGCCCGACCCCTCGACAGCATCTCCCCAAGCAAAAACAGGAAACAGAAGGCTGATCACAGCCCGTGCCCAGCGGACACGGGGGCGTGGTCAGGTGTCTGCAGAAATGGACGAAGTTATAGAAGCTTCGATTCCCACCACGGGGGCGTGCCCAGCTCAGCACGGGGTGTGGTCAACGCTAAGATTTGCAGAATCTTGCAAATCTTAATAGTACAGATACGCTTCTGCATACGGGGTTGTGCCCAGCGAACACGGGGCCGTGTGGAGCCTAATGCAGACAAGAGCAATTAATGAATGAAGAGAAAGAGGATGGCCACGGGGCCGTGTCCAGCAGACACGGTGCCGTGGCCGGGCTTCTGTTCAGGCTATAAATAGGGGTGCTTGGCACACTTCAAAGGCATCCCTTGACAAACCACCTCTCTCTCACTTTGCCACCACTCCACCACCACTACAACACCCACATCCACCACCATCATCAATCATCCACCTTAGAGTGTGTGTTGTAGTCTCGGGATCCAAGATTGACCGTAAAAGTTCTTGTCAATCAAAGGCCATGTTTGGCTAAGTCTCTTACATCACTTGCTAAAGACAAGCATTTAATGTAATACTTTTTATTTTTAATCTTTTCGCAATTTTTATTTGGTTTTGTATTAATGACTTTAATAACTAGTTTCTTATGTTGAAGGTGAAACTTCTTTATCATTTGTCCGTGGTGTCTTGGCATTACTTTACTGTCTATATAAAGTAAAAGATTTTCACCATTCATATCTCTACAGTCTATATAGAGATATATTGGTTACCTGGTCGGGGGTTAAGGGAATGGTTTGGTAAGGTTCTTTCCTTGTTCAGTGTATAGATCCTGCAAGGACCTGGGTCAAGCTTACTAGAACCTCCTTCAATACCCACTGGTATTGGATGGCGGGGGTGCGGATGGCTTGATCCTCTCATATGTAAACTACTATTAATATATTAAACCGGCTACTTGGGATTGTATCCCTGCTGACTCAAACCACTTAGCCGAGGGTAACGTCACCTTCAAAAGAGGGGCCTACCGCTTTACGCATTAATAACTTAATTAATTATCTTTCAATATTCCGACCCTTTGGGATTGTATCATTGCTGACTCAAACCACTGGTTTGAGGGTAACGTCACCTTCAAAAGAGGGGCCTACTACTATAACTAAGATAATCTCTTAAAAAGTGCAAAAGTGCGGAAATCATCAAAGGTTACATTAAAGGCGAGTCGGATCCAAGTGATTCATCTTGTTTATCTGTTTTTATTTTATTTTTATTTTCAGCATTTTTAGTTTTTATTTTTCATGTTTAAAACCTTTTCTAAAAAACTTTGATTTGATTAAACGTTGAGGATAAACCGGTACTAAAAGCTCTTGTGTCCTTGGACGACCTCGGTATCTTACCAACGCTATACTACGCTCACGATGGGTGCACTTGCCCATGTGTGTTTTTAGTGTTAGTAGAATATCGTGTTTTATAAATTTAAAACTTGACTAATGTGTAAAATGGGCTTAAATTATCAATAAAAACATAATACACCCGACACACACCAAGTTTTTGGCGCCGCTGCCGGGGATACAAGGATTTTAAGAAAGCTTAAAATCTACGGCCTAATCAGTTTTTCAAAACCTTTTTAAAACTGCGCGCATATTTTTACATTTTTAGGTAGTTTTTGCATTACAGTAGTCTGAACACGGGGTCGTGCTCACTGAACACGCCCCCGCGCTGCATAATTTTTACAAAATACCCAGAAACAGAGTCTCAACACGGGGCCGTGCTTGCTGAACACACCCCCGTGCTGAACCAACCCACCTCATATGAGTATTATGAAGAACCAAGTTACAACCCTTACCCATCATATAGTTACATTGATGAACAATGGTATGAACCATCTACCTCATATGAGTACTATGAGGAACCAAGGATCAAACTTCCGAATTCAAGCTTTGAGGGTCCTTATTCCGCTCACTTTGACGAACCACCAACTCTCTCACCCGTAGCCGAAAAGATAATAGAACACCTTAAAACTATCGAGCGCTATATAAAAGTAGCCCGCGCAAAGGAAGAGGAATCCAGCGCAAGGGAAGAGGTAACATGTAACAAAGAAGTGATAGTTGAAGAGGTAAAAATGGAACAACAAGTAAGTGAAAAACCGACACATGAGTTAAACAACGAAAAATGTGAGTCTGATAACGTTAAAATTCAAGAAGAGTCTAATTTTCAAGAAATTAATCTCTTATCACCTTCTTTCGAAAATCATTGTTTAGTATCCACTCATGCTAAGTTTTTAAAAGAGTTAAACACTAACACTAAAATTGACGAAATGGTAAGCATTAAGTTAACAACTGATCAAACTACGCTAATAAAAAATGACCCATTTGAAATTAACATTACACCAGTTCCATGTTTCTTTCAAAATTCTTTTATTAGTAATATTACAATTGATAAAGATCTTTGTGTTAATATAATGCCAAACTACATTTTCGAAAAATTAAGCATTGGTGTTTTTTCTCTACTTCAAATACCCATTTTTCTATCTAATCAGAAAATAATAAAATCAATGGGAGTAGTTGAAGATGTGTTAGTCCAAACAAATCAAATGGTAATCCCAACCGACTTCGTCATCCTTGATGATGCTCCGCTAGTGTTGGGACTAACTTTTGTAAAAACCCACGAAGCTTTGAAAAATCAGAAGCATAACAATCTACCCATTCAATTAGGGGCATTCAAAAGAAGTGTCAATCTTGAGCGTCCAATGAAATATCCAATCGGCAATAATGACCCCCTAATTGAAGATGAAGATGAGCCACCCGATACAAAAGAAGAAATCGACCACCTTGTTGAAGAAGAGTTCGCCATTGAACAAACCTTTTGGGTTCTTTATCAAAATGAGCAACCAAATAAGGAGTCTCCTAAAGACCCACCACTTGAGCTCAAAGAACTTACAAAAGGTTTGGAATATGCTTTTCTCGACAAAGGAGGTAAGTTACCTGTAATTATTTCGTCAACATTAACTAGTGTAGAAAAAGAAAAAAGTAATCACACTTTTGAAAAAAACACAAAAACGCGATCGCTTGGAAGCTTGTAGATATTAAAGGAATAAGCCCTTCCATGTGCACGCACAAAATTTTAATGAATGATGACTATAAATCGGTAATACAACCACAACGTAGAGTAAATCCAAATGTCCAAGAAGTGGTTAAAAATGAAGTCTTCAAATTACTTGACGCCGGACTCATTTACCCAATCTCCGATAGTCCTTGGGTAAGTCCCGTTCAAGTAGTTCCTAAGAAAGGAGGTATGACGGTAGTCACTAACGAGAAAAATGAATTAATACCAACAAGAACCGTCACAGGATGGAGAGTATGTATAGATTATCGTAGATTAAATGAGGCAACAAGGAAAGATCACTTTCATTTACCTTTTATTGATCAAATGTTAGAAAGATTATCCGGTCACAAATTTTATTGTTTCTTAGATGGTTTTTCAGGTTACTTTCAAATACCGATAGCACCCAAAGACCAAAAAAAGACAACATTCACATGACCCTACGGAACTTTTGCTTATCGACGCATGCCTTTTGGTCTATGTAATGCCCCCGCAACTTTTCAGCGTTGCATGGTGGCCATCTTCCATGACATGATAGAAAAGACTATGGAAGTCTTCATGGACAACTTTTCTATCTTTGGAGATTCATATGACCAATGCCTCGATAACCTTGAACGAATGTTATCCCGATGTGAGGAAACTAACCTCGCCCTTAATTGGGAAAAATACCATTTCATGGTAATGGAGGGAATAGTACTCGGTCATAAAATATCAAGCGAAGGAATGGAGGTTGATCGGGCTAAAATAGACACCATTTCCCGTCTACCACCTCCATCCTCCGTTAGTGCCATCAGAAGTTTTCTAGGGCATGCCGGATTTTATAGACGATTTATCAAAGACTTTTCTAAAATCTCATGACCTTTAACAAAATTACTTGAAAAAGGTGCTCCTTTCGTCTTTGACAAGGATTGCAACAAAGCATTCTTAACACTAAAAGAAATGCTAGTCAATGCACCTATCATGATAGCACCTGATTTGAAATTACCTTTCGAAATCATGTGTGATGCAAGTGACTTTGCAGTTGGAGCCGTCTTGGGACAAAGAAAAGATAATCATTTTCACCCAATATATTACGCTAGTAAAACACTTAACGATGCACAAGAAAATTACACAACAACGGAAAAAAGAATTACTAGCTGTAGTATTTGCTTTTGATAAATTTCGTTCTTATCTTGTTCTTTCTAAAACGATAGTTTATACAGACCATGCAGCCATTCGTTATCTCTTTAAGAAACATGATGCTAAACCACGTTTAATCAGATGGATTCTACTCCTCCAAGAATTCGACACTGAAATAAAAGACAAAAGAGGAGCAGAAAACACCGCTGCAGATCATCTTTCCCGCTTGGAAGATCCAACTTTGGAGGCAACTAGGGATGAGCTAATCAATGAAAAATTCCCAACAGAGTCCCTAGAAATGGTGGAATACTGAGAAGAGCCATGGTACGCCGACTATGCTAACTACTTAGCTAGCGGAATAGTCACAAAAGGATGGTTGACGTGTGCGCGACTACACATATTTTTACTATGAAATTACACACGATTCGGTTTTAAATTTATAAAAGTGATTATTACTTTTACATCAAAACACACACGAAAGAGGCAAGTGTACCCCGTCATATATGTAGTAAAGTATCGGTAAGAACCAAGTATCGATCCAAGGAAATGGGCGGAGAAATAATACTAGACCTTTGTCACTAAACTACCGGTAAAAACATAAGTTGTTTGATTTTAATAAACTAAAGTAAGCATAAACAACTACTAATAAAAACATAATAAATAATAGATAAATAGCCTTGCTTAATACACAACCAAAGCATGTCAACTAAGTCGGTTTTGGCACTAGAAGCATTCGGTCAATTTTCCATTTTCAAGACAATTAGTATCCCTTTCGAGAATCCTAACATGACAATCATTCGGAAAGTTAAAACGATAAATACACTTTAACCACCTAAAATTGTTCTTTAACGTGCAATTGATAAATGTCTATGAAAATCTCTTAAAAACAAGTTAGTCATCCGTTAGGAGTTTTCTAACCTCACTTAAACAAGGAAAGCGACACCGATAAACACAATGCAACCACCGAGACAAGCATAAACTAGATTAAATCACAACCGAGTTCATTTTACAAATCTTACACATAAATTCACCAAGATAGCAATTTTGGCCTAAACTACTAACTAAGTTAACAAATCATGGCAAGAATTCATAACGACACCATTTAACCCGTTTAGGTCCTTACGTGACTGCAAGCTTTCTTGATTAACAATAATTACATTTTATTAAATCACTAACCATTTCTAGTACCATGATGCACACATTTTAACCAAGCTAAACTAGTTAACCAAGTTTAAAGTTTACTAACACATGATTAATTAAGCTTCATTTTTCAACTATCTTAACTAACCAAGCACCAATCATCCAACACAATTACTTATAATCAAGAGATCAATATCAATAACAAGGTTGCAAACTAATCATCAAAGATTAACATAGAAAATACTTCAAAATGTCATTACAAACAAAGATTAACATACTAATGGTTATAATCAAGCAAGGGATTGTTGTGTTTTTTCCCAAAGGCTACAATAATACATAAACATTAATCTAAATGCTTGAAAGATTAACAAAATCATGGAAAGATTAGAAAACCAAACCATAAACAAGCACTAGATTAAGAATCCGGATAGTAATCGAGCTAAACGAGACAATGTGGCTTGAATCCGGGTGAAAGCTAACGCCTCCGGAGCCTGAAAATCGCCTGAATTGCTCTCCAAAATTCCAGAGTTCCGAGCAGAATGTTTCTGCAGGGTTTTTTATATAATTTCGATGTCGCACGGTCGTGCATCCTGTTGCACGACCGTTCACTTTAAGCAATTATTGTAGGTATGGTGTACCATACTGCATGACGTCACAGATCTTGACTGGTCTTCGGTCTCGCACGACCGTTCTTCAGATGGCACGGTCGTTCGTTTCCGGGTTCTTGTTGCACGCCTAGTCGCACTGGTCGTTCAGTTCCGGGATTTAGCTGGACATCGGATCCGCATGGGGTATGGAACGCCCGTGCATCACCGAGATGGCCTTGATTGCCTTGCACGCTGAGTCGCACCCTCGTTCATTGCCGGACTGACTCTCATTTGTCGGAGACGCACGGTCGTGCATTAGGTCGCACGACCGATCCACACGCCCAGGTCAGTTTTCTTAATAGAATGTTCGCAGCTTCTTCGTTTTGTCCGGAAAGTCCTCGTTTTCGCTATCATCTTGTCTGGTATGTTGTTTTAGGCCTGTAAACAAAAGTGTAGATGATTAAGCATCCGAATGACGGTTTTACGGCCGAAAACGCATAAAATAGGGGTAAAACGGGGGACTAAAATATGTGTAAATTAGTGAATATCAAATCTCCCCACACTTGAACCTTGCTTGTCCTCAAGCAAGCTAAACTAAAATGCAATAAAAGATAGAATCAAACAATAATGATAATTTACACAATATTTTATTGAAACTACTACAAACGGTTAGTCGGTTTTTCGAAAGACAACATCAAAAGACTCAAACCCAACAAGCATATGCAAATATATAGAGACAACCAAAAAGCCGTGACTTCACATTTAATTGACTCAACATGTTAATCTTCACACAACTCACAATGTTCACACACACTCGGTTTTATTTATGAAACATACATAAAATGTGTACGTGCAAACACTCAATGCCTCGTCAATGAAATGTGTAATATCATAAGCTTGTCATAAGATCTCGTCTCCACCAACTAACATGCGACAAAGTGTAAATCAAGAGGTCTTTACGGGTTGTAACGTTAGGCTTGGGCGAAGGGTATGGAAATGGATATTTAAAGTGGCGAAAATGGTTAAAACTCGGTAGTAGCGTTTAACTAGCAACAAACAATACAACTATACATACATATGCCTTAAAAAGGCGACTATTGCGCAATCGAGCTCATCAACTATATTTTAACATTTAAGCATTCAAAATTGCTCGATTTTCGTCGACTTCACCCTATTTTAGGGTGTTTTATTTTCTGTTTTTTTTTACATTCAATAAACAATAAACTACAACAAACGCTAGTTAAGCGATTATTTTGACCGAGTTTCAACACTAAAAAGGTTTAAAACATAAAAAGGCTAAATTTGGCTAAGTGGGCGATATTTGGGTAAACAAAGGTAAACGGGAAGGCTCGACATGGTTAATCCTAAAGGGTAATATAAGGTTTACGGGAAGCACAACACAAAGAACAAGGTTTACAACAAAGGGGTAATCTAAGTGCCTCTATCACTTCTACACAATTCCGCAAGTTCATGGTCTTAACAAGCATACTAGTGACAAGTTCTAAATTACACATAACATCCGGCTCACTCCTATATCCGAAATGAACAAATATATAAAAATATCAAGGCTCAAATATGCTCACGTAACGGAAGGAATGGGTAAAAGTGTGAAAACTATCATGCAAGTCTTTCTTTGTTTGTCACGCTTTCCGGTTTTCTTTTTCAAAAATATTTTGCTTGTCGAGTTTTTATCAAGTCCGAAGCTTTCTAAAACACAACTAACCGGTTTATTTACTAAAATATATACAAAATACAGGTATTTTTGAATGATTTTTCTGATTTTCTATTTTTTTAGAGGACAAACAAAGTTAACAAAGTTAACCCCCTCCCCACACTTGAACTTCGCATTGTCCCTAATGCGAGACCCGAAATATAGAGAAAAGGATAATAGTACTCCCCTCAAGATGATGTTGATGCAACGAGACTTCCGAAGCTGTATCTGTCACGTGCTCCGGTCCAAGATTCGATAGCCAAAACCTGCAAGTATGTCACATGTACACCAAAACAGAACAAAAATAGAAAAAAACACAAATAAACCATAATATACATAAATATAAGTACTACAATCCAAACAAATACAAGACATAAAGTAAATTGTCTGAAAATAAAGTACATAACCGGGGTGTTTGAAATAACAGTCAAAATAAACACCCAAAATAAACAAAGTACTGAAATAAAAACAACCATCAACTGTCAACACCACTGCCTCCTACTCGTCGCCTCCACATCATCTCTCATAAAGGACGGGCCCGCATCACCATAACCAGGCGGGTTCCACGGTGGGAACTGTGGGGGGTGATGAAAGTAGTCGGGATATGCATGATGCATCTCCCCAAACAGGTATGAAAATCCAGCACTCACCCCCTGATACAAACTGTCCTGGTTCTGCCGAAGTTGATCCTGAGTGGCCCTGAGCTGATCCTGACTAGCCCGGATCTGGTCCTGACTAGTCCTAATCTGGTCGAAATAAGTCCCATGCGGCTCCTGCGTAACACGCATCTGTTGGAACTGTTGGTAAAACTCTGGCCACTTCTGGTGCTGATGGAAATCATGGTGCTGCGGCGAATGTGGTGGTGTCTGTGGTGGTGGTCCGTGCTGCTCCGGATGCTCCTGATCATGCATCTCCTCATCCTCATTTTCCTCCACTGCTGGAGGCAACGGGTCCTAGACCTCGTTGTTTAACCCCTTCAACCTATCCCCGTGAGGCAACTCAGCAATCACTCCCATCGCCTTCAGTGACCTAATGTCAACATAAACACCCTCGGTTATCAGAGTGAGACCCTGAAGTACCTCGTCAGTCATTAAATTCAGCTTATAAGCAATTTCGGTCATGTACTGACCGCCGTGGATTTGACTGTTGGGCTTCCGCCCCGAGCACTTCACGAAGTATTCAGCCATCCTCACGGCTAGGTTGATAGGTGCTTTCTCAACCAGCGCATAGAGAAAAATCAAATCTGGTGTTGGACAGTTACCAAGACTGTCCATACGCCCGTAAATTGTGTGGCTGAACACATGATGCATCACCCGAACCAAAGGGTCTCTCAATCTCGAAGCCTTAGACATTCTTGGGTCGTAAGGATCACCTATAGCATTTTCAGCCCAAAACTGGTTCGTGCTGCATCAGATGGAAAAGTGAACTGATCCGTGAAGATATCGGAATCCATGTCATCTCTTGTGTAAATCCCGAGCCGCCTACCCAATCGACCAGCCGACTAAGTGTTCCATTTTCTACCCAACCTGAAAGTAACCCGCTCCTTGTGGCGGAATTTGGGCGTTCTATGAGCAACTGGTTTTTCATAGGCATATGTTGAAAAGAACTCTATTGTCAGCTCAAGGTAGACGGGTCGGTTGATAGATATTAAACGGGCAAGTGGGAAAGTGAGCATGCTGTCAAGTCTGTCACTCTGGTTTAGCTCCCCCATAACTTCCCAATCCAGCCACCTAGGGACTCCGAATTGCCCTCACCTTGCCCATAAGGCGTCATGTCTCGGGATGCAAAGAGCCTCTCGCTCATCTTCAGGATTAAATTGCAGAAAAGGATGGTCCATCTGTATGAGATATATCGTTAGAAAGATGGGATCAGGAAAAATTTTAATCCAAAACAGCCGAGCAGACAGTTATGAAGAGTCTATGAATCTGATCTGGGCCTGTGGCACGGTCGTGCGACGAGACGCACGGTCGTGCGTCGTCGAGAGCAAGCACCAGTGGCCCAAATCTGTCGGCACTGCACGGCGTGCGACCAATGGCACCACCGTGCAACACCGACCAACAAGAAGATATCGTGAATCATCCAGAATGGCACGACCGTTCCATCCAAGGAACGTCCGTGCGACACCTGTTCTGCAGATTTCAAAACCCTGAACTATGAATAGCCTGATTTTCTCAAAATCAACACGTTTTTTGTACAAACAGGGGTCAGAAACTTAACCGGATGTTCATGATACGAACGGTTCTTGCACGGGTTAGGGTTTCGCTTGTATTTATGAAGGGAACCCTAAAAATACTTGAAGAAACGGATGAATCTACCCTAGAAAGTGGAAAAACATATAAACTACAAGAAGGAACGTACCGTGCGAAGTCGTGTGTGAAACCGTGCGAAGAGAACGTGCGATTTGAAGCAATATCGCTCTGGAACGGCTGCAGATGGTTAGGGTTCGCGAATGAAGGGTTTGGAAGCAGATGGGGGTTTTTATAATATGCAAAAGACCAAACTGCCCCTACCTCTCGCACGGTCGTGCGACAGCTCGCACGGTCGTGCGTCACCTACATTTTTCAATCCTACAGCATGTTCTCGGAGATGCACCGGGGGTGCGACTCACCGTGCCGGCCAGCTCGGAAACGCACGGTCGTGCGATTCATGGTATGGTCGTGCAACAGCTGCAGATCAGAATTTTCCGCAGAAGCCATTTCCAGCAACTGTTTTGGCCGTTTTTCGCCATTTTTTCGACACACAAACTGTTTAAACAATATTTCAACATAGAACCTTCGCCCGGCACGTATGAAAATTAAACAAACTAACGGAAACTACCTAACTTACCTAAATTACGCTAAAACAAGAAAAACACCTAAAAAGACGATACTACCCCTAAAGCGCAAAATTCGCTCCTGCTACATTTTTGTCGGCGAGTCGATAGCAAGACTCATGCTAAATTTTTGTCGGCGAGTCGATAGCAAGACTCATGCTAAATTTTTGTCAGCGAGTCAATAGCAAGACTCATGCTAAATTTTTGTCGACGAGTCGATAGCAAGACTCCTTTCCCCACACTTGTTACATGTGCGGGTCATTACCACGCCCCTTTGGATTCTGCTCAGTATTGCCCGAAAGGCCACCTGGGGGTCTCTCCGACATCATTTTTGCCAATTGGCCCACTTAATTCTCGATGGTCTGAATGGAAGCCTTTTGACTCCGCATTTCTCCTTCGTTGACAATGAACCGCTCCTCATGCTGCTGATATCGTTTCTCAGCCATTTGATTAGCACTATTGGAGTTGTTCAGCAGTTGTGCCATCATTTCCTCTAGCTTTGCGTTGCTTTGAGAGGCGTGTGGCTGGGAACTGCTTCCTGAGCCTTGATTATGATACTGTGGCTGGAAGGATTGACCTTGAGATTGTTGTGGTGCGGGAGCATGTTGAGCATATCCGTGTGCGTTTTGGTTCCCAGAACTAGACTTCCACCCAAAGTTTGGGTGATTCTTCCACCCTGGATTGTACGTGTTGCTATAGGGGTTATTTTGGGGCCTGATTTGATTGCCCATGTAGTTCACCTCCTCATGTCCTGTAAACATAACACCCAGCTCACATGTACCTGGTACATGTGCAACCCCGCACTGATCACATGATGGTGATTGAATTCGCGAGACATTCTGAGACTGATCAATTCTTGTTGCCAAGGCTCCAATTTGCGCAGAAAGAGCCGTATATGTATCTACAACATGAACTCTGGAAGTGGATGATGTCTTATTCTGCGCTCCACCGTGGCGAGAACTTGACTTCAACGCAGCTTTCTCTATGATCGCGTAAGCTTCAGTTGGTGTCTTTGTTCCAAGATCGCCTCCTGCATACACGTCTAAACGCTCCTGCGAGTCATAATTGAGTCCCTGATAGAAGGTCAGTACTAGTTGCCTTTTGGACAACCCGTGATGTGGGACATCAATTAAAAGATCTCTAAACCTCTCCCAAGTTGCGTGTAGAGATTCTCCGTCGTCTTGCTTGAACGTTATGATACGGTTCCTCAATTTAGCCGTCTTTTTCGGAGGAAAATATTTCTACACAAATAGTTCTGCCATCCCGGCCCAAGTGGTGATAGATCCTGCCGGAAGTGACAAAAGCCAAGCACTGGCTTTGTTTCGCAATGAAAACAGAAAGAGTCGCAAACAGATCGCGTCCACAGAAACGTCTCCTATCTTGAAAGTCGAGCACACCTCGAGAAACTTTGCGATGTGCCGACCCGGATCATCATGATCCTTCCCATCAAACTGCACCGAGTTTTGTATCATATTGATAATGCTGGATTTTATCTCGAAATGTAACATCCCGAAAATGCGAGTTCATGAATTTGCAATTTGGTTGCAAATAAAATAGTAAAATAAACTAACTAGGAATGACACTAACCTAGTTAGTGTCTTTACTTATGAGTAGTAGAGTTAAAACAAGTAAGAAACGAAACTTGAGGGGCCAAATGTGTTTAAACTAAAATTTAAATTCATAAAACAAATTAAAAACAAACCAAACACCCCAAAAGAGGGGTCTGGTCGATCAAGAGCAGGAGAAGGGCGACCCCCATACTCCAAACCCTAAGTTTCACAAAATCCCTAAATTGAAGGATCAAACTCAGTCCAAATCAAAGTCCGAACATAGATTAGTGATCCTCATCACAAGGGGGTTACAAGGTATGTAAAATTTGGTGTTAATTCTCTGTTTGAAATTCTCATGAAATTGGGAAATCTGAAAATTTATGTTGCATGTTTGCTATTTGGGTAGAACAGGGTTGATATAGTGTCTAGGAGTAAAACCTAGACGATAACATGCGAAATCATGGCTAATTCCTGAAAATCTCATGAACACATTGAAAGTGATTCATGGGTTTTGTGGAAACTAGTAAACACTAGGGTTTAGAATGATTATTCTAGTGTAATACGGGTCATAGAAAGTGATTTCTGAAATGATGTGTTTAAATGTTATATGAAAGCATTATTGATGTTAAGTTTAGCTAAATACCAAGCTACGAACTTGAATATGAATGATATAAAATTATGCCCGTTAAGTGTTTGTAAAAATACCCCAAAGAAGGCTCGAAATTGAAATTTAAAGTTAGACGCATGATTGTGATGATTTGACAAAATTATGTGATATATGGTTAAAAAGGAGTTCTAATCGCGTTTGAAGGGCGTGCACTAAAGGTATGTAACTTGACCCGTTACATCAAATAAATTGTTGTTAAACTATGCATAGTCGCATTGTAGAATAGAAGTTGTGTTGATTTTAGCGATCATGATTGTTACTTGAATTAATAAGGTTAGAATTGATAAGGAACCGTTTGGTGGTCATCATATTGGAGGACTTCCACAAGATGAGCCAACGGGTTGAATAATAGAGTGAATTGTAGTATTGGTGTTTTAATTAGTTAGCAATGGCAATAACAAGCACAAGAGCATTAAACCATGGGATTGGTAAGGAAATGCAGGTGATGTTAAGCTCTGGAAGATGGGCATAAAGTGCCATAGGCTTACTAGTGAAATGGTAGTAAAATTGGTAGAGTTAGAGTGGGTCGAATAAATGCATAGTGACATTTAGTCGTTCGGTCCGTAAGTTAAATTTTCGGTATGATAGTTGTAATGAGTGTGTTCGTAATGAATTTACAGACTTATGGGAAAAGAATCACCTAAAAAGACATGTGGATTCGGGTGAAATCAACAATACGGTCAAAATGGCAAAGTTGCAGGAGCTACCGTAAGTTACGGTCTCCACCGTAACTTACGGTAGACAACAAAACAGTTATGGCAGACCTGTACTGCCTTACGGCAGACCATAATGAATCAGCATCTACCGTAACCTACGGTAGACACCGTAAGTTACGGTAGAGTCTAGAGAACCTTGTATTTTTATTTTTCCTTTCACATTTCGATGTCAGAACTGTTTTTATGCATTACATAAATGTCAAAACTAATGTTTTTAGAGGTTTTGAACTTAGGTGAGGATGTGGATCTTACGGATGGCGGTCAAGCAAGTTTTGAAGAACTGAGCACACTCTAGAAGCTTCCGCGATATCTAACTTTAATAGACAATGATTTTGGAATATAAAGATTTTGATAAACAAGTTATGAATGTTTGATTTAGTCGTTAGTAGACTAATGTTTTGCTACTTATGAACTTTATCTATGAAACTTATGTTATAAGTTGGACATCTTTTATATAAAATTGTATGAATTTTATTAAATTCAAGTAGTAATTAGAAGGGTGTCACAAGTTGGTAATCAGAGCTTAAGGTTGTCAACAAAGTGTTCGGTTCAAGCTTGATCGATCGTCCGGTAAGAATTAATTGCTTTAGTAGACTTACTAGAATACTAGAAAAAGGAAATTTGAATTGATATGCACGGGAAGTGCATGTTTACACACTCAAACCCGGAAAAGTGCACTAAGCATAAATGGTTTAAGCAAGTGGTGAACTTAGCTAGATCAAAATGAATGACGCATATGTCATAAATGAAATGTTTAACAATTAGTGTAAACATTTCAATTTCAAGATGACGGAAAGATGGGAGGAGTGTATGAATACGCTCGAACCCGGGAAAATACACTAAGTAAGAAAGGTAAGGCAAGATATATACTTGACTAAACCGAAAAAGAATAACACGTTATTTATAATTAAGTGAGAGTGATATAAATTTCCGTATAATAAGATGGAAATGAATTAAATAATTATTGATAAATCGTGATGGATGTTTCAGTTAAAGAAATGTCTGGAGTAACCGGAGATGATTCGACATCTCAATTGACTGAACAAATGAAAACTAAGATTTCCGAGGAGGTCGGAAAAGTTCTAGAAAATAGTCTATCACAGTATATTGATAGATTACAAACCACAATCATGCCGGTGGTGAACGATATGATGGCTGAATTGAAAGACAACATACTACAAGAAATAGAAGAAAGGAGGTTGTTGGATATGAATCCAAGATCCGTAAAGAAGTCCAAGTCTAATAAAGTTCCCAAGAAGGGAGTTACAAAAAGTGTGTTACATCAGTGTAGATTTTGTGGAAAACTTCACAAGGGCACATGTGGTAAGCCAAGACATAAAAAGTCTAAATGTCCAGAGAGGCTTGGAACCAAGGACACAACCGACACAAAGTCTGATGCCCAGAAATCAAGGACAAAGTTGTTTTATATAACAGCCACGGAGGCTAAAGCTGAACCTGATGTCGTTTCAGGTATACTCTTGTAAATTAAATTTCAGCATGAATTTTTAATTATTACGAGTGCAAATAAATTGTTTGCTTTATATCGATTTATTTTACATTCTACATTAGTGTTAACGAAATTACCAAGGCTTTGAAAAATAAAAAGAGGTAATAATAAAAGTTCTATCGTTTATAAGAGGTGCTGAAACTGTACGTTGAGCATCGAGGTAAAAATAATCATGATAAATATTGCCTTGGGAAGGGGTGCGCGCATACTCGAACCCGAGAACGTAATGAAAGATAAGCGTCATAATAGGGAGGAGTGTAATAACATCTGAACCCTGGGAGTTTACAATAGTAATAGATGACAAGGACATGGTTATAGTGTAATAACCCTAAATTTAAAAATCAATATTCTAGAAATAAAAGAATAATAATAATATATATTTATGATTCATCTTTGTTATATCAACCAAAACTATTATTATTATTATAAATTATCCAATAAGAAACCCTAATTAAGACACCCAAGTGATTCTGCACAAACCCTACATTTTTCAGAATTTTCAGAATCAGGATCAGGGCCCCTAAAACTCAGGGGGGGGGGGATTCCCTATTGACGATTATCTAATTAACTCGCTGTTTAAATTAAATATTCTAGAAATGTCGACTCAGCTAGGCTAGTCCCAACCGTGGCTACTCTATAAAATATAGGTAACCCTTACGGACCGTAAGGGTTAATTGTTACGGTCCGTAAGGGGGGGGGGGGGCAAAATTCGGGTATAAATAGCAGACATTGGCACTTGCTTCTGGGGGCTTGAACGACGAACAAAGTCGGAAAATACACGGAGTTATGCTCTGTTTACTTCAATTAACACACACGAAACACTAATTAGTATAGCGGGGTGCTGCAGAACAGGGTAATAACTCAATCACTGATACGATTCAATGTCCGATTGATTGAAATCAATCCAATGGATGTTTAAGTGCTGCTCAAATTTGGGTTATGCTTTGTCATTAGTCGTGATTCCGATGGATGTTTAAGTAATTTCACTTTGTCATTAATTGTGATTCCGATGGATGTTTAAGTGTTTACACTTTGTCATTCGTTGTGAATCCGATGGATGTTTAAGTGATTTCACTTTGTCATTAATTGTGAATCCGATGGATGTTTAAGTATCGCACTTTGTCATTCGTTGTGAGGATTTTAATCTCGTGAGTTATCGTAAATGCTGTATTAAGTTACTAACCTAGTTTGTGTGCATATTATTTAAATTAGGTTAAAAGGCTAATCAGTAGTCTAAACTCTGCCCGTATAAATCTGAAATATTATCACAAGGTAATTTCACTTTGGAATTATTAAGGTACGGATCCTTACCCCACTCCTTATTGCTTCATATTCAAATTGTTAAAAACCCATTAAATTCATACACTCCTCACGTCTTTGATTATCGATTCATTTGACAGTCCGTTGAATTCCTATTCTAAACTTTGGATTTAGCTTTCATGTCATGCGATAGTATTCTGTTAGTTGTAATCATTATCGCATGTTCCAATATATGTTACGTCTTGTTATGAAAATATTTTGATAAGTTATGTGAATAAGACCATTTGTACTCTGTTACCCTGAGTATCGCTTCTCGTGGAGTGTCCCACGAGCATGTTGTTGCGGCATCGACATCATGTGCTCCACCCGTGACGGAGAGATCAGTTCACGGCGTCTCTTAAGTACAAGTGTGGTACATAAGGCTATTAGGAGGCGTATGGATCGATCCTAGGATTTAAGTTAAGGAGGTGGATAACGGGTATGCCAACTCGCCATCTCATGTGATAATTCCTTTTCCTCTCACGACCTTGACCCCGGTTTGACCCGGTCCAGAGTCGCGAGGCAGGAAATCTGATGGTATCTAATTTAGTGACAGCGGAAGTCTTTTTAAACAGGATCGATTAATATTAAAACTGCTCGTTTATATATAATATAGGGATAAATCCCATAATTTACAATAAAGTGATTTCACTGTGAAATCTTTATTTCTCAAAACATGTTTCTTTATTTATTTACATTTGAGCCACTTTTCTAAGCTTTTAGTGCTCCACTGCACTTTTCCTGAGCTCACAACAGATCACCTGAAACATGTTTGAAAAAGGTTTTGTCAGCAGGGAAATACTGAGTGAATCATTCATTTTTACTAAAACGACTCGTTTGTTATAATTCACAGTATTAAGAGAGATTACAATGTTTCTGATATCAAACCAACTGTCGTAACTGGTGTATTAGTTACTAACCTGTTATGTGTGCATTGTTATTTAAATTAGGTTAATCAAGGCTAATCGGTAGGCTTATATTCTGCTCGTTAAATCTACAATGTGAGTCATTCTCTTTTTATCAAATTTGTTTACAAAATTATGTATATTTTCAAAGGTTATAATTACAGTGATTAAGTTTATGTAATCACCAAATTACAGCCGGTATGTGGGGTATTGTGCACATTACTACTGTTGTTGTCACTTTAGGTGGGCGAACCTAAATTAGTGATATTCGTCATTCATTGGGGCAGCCAATGGTGATATGACCACAGTCACCGAAAAGAGTCGATTGACAAATACCGTGGGTAGTTGGTTTGATATCAGAAACATTGTAATCTCTTAATACTATAAATTATAACAAACGAGTCGTTTTAGCGATCGAGTTATTTCCCTGATTGCGGCAGCACTTCGTGATTAGTGTGTTAATTGTGGTAAACAGAAAGTAATTCGATGCATGAAACGAATTTCTTCGTCGAACATATGCCAAATTTCAAGTCCCAATGTCTGCTATTTATACCCGAATTTTGCCACCCCTTACGGACCGTAACAATTAACCCTTACGGTCCGTAAGGGTTACCTATATTTTATAGAGTAGCCATGGTTGGGACTAGCTTTGCTGACTTGACATATTCTTAATTTCGAGTTTTGACAGCGAGTATTTTCAGATAATCGTTAGCTAGGGTATTTCCCCCCTTGAGTTTTAGGGGCCCTGATCCTGATTCTGATTATTCTGAAAATTTTAGGATTTGTTCAGAATCACTTGGGTTTCTCAATTAGGGTTTCCTATTGGCCAAATTAAATAATATTTAGGACTTTTGATGAGAGTTGTTACATTCTCCCTACCTTAATAAAAATCTCGTCCTCGAGATTTACAGGAATAAATGAGGATACTTTCTCTTCATTTCTGATTCCAGCTCCCAAGTGTATTCTGGTCCTCTCTTTGAATCCCATCTGACTTTGACTAAAACTAGTCGTTTATGTTTGAGAAACTTAATCTTTCGATCCTCAATTTGAAGAGGTTTCTCAACAAATTTTAGCTTTTCGTTTACCTCTATATCTTGAAGAGGTACTACCAGTGATTCATCTGATAAGCATTTCTTAAGATTGGATACATGAAATACATCATGTACTCCAGCTAATTCTTCTGGTAGTTGTAAACGATAAGCAACTGGTCCTAAACGTTGGATTATAGGAAATGGTCCTACGTATCTTGGACTTAGCTTTCCTTTCTTACCGAATCTAACTAGTCCTTTCCAAGGAGAAACTTTTAATAGTACTTTATCTCCGACTTGAAATTCTAACGGCTTGCGGCGATTATCTACATAACTCTTCTGACGATCTCGAGCTGTTTTCAGTCTTTCCTTGATCTGAGTTATTTTGTCAGTAGTTTCGTGCACAATTTCTGGACCTGACAATTGACTTTCTCCTATTTCTGCCCAACAAACTGGAGTTCTGCACTTTCTTCCATATAGTGCCTCGAATGGAGCAGTTTTAATACTTGAATGATAACTATTATTATAGGAGAATTCAATTAATGGTAAATGATCATCCCAGTTTCCACCAAAATCTATTACACATGCTCGAAGCATGTCTTCTAGAGTTTGGATGGTTCTTTCACTTTGTCCGTCTGTTTGTGGATGATATGCTGTGCTTAGGTTTAGTCGAGTTCCCATTGCTTGCTGGAAACTTTTGCAAAACTGAGAAGTGAAACGACTATCTCTATCTGATACAATGGAGAGTGGGACTCCATGTAACGATACCACTTCGTCTACGTACAACTTGGCTAGCCTTTCCATGCTAAAGGTTTCCTTTATTGGTAGAAAATGAGCTGATTTGGTTAATCGATCCACAATTACCCAAATCGCATCATTACCTTTTCTTGTTTTAGGCAACTTAGTAACAAAATCCATTGTTATAAGTTCCCATTTCCATACAGGCATTTCCAATTGTTGTAGTAGTCCTGAAGGTTTCTGATGTTCAGCCTTTACTTGTGAACAAGTAAGACATTTAGAAACATATTTTGCTATATCTTTCTTCATGCCTATCCACCAAAAATTCTTTCTTAAATCTTGGTACATCTTATTGTTTCCTGGGTGCATAGTATACTAGATTTATGGCCCGTCACGGCCCTTGGCCCCGGTTTGACCCGGTCCAAAGTCGTGAGACAGGAAATCCGATGGTATCTAATTTAGTGACAGCGGAAGTCTTTTCAAACAGGATCGATTATTATTAAAACTGCTCGTTTATATATAATATAGGGATAAATCCCATAATTTACAATAAAGTGATTTTACTGGGAAATCTTTATTTCTCAAAACATGTTTCTTTATTTATTTATATTGAGCCACTTTTCTAAGCTTGTAGTGCTCCACGGCACTTTTCCGATGCTCACAACAGATCACCTGAAACATGTTTGAAAAAGGTTTTGTCAGCGGGAAACACTGAGTGAATCATTCTATTTTGCATAATGATGCATAGTTAATAATTACAGCATAAGAGCGATTACAATGGCTTCTATCTTATTTTATCTGGCGCTCTGTCACAATGATGACAAGTCACAATGGTGACGATGGTCATACCACTATTAGATCAATGAACCTAAATAGTGATGATTATCCCTAGAAGGTCAATGAACCTAACTGGGAGAAAATTTAGTAATGTGCACAATACCCCACTAGCCAGTGATTCAAGATATCCACGACTTAGTCCCTGTAATTATAACCTTGAAAATAATTTGAGGTATTGTAAAATAGTTGATAAAAAGAGAATGACTCACATTGTAGATTTAACGAGTAGAGTATAAGCCTACTGATTAGCCTTGATTAACCTAATTTAAATAATAATGCACACACAAACAGGTTAGTAACTAATACAGCAGTTACGACAATTCACGAGATTAAACCCTCTCAACGATTTACAAGTGCAATACTTAACAATTCAGCGGATTCACAACGAATGACAGAGTATAGTCCGAGTTCGAACAACACTCAAACATTCAAGTCGAAATCACGATGAATAACAAAGTATAAACTCAATTTGAGCGGCACTTAAACAATCGTTGGATAGTTATAATCGATCGGACTTCGAATCGTAATAACGATCGAGTTAATACCCTGATTGCAGCATCAATTAGTGAACTGTGTGTGTTAATTGTAGTAAACAGACGATAACTCGAAGTATATTACGAATTCTTTCGTTGTTTTAGTGCCCAGAATCAAGTCCCAAAGTCGGCTATTTATACCCAAATTTTGCCCCCCCTTACGGACCGTAACAATTAACCCTTACGGTCCGTAAGGGTTACCTATATTTTATAGAGTAGCCACGGTTGGGACTAGGCCTGATGACTTGACAGTTTCTCAAAATTCATTTTTGACGGCACGATTTTAAGATAATCGTTAACTAGGAAATACCCCCCCCCCCCCTGAGTTTTAGGGGCCCTGATCCTGATTCTGATTGTTCTGAAATTTTTAGGGTTTGTTCAGAATTACTTGGGTTTCTCAATTAGGGTTTCCTATTGGTCAATTAAAATAATAATTAAGACTTTTTAATGAGAGTTGTTACATTCTCCCTACCTTAATAAAAATCTCGTCCTCGAGATTTACTGGAATAATTGAGGATACTTTCGCTTCTTTTCTGATTCCAGTTCCTAAGTGTATTCAGGTCCTCTCCTTGAATCCCACTTTTACTAGCACTAGTCGTTTATGCTTGAGAAACTTTACTTTCTATCTTCTATCCAAAGAAGTTTCTCTACAAATTTTAACTTTTCGTTTACCTCTATATCTTGGAGAGGTACTACCAAAGATTCGTCTGATAGACATTTCTTGAGATTGGATACATGAAATACATCATGTACTCCAGCTAACTCTTCCTGTTAGTTGTAAACTATAATCAACTGGTCCTATATGTTGGATCACTATAAATGGTCCTAAGTGCCTTGGACTTAGTTTTCCTTTCTTACTGAATCTAACAACTCTTTTCCAAGGAGATACTTTCAATAACTTTTTGTCTCCAACTCGAACTCCAACGGCTTTCATCTATTATCTGTATAACTCTTCTGGCGATCTCTAGCTGTCTTCAGCCTTTCCTTCGTGATACTGAATATCACAGTCGTAGTCACTTAGGATTTTCATCCATCTCCTTTGCCTCATGTTTAATTCTTTTTGCCCAAATATATATCTTAAATTCTTGTAATCCGTATAGATAGTACACTTACTTCCATACAGATAATGTCTCCAAATCTTAAGGCAAAAATTATGGCTCCTAATTCTAAGTCATGAGTGGTATAGTTTTCTTCGTGCTTTTTCAATTGCCTTGATGCATACACAATTACCTTCTTGCGTTGCATAAGCACATACCCAAATCCTAGCTTTGAAGCATCACCGTATACTTCAAAATCTTCAGTTCATAAGGCTAAAATTGGAGCATTTGGTTAATTTCTGCTTTAAGATCCTAAAGGCTTTTCTTGTTTAGTTCTCTAATCAAACTTAATTGTTTTACAGGTTAGCTTAGTTAATAGTATAGCTACCTTAGAAAAATCCTTAATAAACCGTCTATAGTATCCGGCTAAACTTACAAAACTCCTAATTTCCATTGCTGATTGCGGAACCTTCCATTTGATAATTGCTGCTATCTTAACAGGATCTACATGAATACCTTCATGATTCACCATATGACCTAGAAATTGCACTTCTGGTAGTCAAAATTCACACTTCGAGAATTTGGCGTAAAGCTTCTCTTTTCTTAACAAAGTTAAGAGTGCATGCAATTGCTGACAATGTTCGTCTTGACTTTTTGAATAAATAAGTATATCATCTATGAATACAATTACAAATTTATCCAAATACGGTTTACAGATCCTATTCATCATGTCCATGAATGCTGCAGGTGCATTCGTTAATCCGAAGGGTATGACTGTAAACTCATAATGACCATACCTAGTCCTGAAAGCAATTTTAGGTATGTCTTCCTCTTATACTTTCAATTGATGATATCCGGAACGTAAGTCGATCTTAGAAAAATATCTAGCTCATTGGAATTGATAGAATAGATCATAAATTCTAGGTAATCGGTATTAATTCTTAATTATAACCTTATTCAATTCCCTATAATCAATACACATTCTCATCGAATCATCATTTTTCTTAACAAATAACACTGGTGCTTCCCAAGGGAATGAACTAGGTTGTATGAAACCTTTACTTAGTAATTCATCTAATTACTAAGGTTATAATTGTTACTCTGATAGTTAAATAACATGATTAGGGCTTTTATCCAAAACCTCTGATACCATAGCTGTAACAAGGGCTAAAAGAAATATCGTAACCCAAATCTCGAGGACGAGATTTTTATTAAGGTGGGGAGAATGTAACAACCCTCATTAAAAGTCCTACTTATATGATTATTTTAGTCAATAGGAAACCCTAATTAAGACACCCAAGTGATTCTGCACAAAACCTACAAATTTCAGAACAATCAGAATCAGGATCAGGGCCCCTAAAACTCAGGGGGGGGGGGGGCATTCCCTACTCAACGATTATCTTTATATCTCATTTTCTAAATTAAATTTTACGAAAGTGTTGACTCAGCAAGCCTACTTCCACACGTGGCGACCCTATGGCGGAAAGATGACCGTAAGGGTTTATGCTTACGGTCCGTAAGCAATGCCAAATTGGTGTATAAATAGCAGGAGTTGGGACTTGCTTCTGTACGTTCGTTCGACGATAAAATTCAACTCAGGCGCGGAGATATCGTCCAAATACTCTCAATTAACACACACGAAACACTAATTAGTATAGCGGGGTGCTGCTGCACAGGGTATTAACTCGATCGCTGATACGATTCAATGTCCGATCGATTAAACTATCCAATGGATGTTTAAGTGCTGCTCAAATTGGGTTATACTTTGTTATTCATCGTGATTTCGACTTGAATGTTTGAGTGCTGTTCGAACTCGGACTATACTCTGTCATTCGTTGTGAATCCGCTGAATTGTTAAGTATTGCACTTTGTCATTCGTTGTGAGGGTTTTATCTCGTGAGTGATCGTAAATGCTGTATTAGTTACTACCTAGTTTGTATGCACTAGGTTACAAGGCTAAGAAATTGGCTAAGCTCTGCTCAAATTAAATCTGCAATATATCAAGGATTATCTGTAGACTAAGCTTTGCTCATAGAAATCTGCAATGTGAGTTCATTTCTCTTTTCTCACAGTTTGTGAGTCCACTCTATTTTCTCACAGTTTTATCACCTTTTTGTGATACAATTATATTTACAAAGGCTTTTCCAGAACCCTAAATGTTTACCAGTTATACTTACAGTGATTAAGTTTTTATATTAACTGCTGGTATGAAAGGTTTTATATATTATTTGATTCTCATTATTATTTGCCAGAAAGTTAGTCAATATTAGCATGACTACAATAACAGTGGAAATTATGCATTCTACTAAGATTATATTTTAGTCTTAGTCATGTTAATATATTAAATAATGATATTACAATTATTTAATTAACATATTATATTTGATAAAGTTATTTTAATTTGATATAAAATGATATATGTCATTTTCTGGATTAAATGGTTTTATGCCATAAGTAATATATTTGACAAAGAAATGTCACGGGACACAATTAAGTCCGGAGTCACTAGTTGAGAGAATGATCAACAGTGACATATCCAAAGACACTAGTTGAGAGAATGATCAACAGTGTTATGAATAGAAATTACTAGTTCAGAGAATGATCAACAGTGTTATAGAATCACTAGTTGAAAGAATGATCAACAGTGATATGACCAGAATCATTAGTTGAAAGAATGATCAACAATGATATGATTATAGTCACAGGAATCGCCTAGTAAACGTATTTCTGAAGATAACTTCAGTAATAGCGTAAACGGAGGCAATAATCATGTTAATCATGATAATGAACCACGGCAAGCTCCGCTCCCTAAGAAAAGGAAAACTGCAACGCCTGGTTGCACTTACAAAGAATTTCTTGCTTGTAAACCCACTGAGTTTGCAGGCAATGAAGGAGCGACTGCGGCACTGCGTTGGTTAGAGAAAACCGATGCAGTAATTGCCATAAGTAAATGTGCTCAGGATGATCAGGTCATGTACGCGTCAAATCTTTTCAAAGAAGTAGCGCTAGAATGGTGGAATACGGTGTTACAAGCAAAAGGAAGAAAGATGGTGTATGCTATGAACTGGGAAGAATTTAAGAACTTTGTAGAAAGAAAATTCTGTCCTGAGTATGAAAAGGAACAAATGACAAATAAGTTTTTAACCCATCGGATGGTGGATGTAGATTGTCGAGGGTATACTACGACATTCTTCGAATATGCTCGAGTGGTACCAACCCTGGCTTCGCCAGAGCCGGTACTTATTTCTCTTTATATTTGGGGATTGATTGGCGAAATCCGTAATATCGTCATGGCTGCAAAACCTTGCACAATTGATGATGCGGTGGAATTAGCCAATACTCTGACTGACGAACTAGTACGGACAAGAGAAGAAAATAGAAGGAAGGAAGTAGCCCAAAAGATTACCCAAGAATTCCGTTCGGGTAACCATAACAATTTCAAGAAAGGAGGGAATGGGCAATCTTCTACTAGCCCATTTTGCAATTTTTGCAAAAGGAAGCATTTTGGAAGATGCAAAGGATATTGCAATTTTTGCAAAATTCCAGGACATTAAGAAGAAGACTGCAGAAGGAAGAAATTTTCAGTCTGCTACAACTGTGGAGAAGCTGGACATCTTAGGCCAGATTGTCCAAAACTGAACAAACCATCTGACAATAAAACCAAACCTGCAGAAGAAGCAAAAAGGAATGTAAGAGCCTTCCAGCTGACTGCTCAGGAAGCCGAGATGATTCCAGATGTGATAGCCGGTACGTTCTTAGTTCACAACGTTTACACAAAAGTATTATTTGACTCTGGTGCAAACCAAAGTTTTATAAATACTTCATTATGCCAAACTTTTAACTTACCTTTAACCAGCATTAAGCAAATTTCTACAGTAGAAACCGCAGATCGGAATTTAGTTAAAATAAATAAGGTTCTACAAAACGTAGAAATAGAACTTTTAAGTCATAAATTTTCTGCAACCCTATTATCTATGAAATTAGTTGAATTCGATGTTGTGTTAGGAATGGATTGGTTAGTAAACAACCATGCTCGAATTATCTGTGATAAGAATTCCATAGAAATTTGTGCACCCACTAGAGAAGTAATAATGATTACAGGAGATAAGCCATGTAAACCCATAAAAGTTCATATTAGTAATGAAAATTGCTAATTATGAACGAAAGTAAGAAATAGTATATATGATTTCAGTAATCATTAATACCCAAGATAAAGAATTTAAGGAAATTTCTGTAGTTTCAGAATACCCAGATGAATTCCCAGAAGATTTACCTGGATTACCACCAGATAGGGAGATAAAATTTAGGATTCATCTAATTCCAGGAATTTTACCGATAAGCCAAGGAACCTTATCGGTTAGCACCTACAGGAAAAAAAAACTGAAAAAGCAATTAGATGAATTATTAAGTAAAGGTTTCATACAACCTAATTTATCCCCGTATGGGGGGCACTAGTGTTGTTTATTAAGAAAAAGATGGTTCGATGAGAATGTGTATTGATTATAGGGAATTGAATAAAGTTACAATTAAGAATCGATACCCATTACCTAGAATTGATGATCTATTCGATCAATTCCAGGAAGATAGATATTTTTCTAAGATCGAATTACGTTCCGGATATCATCAATTGAAGGTACAAGAAGAAGACATACCTAAAACTGCTTTCAGAACTAGGTATGGTCATTATAAGTTTACAGTCCTGCCCTTCGGATTAACGAATGCACCTGCAGCATTCATGGACATAATGAATAGGATCTGTAAACCGTATTTGGATAAATTTGTAATTGTCTTCATAGATGATATACTTATTTATTCAAAAAGTCAAGACGAACATTGTCAGCATTTGCATGCACTCTTAACTTTGTTAAGAAAAGAGAAGCTTTACGCCAAATTCTCGAAGTGTGAATTTTGACTACCAGAAGTGCAATTTCTAGGTCATATGGTGAATCATGAAGGTATTCACGTAGATCCTGTTAAGATAGCAGCAATTATCAAATGGAAGGTTCCGCAATCAGCAATGGAAATTAGGAGTTTTGTAAGTTTAGAATGGTGGAATACGGTTTTACAAGCAAAAGGAAGAAGGATGGCATATGCTATGAACTGGGAAGAATTTAAGAGCTTTGTAGAAAGAAAATTCTGTCCCGAGTATGAAAAGGAACAAATGACAAATAAGTTTCTAACCCATCGGATGGTGGATGTAGATTGTCGAGGGTATACTACGACATTCTTCGAATATGCTCGAGTGGTACCAACCCTGGCTTCACCAGAGCCGGTACTTATTTCTCGTTATATTTGGGGATTGATTGGCGAAATCCGTAATATCGTCAAGGCTGCAAAACCTTGCACAATTGATGATGCGGTGGAATTAGCCAATACTCTGACTGACGAACTAGTACGGACAAGAGAAGAAAATAGAAGGAAGGAAGTAGCCCAAAAGATTACCCAAGAATTCCGTTCGGGTAACCATAACAATTTCAAGAAAGGAGGGAATGGGCAATCTTCTACTAGTCCATTTTGCAATTTTTGCAAAAGGAAGCATTTTGGAAGATGCAAAGGATATTGCAATTTTTGCAAAATTCCAGGACATCAAGAAGAAGACTGCAGAAGGAAGAAATTTTCAGTCTGCTACAATTGTGGAGAAGCTGGACATCTTAGGCCAGATTGTCCAAAGCTGAACAAACCATCTGACAATAAAACCAAACCTGCAGAAGAAGCAAAAAGGAATGTAAGAGCCTTCCAGCTGACTGCTCAGGAAGCCGAGATGATTCCAGATGTGATAGCCGGTACGTTCTTAGTTCACAACGTTTACACAAAAGTATTATTTGACTCTGGTGCAAACCAAAGTTTTATAAATACTTCATTATGCCAAACTTTTAACTTACCTTTAACCAGCATTAAGCAAATTTCTACAGTAGAAACGACAGATGGGAATTCAGTTAAAATAAATAAGGTTCTACAAAACGTAGAAATAGAACTTTTAAGTCCTAAATTTTCTGCAACCCTATTATCTATGAAATTAGTTGAATTCGATGTTGTGTTAATGGATTGGTTAGTAAACAATCGTACTCAAATTATCTGTGATAAGAATTCCATAGAAATTTGTGCAACCACTAGAGAAGTAATAATGATTACAGGAGATAAGCCATGTAAACCCATAAAAGTTCATATTAGTAATGAAAATTGCTAATTATGAACAAAAGTAAGAAATAGTATATATGATTTCAGTAATCATTAATACCCAAGATAAAGAATTTAAGGAAATTTCTGTAGTTTCAGAATACCCAGATGAATTCCCAGAAGATTTACCTGGATTACCACCAGATAGGGAGAAAAAATTTAGGATTCATCTAATTCCAGGAATTTTACCGATAAGCCAAGGAACCTTATCGGTTAGCACCTACAGGAAAAAAAACTGAAAAAGCAATTAGATGAATTATTAAGTAAAGGTTTCATACAACCTAATTTATCCCCGTATGGGGGGCACTAGTGTTGTTTATTAAGAAAAAGATGGTTCGATGAGAATGTGTATTGATTATAGGGAATTGAATAAAGTTACAATTAAGAATCGATACCCATTACCTAGAATTGATGATCTATTCGATCAATTCCAGGAAGATAGATATTTTTCTAAGATCGACTTACGTTCCGGATATCATCAATTGAAGGTACAAGAAGAAGACATACCTAAAACTGCTTTCAGGACTAGGTATGGTCATTATGAGTTTACAGTCATACCCTTCGGATTAACGAATGCACCTGCAGCATTCATGGACATGATGAATAGGATCTGTAAACCGTATTTGGATAAATTTATAATTGTATTCATAGATGATATACTTATTTATCCAAAAAGTCAAGACGAACATTGTCAGCAATTGCATGCACTCTTAACTTTGTTAAGAAAAGAGAAGCTTTACGCCAAATTCTCGAAGTGTGAATTTTGACTACCAGAAGTGCAATTTCTAGGTCATATGGTGAATCATGAAGGTATTCACGTAGATCCTGTTAAGATAGCGGCAATTATCAAATGGAAGGTTCCGCAATCAGCAATGGAAATTAGGAGTTTTGTAAGTTTAGCCGGATACTATAGACGGTTTATTAAAGATTTTTCTAAGGTAGCTATACCATTAACTAAGCTAACCTGTAAAACAATTAAGTTTGATTAGAGATCTAAACAAGAAAAGCCTTTAGGATCTTAAAGCATAAATTAACAAAATCCTAGCCTTACCAGAAGGAACAGTTGATTAGAGATCTAAACAAGAAAAGCCTTTAGGATCTTAAAGCATAAATTAACAAAATCCTAGCCTTACCAGAAGGAACAGAAGATTTAAAGTATATAGTGATGCTTCAAAAACTAGGAATTGGATGTGTGCGTATGCAACGCAAGAAGGTAATTGTGTATGCATCAAGGCAATTGAAAAAGCACGAAGAAAACTATACCACTCATGACTTAGAATTAGGAGCCATAAATTTTGCCTTAAGATTTGGAGACATTATCTGTATGGAACTAAGTGTACTATCTATACGGATTACAAGAATTTAAGATATATATTTGGGCAAAAAGAATTAAACATGAGGCAAAGGAGATGGATGAAAATCCTAAGTGACTACGACTGTGATATTCAGTATCACGAAGGAAAGGCTGAAGACAGCTAGAGATCGCCAGAAGAGTTATACAGATAATAGATAAAAGCCGTTGGAGTTTGAGTTGGAGACAAAAAGTTATTGAAAGTATCTCCTTGGAAAGGAGTAGTTCGATTCGGTAAGAAAGGAAAGCTATGTCCAAGATACGTAGGACCATTTATAGTGATCCAACATATAGGACCAGTTGATTATAGTTTACAACTAACAGGAAGAGTTAGCTGGAGTACATGATGTATTTCATGTATCCAATCTCAAGAAATGTCTATCAGACGAATCTTTGGTAGTACCTCTCCAAGATATAGAGGTAAACAAAAAGTTAAAATTTGTAGAGAAACTTCTTTGGATAGAAGATAGAAAGTAAAGTTTCTCAAGCATAAACGACTAGTGCTAGTAAAAGTGGGATTCAAGGAGAGGACCTGAATACACTTAGGAACTGGAATCAGAAAAGAAGCGAAAGTATCCTCAATTATTCCAGTAAATCTCGAGGACGAGATTTTTATTAAGGTAGGGAGAATGTAACAACTCTCATTAAAAAGTCTTAATTATTATTTTAATTGACCAATAGGAAACCCTAATTGAGAAACCCAAGTAATTCTGAACAAACCCTAAAAATTTCAGAACAATCAGAATCAGGATCAGGGCCCCTAAAACTCAGGGGGGGTATTTCCTAGTTAACGATTATCTTAAAATCGTGCTGTCAAAAATGAATTTTGAGAAACTGTCAAGTCATCAGGCCTAGTCCCAACCGTGGCTACTCTATAAAATATAGGTAACCCTTACGGACCGTAAGGGTTAATTGTTACGGTCCGTAAGGGGGGGCAAAATTTGGGTATAAATAGCCGACTTTGGGACTTGATTCTGGGCACTAAAACGACGAAAGAATTCGTAATATACTTCGAGTTATCGTCTGTTTACTACAATTAACACACACAGTTCACTAATTGATGCTGCAATCAGGGTATTAACTCGATCGCTATTACGATTCGAAGTCCGATCGATTATAACTATCCAACGATTGTTTAAGTGCCGCTCAAATTGAGTTTATACTTTGTTATTCATCGTGATTTCGACTTGAATGTTTGAGTGCTGTTCGAACTCGGACTATACTCTGTCATTCGTTGTGAATCCGCTGAATTGCCAAGTATTGCACTTGTAAATCGTTGTGAGGGTTTAATCTCGTGAATTGTCGTAACTGTTGTATTAGTTACTAACCTGTTTGTGTGTGCATTATTATTTAAATTAGGTTAATCAAGGCTAATCAGTAGGCTTATACTCTGCTCGTTAAATCTACAATGTGAGTCATTCTCTTTTTATCAACTATTTTACAATACCTCAAATTATTTTCAAGGTTATAATTACAGGGACTAAGTCGTGGATATCTTGAATTACTGGTTAGTGGGGTATTGTGCACATTACTAATTTTCTCACAGTTAGGTTCATTGACCTACTCGGGATAATCACTGTAAGGTTCATTGACCTACAGGGATAATCATCACTATTTAGGTTCAATGATCTAATAGTGGTATGACCATCGTCACCATTGTGACTTGTCACCATTGTGACAGAGCGCCAGATAAAAATAAGATAGAAGCCATTGTAATCGCTCTTATGCTGTAATTATTAACTATGCATCATGATGCAAAATAGAATGATTCACTCAGTATTTCCCGCTGACAAAACCTTTTTCAAACATGTTTCAGATGATCTGTTGTGAGCATCGGAAAAGTGCCGTGGAGCACTACAAGCTTAGAAAAGTGGCTCAATATAAATAAAAAAAGAAACATGTTTTGAGAAATAAAGATTTCCCAGTAAAATCACTTTATTGTAAATTATGGGATTTATCCCTATATTATATATAAACGAGCAGTTTTAATAATAATCGATCCTGTTTAAAAAGACTTCCGCTGTCACTAAATTAGATACCATCGGATTTCCTGTCTCACGACTCTGGACCGGGTCAAACCGGGGCCAAGAGCCGTGACAGGAAAAGGCTGTTACGGTCCGAAAGGGGGGGCAAAATTTGGGTATAAATAGCCGACTTTGGGACTTGATTCTGGGCACTAAAATGACGAAAGAATTCGTAATATACTTCGAGTTATCGTCTGTTTACTACAATTAACACACACAGTTCACTAATTGATGCTGCAATCAGGGTATTAACTCGATCGCTATTACGATTCGAAGTCCGATCGATTATAACTATCCAACGATTGTTTAAGTGCCGCTCAAATTGAGTTTATACTTTGTTATTCATCGTGATTTCGACTTGAATGTTTGAGTGCTGTTCGAACTCGGACTATACTCTGTCATTCGTTGTGAATCCGCTGAATTGCCAAGTATTGCACTTGTAAATCGTTGTGAGGGTTTAATCTCGTGAATTGTCGTAACTGTTGTATTAGTTACTAACCTGTTTGTGTGTGCATTATTATTTAAATTAGGTTAATCAAGGCTAATCAGTAGGCTTATACTCTGCTCGTTAAATCTACAATGTGAGTCATTCTCTTTTTATCAACTATTTTACAATACCTCAAATTATTTTCAAGGTTATAATTACAGGGACTAAGTCGTGGATATCTTGAATTACTGGTTAGTGGGGTATTGTGCACATTACTAATTTTCTCACAGTTAGGTTCATTGACCTACTCGGGATAATCACTGTAAGGTTCATTGACCTACAGGGATAATCATCACTATTTAGGTTCAATGATCTAATAGTGGTATGACCATCGTCACCATTGTGACTTGTCACCATTGTGACAGAGCGCCAGATAAAAATAAGATAGAAGCCATTGTAATCGCTCTTATGCTGTAATTATTAACTATGCATCATGATGCAAAATAGAATGATTCACTCAGTATTTCCCGCTGACAAAACCTTTTTCAAACATGTTTCAGATGATCTGTTGTGAGCATCGGAAAAGTGCCGTGGAGCACTACAAGCTTAGAAAAGTGGCTCAATATAAATAAAAAAAGAAACATGTTTTGAGAAATAAAGATTTCCCAGTAAAATCACTTTATTGTAAATTATGGGATTTATCCCTATATTATATATAAACGAGCAGTTTTAATAATAATCGATCCTGTTTAAAAAGACTTCCGCTGTCACTAAATTAGATACCATCGGATTTCCTGTCTCACGACTCTGGACCGGGTCAAACCGGGGCCAAGAGCCGTGACAGGAAAAGGCTGTTACGGTCCGAAAGGGGGGGCAAAATTTGGGTATAAATAGCCGACTTTGGGACTTGATTCTGGGCACTAAAACGACGAAAGAATTCGTAATATACTTCGAGTTATCGTCTGTTTACTACAATTAACACACACAGTTCACTAATTGATGCTGCAATCAGGGTATTAATTCGATCGCTATTACGATTCGAAGTCCGGTCGATTATAACTATCCAACGATTGTTTAAGTGCCGCTCAAATTGAGTTTATACTTTGTTATTCATCGTGATTTCGACTTGAATGTTTGAGTGCTGTTCGAACTCGGACTATACTCTGTCATTCGTTGTGAATCCTCTGAATTGTTAAGTATTGCACTTGTAAATCGTTGTGAGGGTTTAATCTCGTGAATTGTCGTAACTGCTGTATTAGTTACTAACCTATTTGTGTGTGCATTATTATTTAAATTAGGTTAATCAAGGCTAATCAGTAGGCTTATACTCTGCTCGTTAAATCTACAATGTGAGTCATTCTCTTTTTATCAACTATTTTACAATACCTCAAATTATTTTCAAGGTTATAATTACAGGGACTAAGTCGTGGATATCTTGAATTACTGGTTAGTGGGGTATTGTGCACATTACTAATTTCTCCCAGTTAGGGTCATTGATCTACTCGGGATAATCACTGTTAGGTTCATTGACCTACAGGGATAATCATCACTATTTAGGTTCATTGATCTAATAGTGGTATGACCATCGTCACCATTGTGACTTGTCACCATTGTGACAGAACGCCAGATAAAATAAGATAGAAGCCATTGTAATCGCTCTTATGCTGTAATTATTAACTATGCATCATTATGCAAAATAGAATGATTCACTCAGTATTTCCCGCTGACAAAACCTTTTTCAAACATGTTTCAGGTGATCTGTTGTGAGCATCGGAAAAGTGCCGTGGTGCACTACAAGCTTAGAAAAGTGGCTCAATATAAATAAATAAAGAAACATGTTTTGAGAAATAAAGATTTCCCAGTAAAATCACTTTATTGTAACTTATGGGATTTATCCCTATATTATATATAAATGAGCAGTTTTAATAATAATCGATCCTGTTTAAAAAGACTTCCGATGTCACTAAATTAGATACCATCGGATTTCCTGTCTCACGACTCTGGACCGGGTCAAACCGGGGCCAAGGGCCGTGACAGTTAATGAAGGGAATCAATTTGAACAAAATCAGGAAAATCAGTATATGACTAGACAAGATATTGAAAACATCATCACTCAAGGGATAGCTAATGCTATTCCAGCAATCATGGCTGCTCATCAGAAACCTGTTGAACCACAACAAATCATTCCTAGTAAACGTACTCAGGAAGATAATTTTAGTCATAGTATAAATGGAGGCGGCAATCATGACGATAATAATCCACGACAGGCTCCACCTCCTAAGAAAATGAAAGCCGCAACACCTGGTTGCACTTTCAAAGAATTTCTTGCTTGCAAACCTGCTGAATTTGCAGGCAACGAAGGAGCAACTGCAGTACTGCGTTGGTTAGAGAAAACCGAAGCAGTAATTGCAATAAGTAAGTGTTCCGAAGAAGATCAGGTCGGAGATAAAGTACTATTAAAAGTTTCTCCTTGGAAAGGAGTTGTTCGATTCGGTAAGAAAGGAAAGCTAAGTCCAAGATACGTAGGACCATTTCCTATAATCCAACGTATAGGACCAGTTGCTTATCGTTTACAACTACCAGAAGAATTAGCTGGAGTACATGATGTATTTCATGTATCCAATCTTAAGAAATGCTTATCAGATGAATCACTGGTAGTACCTCTTCAAGATATAGAGGTAAACGAAAAGCTAAAATTTGTTGAGAAACCTCTTCAAATTGAGGATCGAAAGATTAAGTTTCTCAAACATAAACGACTAGTTTTAGTCAAAGTCAGATGGGATTCAAAGAGAGGACCAGAATACACTTGGGAGCTGGAATCAGAAATGAAGAGAAAGTATCCTCATTTATTCCAGTAAATCTCGAGGACGAGATTTTTATTAAGGTGGGGAGAATGTAACAACTCTCATCAAAAGTCCTAATTATTATATTATTTTATCCAATAGGAAACCCTAATTAAGACACCCAAGTGATTCTGCACAAAACCTAAAATTTTCAGAACAATCGGAATCAGGATCAGGGCCCCTAAAACTCAAGGGGGGTATACCCTAGTTAACGATTATCTAAATTTCTCGTTGTCAAAATGTTAAATTAAGAATCTGTCAAGTCAGCAAAGCTAGTCCCAACCGTGGCTACTCTATAAAATATAGGTAACCCTTACGGACCGTAAGGGTTAATTGTTACGGTCCGTAAGGGGTGGCAAAATTCGGGTATAAATAGCAGACATTGGTACTTCAAATTTGGCGTATGTTCGATGAAGAAATTCGTTTCATGCACCGATTTACATTCTGTTTACCACAATTAACACACACTAATCACGAAGTGCTGCCGCAATCAGGGTAATAACTCGATCGCTATTACGATTCAACGTCCGATCGATTATAACTATCCAACGATTGTTTAAGTGCCGCTCAAATTGAGTTTATACTTTATTAATTCATCGTGATTTCGACTTGAATGTTTGAGTACTGCTCGAATTCGGACTATACTCTGTCATTCGTTGTGAATCCGCTGAATTGTTAAGTATTGCACTAATAAATCGTTGTGAGGGTTTAATCTCGTGAATTGTCGTAACTGCTGTATTAGTTACTAACCTGTTATGTGTGCATTGTTATTTAAATTAGGTTAATCAAGGCTAATCAGTAGGCTTATATTCTGCTCGTTAAATCTACAATGTGAGTCATTCTCTTTTTATCAAATTACTTTCAAAATCATGTTTATTTTCAAAGGTTATAATTACAGTGATTAAGTTTATGTAATCACCAAATTTACAGCCGGTATGTGGGGTATTGTGCACATTACTACTGTTGTTGTCACTTTAGGTGGGCGAACCTAAATTAGTGATATTCGTCATTCATTGGGGCAGCCAATGGTGATATGACCACAGTCACCGAAAAGAGTCGATTGACAAATACCGTGGGTAGTTGGTTTGATATCAGAAACATTGTAATCTCTTAATACTATAAATTATAACAAACGAGTCGTTTTAGTAAAACTGAATGATTCACTCAGTATTTCCCTGCTGACAAAACCTTTTTAAAACATGTTTCAGGTGATCTTTTGTGAGCACAGGAAAAGTGTCATGGAGCACTACAAGCTTAGAAAAGTGGCTCAATGTAAATAAATAAAGAAACATGTTTTTAGAAATAAAGATTTCCCAGTGAAATCACTTTATTGTAAATTATGGGATTTATCCCTATATTATATATAAACGAGCAGTTTTAATATTAATCGATCCTGTTTAAAAAGACTTCCGCTGTCACTTAATTAGATACCATCGGATCTCCTGCCTCGCGGCTCTGGACCGGGTCAAACCGGGGTCAAGGGCCGTGACAGTTAATGAAGGGCCGTGACAGTTAATGAAGGGAATCAATCTGTCACTAAAAGAATAATAATAATATATATTTATGATTCATCTTTGTTATATCAACCAAAACTATTATTATTATTATAAATTATCCAATAAGAAACCCTAATTAAGACACCCAAGTGATTCTGCACAAACCCTACATTTTTCAGAATTTTCAGAATCAGGATCAGGGCCCCTAAAACTCAGGGGGGGGGGTATTCCCTATTGACGATTATCTAATTAACTCGCTGTTTAAATTAAATATTCTAGAAATGTCGACTCAGCTAGGCTAGTCCCAACCGTGGCTACTCTATAAAATATAGGTAACCCTTACGGACCGTAAGGGTTAATTGTTACGGTCCGTAAGGGGGGGCAAAATTCGGGTATAAATAGCAGACATTGGCACTTGCTTCTGGGCGCTTGAACGACGAACAAAGTCGGAAAATACACGGAGTTATGCTCTGTTTACTTCAATTAACACACACGAAACACTAATTAGTATAGCGGGGTGCTGCAGAACAGGGTAATAACTCAATCGCTGATACGATTCAATGTCCGATTGATTGAAATCAATCCAATGGATGTTTAAGTGCTGCTCAAATTTGGGTTATGCTTTGTCATTAGTCGTGATTCCGATGGATGTTTAAGTAATTTCACTTTGTCATTAATTGTGATTCCGATGGATGTTTAAGTGTTTACACTTTGTCATTCGTTGTGAATCCGATGGATGTTTAAGTGATTTCACTTTGTCATTAATTGTGAATCCGATGGATGTTTAAGTATCGCACTTTGTCATTCGTTGTGAGGATTTTAATCTCGTGAGTTATCGTAAATGCTGTATTAAGTTACTAACCTAGTTTGTGTGCATATTATTTAAATTAGGTTAAAAGACTAATCAATAGTCTAAACTCTGCCCGTATAAATCTGAAATATTATCACAAGGTAATTTCACTTTGGAATTATTAAGGTACGGATCCTTACCCCACTCCTTATTGCTTCATATTCAAATTGTTATAAACCCATTAAATTCATACACTCCTCACGACTTTGATTATCGATTCATTTGACAGTCCGTTGAATTCCTATTCTAAACTTTGGATTTAGCTTTCATGTCATGCGATAGTATTCTGTTAGTTGTACTCATTATCGCATGTTCCAATATATGTTACGTCGTGTTATGAAAATATTTTGATAAGTTATGTGAATAAGACCATTTATACTCTGTTACCCTGAGTATCGCTTCTCGTGGAGTGTCCCACGAGCATGTTGTTGCGGCATCGACATCATGTGCTCCACCCGTGACGGAGAGATCAGTTCACGGCGTCTCTTAAGTACAAGTGTGGTACATAAGGCTATTAGGAGGCGTATGGATCGATCCTAGGATTTAAGTTAAGGAGGTGGATAACGGGTATGCCAACTCGCCATCTCATGTGATAATTATGCAGGAGTAGCTACCTGTATATTGTCACGTTTTAAGTTTGCTCATGGGTACATCCGTAAGATATGATTATGAAATTATGTTCTTGCATCGTATCATTTTCGCAATAAGTTCCATTCGGATAACATTTCTATAAAGCGTTACTTGTTATTTGAGCTTATTATTCCGTACTGAGCATTCGGCTCATTCCGTAAAACTTTTTTGTATATACAGGTCCGCATGTTACTTTGGGCAGGGAAAAGAGAGAAGATTAAAGCCTAGAAATAAATCTGAAGATGTTAGTTAATGGAGTTGAATGTCTCCGCTTGTATATTAACCTTAAGTTTAGTTGTTGTGTGGTTGTATCCTTGTCAAATAAATAAATGGAATTATGACTTTTGTTTATGATACTACTGTTACTGTGACACGTCAGCCCTTCCGGGTTGGGGTGTTACATATAGACTAAGCCAAACTAAATGAAACAGATAGAGACATCGTTTATGTCAACAAATGATGTGAATAAATTCCATACAACGATATGAAACAATAACATGAAATGAATTGATTTTGTTATTGTAACAATGGGTTAAAGTCAGAAATCAAGAGATTAAGATTTGGATAGGAATATCCTCGAAAAAGAAACTAAATGGACAATATGTATTATTTGTTGCTGTAAATAATGAAATACCAATAAATTTGGATTTAAAAGCTCGGGTATGGGTAGATACCCAAGTAACATGTTATTAATAAATTCCTCCTGAGGAAGAACGATAATCACCTTGATGAGGGTGAATATGTAAAAGAATTAGTAAGACAAACATTATGAAAGCGTTAGAATAAGAACGAGTAAACCTCAAAGGCCGACTAACAATAACAGTAGTTTACCAAATAAGACTTGAGACATGGGCCTTCGGGACATTTGTAAAAGAAACAGACCTAAGGGTCGCTGACAAAAGAAAGGTGGTGTACGGATTAATTAAGTAAAGTGCTTGATAATAAAAGTAAACGGAAGCCGGATAATGGGAGCATATTACATTAAGATAATGAGCCCAAGGGAAGGGATAAGAACCAAGTAAAATAAAATATGAATCGACAATTTAGAATGTCAAGGCATAAGGATAAAGTTGACTGTCATAGGAAATGGAACTCACACGAACAAGTCAAACCTGACGAGTGAAAGAATAAAAGACTTGGTTGAGTAAAAGCGGTGGGTTTTGCTGATACGACCAAATAAATCGAGAAACAAAGTCTTAAGGAATGACGGAAGGGTTGCTATGAAAATAATACCGATAAAATACTCAATTGATAGGTATGTTTTCAGATAAATGCGTAACCAACAGTCAAGAATGTGAATTAAAAGTCAAGGGACTCGGACTAAGAGTTATGACTGAGAAAACAATAAAATTTTGCAAAAACAGAAATTTCGATAGTCATGTTCAACTACTTTAATGTTGGGCGGGTTGAATAAAGTATAGTAGTTGAAATCCCAAGTAAGCGCGACCTGGATAATGAAAGCGTGAAATATTATTGAATCTATGGGATAAGTCATAAAAGAGTATGAAAGGGAAAATGCAAACCAATGAAACCGGAGTGTTAAATATATATATATATATATATATATATATATATCAAAATCAAGAACCCGGGTAACGGGTTGAAAGGAAATAGAGGCATAAATCAAAAAACGGCATGAGTAAATAAACCGACGCGAAGGACACATAAGAAGTCATAGAGTCGGAAAGATAATCCGAAAGAAAATGAGTGTAGCCTTAGACTACGGTCAAGGTCAAACGAATAGAAGATGATCCATGGGATCACCATAACCTCCAAATTATAAACAATGTAAAGGCCTACGGGAACAAATTGACCATTGGGTCGCAAATACAAATGGAAAATACTAGGGGGGGTCTCACCCTAAAAAGGTGAAGACCTAATAGAATAGTCTACAAGGTTAAGTAAAGGAACCTACGGGTCGATAAAATAAAACATGGAGAACCAATTATGATTCCTCGCATAAAACGATAATCCCGAAGAATAATCCTTGTCGTCAATTCCATGATATGATTAATCGACATGGTTAAAGAGAAAAACATTAAACTAAAATTCAGTTTTAGTAAAGAAACGATGTTCTAACACCTATGAATACCGAGAGAGAAATTAGAAAATGGTTAGTACTAAAGAATATAGGTCTAACACCGAAAGCGGTAAGATAATGCAATCGGAGGAAAGATTCTTAAGAAAGAAAAGTCGATGTAAAACTAAACATGGCGTGATGTGATCACGGACACAAAAGTAATATAGAATGTAATCACGTTATAGTGTGAATGACTAGATATGAAAGTATAAGCACGCAAAGGGCCGATGACGGCAATATTGCATACCCGAATGACGAGGTATGAGGTAAAATGGTGACCAATTAGTTTAGGCAATAAAACAAGTTGTAGCCTAAATAACACTGTGACCTATGTAGAGCGCTTGTTAATATAAAACTAGCATCAAGTAAGTATGCTGACGGACTCAGTGACTGAATGGTCAAAAGACAACTCGATAAAAAGGGCGACAAAGGATAGGAAATAGGTGATATGGTTATGCTAAAAGTTTTTTCCCAAGGAAGGGTGTTATCCAATTCAGGAAAAGAGAGAAACTAAACCCGAGGTTTATCGGGCCATTTAAGATCATCGAACGGGGTTGGCAAGGTGGCTTATCGCCTTGAGCTACCAGAAGAATTGAGTGGAATACATGGCACGATTTACGTTTCGCAATTGCAGAAATGTCTAACGGAAAAAACAACTTATATCCATTATGATGATATCGAGGTGGATAATAGCCTGAATTATGCGGTGAGACCATTGGAGATTTTGGAATCGGGAGGTCAAGCAATTGCGAGACAAACAAACTGATCAAGTCAAGATCAAGTGGGAGCATAGGAAAGGCTCGGACACTACGTGGGAGTCCGAAGAGGAGATGCGACGTCTCTACCCCACTTTATTTGGTACGTACTTTGGTTTCGGGGACGAAACCCCTTTTAAGGGGGATAGACTTGTAACATCCCAAAAATGCGAGTTCATGAATTTGCAATTAGGTTGCAAATAAAATAGTAAAATAAACTAACTAGGAATGACACTAACCTAGTTAGTGTCTTTACTTATGAGTAGTAGAGTTAAAACAAGTAAGAAACGAAACTTGAGGGGCCAAATGTGTTTAAACTAAAACTTAAATTCATAAAACAAATTAAAAACAAACCAAACACCCCAAAAGAGGGGTCTGGTCGATCAAGAGCAGGAGAAGGGCGACCCCCATGCTCCAAACCCTAAGTTTCACAAAATCTCTAAATTGAAGGATCAAACTCAGTCCAAATCAAAGTCCGAACATAGATTAGTGATCCTCATCACAAGGGGGTTACAAGGTATGTAAAATTTGGTGTTAATTCTCTGTTTGAAATTCTCATGAAATTGGGAAATTTGAAAATTTATGTTGCATGTTTGCTATTTGGGTAGAATAGGGTTGATATAGTGTCTAGGAGTAAAACCTAGACGATAACATGCGAAATCATGGCTAATTCCTGAAAATCTCATGAACACATTGAAGGTGATTCATGGGTTTTGTGGAAACTAGTAAACACTAGGGTTTAGAATGATTATTCTAGTGTAATACGGGTCATAGAAAGTGATTTCTGAAATGATGATGTTTAAATGTTATATGAAAGCATTATTGATGTTAAGTTTAGCTAAATACCAAGCTACGAACTTGAATATGAATGATATAAAATTCTGCCCGTTAAGTGTTTGTAAAAATGCCCCAAAGAAGGCTCGAAATTGAAATTTAAAGTTAGACGCATGATTGTGATGATTTGACAAAATTATGTGATATATGGTTAAAAAAGAGTTCTAAACAAGTCGTGATTGAACTCTATAGGAAAAGATACCGGAGCGTCGAGTGGACAAGCCGGTGGTGATTCGCGTTTGAAGGGCGTGTACTAAAGGTATGTAACTTGACCCGTTACATCAAATAAATTGTTGTTAAACTATGCATAGTCGCATTGTAGAATAGAAGTTGTGTTGATTTTAGCGATCATGATTGTTACTTGAATTAATAAGGTTAGAATTGATAAGGAACCGTTTGGTGGTCATCATATTGGAGGATTTCCACAAGATGAGCCAACGGGTCGGATAATAGAGTGAATTGTAGTATTGGTGTTTTAATTAGTTAGCAATGGCAATAACAAGCACAAGAGCATTAAACCATGAGATTGGTAAGGAAATGCAGGTGATGTTAAGCTCTGGAAGATGGGCATAAAGTGCCATAGGCTTACTAGTGAAATGGTAGTAAAATGGGTAGAGTTAGAGTGGGTCGAATAAATGCATAGTGACATTTAGTCGTTCGGTCCGTAAGTTAAATTTTCGGTATGATAGTTGTAATGAGTGTGTCCGTAATGAATTTACAGACTTATGGGAAAAGAATCACCTAAAAAGACAAGTGGATTCGGGTGAAATCAACAATACGGTCAAAATGGCAAAGTTGCAGGAGCTACCGTAAGTTACGGTCTCCACCGTAACTTACGGTAGACAACAAAACAGTTACGGCAGACCTATACTGCCTTACGGCAGACCATAATGAATCAACATCTACCGTAACTTACGGTAGACACCGTAAGTTAAGGTAGAGTCTAGAGAACCTTGTATTTTTATTTTTCCTTTCACATTTCGATGTCAGAACTGTTTTTATGCATTACATAAATGTCAAAACTAATGTTTTTAGAGGTTTTGACCTTAGGTGAGGATGTGGATCTTACGGATGGCGGTCAAGCAAGTTTTGAAGAACCGAGCACACTCTAGAAGCTTCCGCGATATCTAACTTTAATAGACAATGATTTTGGAATATAAAGATTTTGATAAACAACTTATGAATGTTTGATTTAGTCGTTAGTCGACTAATGTTTTGCTACTTATGAACTTTATCTATGACACTTATGTTATAAGTTGGACATCTTTTATATAAAATTGTATGAATTTTATTAAATTCAAGTAGTAATTAGAAGGGTGTCACACGAAACTCGGTGCTGCTACCGTCGGTCGAGTGATGCTCGGTAGCAAGACTTCTCCTCCGGGTTGGTTTGTTTCATTCAAAGGTCTGTCGTCGTCTGCCATGGTTGCGTTTCCTGCTGCCCCTGAGCCCTCGGCTTCAGCGGGTACTACCTGCTCACCAGCTGCGAGTAGCAACCCAACCGCACGAGATCTTGCACGAAGACGTCTCCTCAGATCACGCTCGGGTTCGTCTGACGGCTCAACAACTTCTGGAGCGCGGGTCGAGAACATCAACCTGTAAACGAAAAATTGACACAATGAATATTTTATTAATATAATAATGCTGTTTCTTTTTTTTTCTTTTTTGAAAAGAAACATAATATTATTTTAAATGGGCTGAAAATTTTATAAAAATTCGAAAATGGGCCCGAAATTTTATAAAAATTAAAGCAATAAAAATGAGTGAATCGGCTAAAGTAAAAATGAATACCCGAAGCCGAAAACTCAAAGAATAAATAAATAAATAAATCCGGATAAAATAAATAAATGGAACAAAAATTTACAAGTGTACAAAATATTCACGAAAACGAAAAAATCGAATTAAAAACAAGAAATATTAACAAATAAATAATCATGAAAATATTCACAAATATTAACAAGTATATACACCGATAAAACAATGACTCGGGTCGTTCCTAAAGCTCGTCATGTCCCCGGCAACGGCGCCAAAAACTTGACGTGTGCGCGACTACACATATTTTTACTATGAAATTACACACGATTCAGTTTTAAATTTATAAAAGTGATTATTACTTTTACATCAAAACACACACGAAAGAGGCAAGTGTACCCCGTCATATATGTAGTAAATGGGCGGAGAAATAATACTAGACCTTTGTCACTAAACTACCGGTAAAAACATAAGTTGTTTGATTTTAATAAACTAAAGTAAGCATAAACAACTACTAATAAAAACATAATAAATAATAGATAAATAGCCTTGCTTAATACACAACCAAAGCATGTCAACTAAGTCGGTTTTGGCACTAGAAACATTCGGTCAATTTTCCATTTTCAAGACAATTAGTATCCCTTTCGAGAATCCTAACATGACAATCATTCGGAAAGTTAAAACGATAAACACACTTTAAGCACCTAAAATTGTTCTTTAACGTGCAATTGATAAATGTCTATGAAAATCTCTTAAAAATAAGTTAGTCATCCGTTAGGAGTTTTCTAACCTCACTTAAACAAGGAAAGCGACACCGATAAACACAATGCAACCACCGAGACAAGCATAAACTAGATTAAATCACAACCGAGTTCATTTTACAAATCTTACACATAAATTCACCAAGATAGCAATTTTGGCCTAAACTACTAACTAAGTTAACAAATCATGGCAAGAATTCATAACGACACCATTTAACCCGTTTAGGTCCTTACGTGACGGCAAGCTTTCTTGATTAACAATAATTACATTTTTTTAATTCACTAACCATTTCTAGTATCATGATGCACACATTTTAACCAAGCTAAACTAGTTAACCAAGTTTAAAGTTTACTAACACATGATTAATTAAGCTTCATTTTTCAACTATCTTAACTAACCAAGCACCAATCATCCAACACAATTACTTATAATCAAGAGATCAATATCAATAACAAGGTTGCAAACTAATCATCAAAGATTAACATAGAAAATACTTCAAAATGTCATTACAAACAAAGATTAACATACTAATGGTTATAATCAAGCAAGGGATTGTTGTGTTTTTGCCCAAAGGCTACAATAATACATAAACATTAATCTAAATGCTTGAAAGATTAACAAAATCATGGAAAGATTATAAAACCAAACCATAAACAAGCACTAGATTAAGAATCCGGATAGTAATAGAGCTAAACGAGACAATGTGGCTTGAATCCGGGTGAAAGCTAATGCCTCCGGAGCCTGAAAATCGCCAGAATTGCTCTCCAAAATTCCAGAGTTCCGAGCAGAATGTTTTTGCAGGTTTTTTTATATAATTTCGATGTCGCACGGTCGTGCGTCCTGTTGCACGACCGTTCACTTTAAGCAATTATTGTAGGTATGGTGTACCATATTGCATGACGTCACAGATCTTGACTGGTCTTCGGTCTCGCACGACCGTTCTTCAGATGGCACGGTCGTTCGTTTCCGGGTTCTTGTTGCACGCCTAGTCGCACTGGTCGTTCAGTTCCGGGATTTAGCTGGACATCGGATCCGCACGGGGTATGGAACGCCCGTGCATCACCGGGATGGCCTTGATTGCCTTGCACGCTGAGTCGCACCCTCGTTCATTGCCGGACTGACTCTCATTTGTCGGAGACGCACGGTCGTGCATTAGGTCGCACGACCGTTCCACACGCCCAGGTCAGTTTTCTTAACAGAATGTTCGCAGCTTCGTCGTTTTGTCCGGAAAGTCCTCGTTTTCACTATCATCTTGTCTGGTCTGTTGTTTTAGGCCTGTAAACAAAAGTGTAGATGATTAAGCATCCGAATGACGGTTTTACGGCCGAAAACGCATAAAATAGGGGTAAAACGGGGGACTAAAATATGTGTAAATTTGCGAATATCAATGGTCACATCATCAAAGAAAAAATTCTTTGCCGATGCAAAGCATTATTTTTTGGGAAGATCCTTATCTTTTCAAATTGTGTGCCGACCAACTTATCCGCCGATGCGTACATGGTGGTCAAGCAAAAAGAATTCTTCGCCATTGTCATGAAGGACCATACAGAGGACATCATGATGCCGCTAGTACCGCATAAAAGGTATTTGATTCAGGATTTTATTGGCCAACCATTTACAAAGGCGCCTAAAGTCTCATAAAAACATGTGATGCATGCCAACGATCAGGTAATATTTCTTCCAAAAACGAAATGCCCCAAAATGGCATTCTTGTTTGTGAAATCTTTGATGTGTGGGGACTCGACTTTATGGGACCTTTCCCACCGTCAAAAGGAAACAAATATATACTTGTGGCAGTGGATTACTTGTCAAAATGGGCCGAAGCCGAAGCTCTTCCAACAAATGATGGAAGAGTTGTGGTAAGATTCCTGAAACGATTATTTTCTCGTTTTGGAACTCTAAAAGCATTAATAAGTGATAGGGGTACCCATTTTTGTAATCATCAACTTGAAATTTTTTTAACAAGATATGGGGTCTATCATAGGATCTCAACAGCATATCACCCTAAAACAAACGGACAAGCCGAAGTGACTAATCGAAGTTTAAAGAGAATACTTGAAAAAACCGTAGGATTAAATAAAAAAGGAATGGGCCGATAAATTAGACGACGCTTTATGGGCTTTTCGAACTGCATATAAAACAACAATAGGTACCACCCCATATAAGCTTGTCTATGGAAAAAATTGTCATTTGCCAGTAGAAATAACACACAAGGCTTACTGGGCAATTAAAAACGTAAACTTAGACATAGAAATTGCGGGTAAAATTCGATTTTGTCAATTAAATGAATTAGACGAATTACATAATCACGCATACTCTAACTTCGAAATTTATAAGGAAAGAATGAAAAATTTGCATGATAAACAAATTAAACCTAATGAATTTCGGGTAGGAGATCAAGTTCTATTGTTTAATTCACAACTTCGATTATTTCCCGGTAAATTAAAGTCTAGGTGGTCGAGACTTTTTTCTATCACCCATATTTTTCCACACGATGCAATCGAAATTAAATCTCGAAATGGAATTCCATTCAAAGTCAATGGCCAAAGGCTAAAGCTTTATCAAGGATTCATTGAGGATGAAGAGGAGGAGATCTCGCTACAAGCGACCGACAAATAAACGAAGGTTTATGCATCAACATCATATCTTGTAAGTAACGAACGTCGGGAAAGCTTATAAATCGGTAAGATTTCTAAAGCCAAGTTTTGGGAAACAGGTCACTCACACGTGCACTATAAAAAAAATTATTTACCTGCCCACGGGGCCGTGGTCGGCTAACTAACGGGGATAAAACCTCTTTTTCCTTTCATTTCTCACTTCAACACGACCCGTTTCCCCGAAAACTCTCTTGTTCCTTCGCGAATCTCTGCAGATTTTCATGTTTTTCCACCGTTCAACAACGTCAATGTATGATTCTATCATCATAGTTGGTTAGATTAATCATTTGCATGTAGTTTAACATCAAAAATTTAGGGAAAATCTAGGGTTCTTCAACATGAACCGAATCAAACCTCAAATTTTTGCTTAGATCTGTTAGTAGTAGTTTAGTTGCATGTTATAGGAAGTAAATCAACTTGAATTGTTTGTATATTTGCCCGATTTCAAACAAAAACCTCAAACCCTTGTTTTTGAACTGAAAAAAATGAAATTGAAGGGGTAAACGGTTTGTTTTTGGAAAAACGACACTTGGGGTTTCATTTTCGGGGAAAACCGCCCCTACTCAACCAAAAATTTTCAAGTTTTCGGAACCGGGTCGAAAAATGGGATTTTTGAGAAACAAACGCCTGAGCACGGGGTCGTTATCAACGAGCACGGGGCGTGGCCAGCAAATTTCCTTCGAACACGGGGCGTGGCCAGTGGCCACGGGGCCGTATTCAGCTTGCTGTTTTCAGTTTTCTTCGAAAATTTATTTTTTCATGCTAATTGTTTTGTGTTTTTTTTTTCAGATGGCCAAGAAATTCACACGCTTCAACCAGAATGAATGGACTTATCAAGCCCGATTTGAAGTTCTTCAAACAAGGCCCGAGGAAAATCCAAGACAAGTATGCCTAGACACCCTGGAAGCAGTGGGTCAGATTGACCGCATCAACAACCTAGTCACGAGTCCACTTAGGGCGGCCCTCTGCACTAGACTCCATTCAGTCCACGAATACAACATTGAGTTCTATAGCACGTTTGCATTCAAGGCTAAAGCAGAGCCGTTTGATGAAGAGGGGCTGCAAAAGTGCGAATACAAATGTACTCTCAATCTCCATTGCACAATTTGGGTCGATTATTGGGTTGTTTGCTGAAGAAGATACCGGAGACAAGGAAAACACGGGTGGTCTCCGTGAAATTTCACAAAACCTGCGTCAAACGGCCTGTTCTCAAATTGGAGAGGGAGCATACGACCCAAGCCAAACCAAAAGCTCACAGTTGCGGGACCCTCTATACCGCTACATCCATAGGGTCCTTAGCAACTCCCTCAACCAAAGGAGTGGCAGTACTGGTGTTGTCAACCTAAGGGATCTGACTGTCTTATACTGCATCCACAACCGTGTGCCTCTCGATGTTCCACACCTGCTCCTCCGAAACATGCACCTGAACCAGCTATCCAATCCCCCGACCCCTATCTTCTTTGGAGGATGGATCTACCGCCTTTACAAGAACTTCGTGCAAAAGATGCCAAGATCCTTCCCTAAAGGCCCATGGTCGGGCACGGTGGATCTCGTCATATGTCGCTCAATGGGAATCATCAATGAAGCGGATGACGGGACGGTTCGATTTCAAACGGTTCAGGGACATGTTTGGAACCCACAGGAGGCTCTCGTCTTTCACGCCCCACAAATCCGTCCTCCTCCTCAGTATCATGGCCATGCGGGCTCATCCTTTTCTCAAGGGGGTGGTTTTCCCAATTTTCAAAGCTTACATGATATTTTGCAGGAAAACCTTTTGTGCTCCTGCAACACCTACAACATGGCCAGCAACACCTACACCCGGGTCGGAGCAATAGAGAGGAACATCTCCGACATGCAAGATGACATCAACAGCATCCGAGAGTACATGGCGAATCAAGGAGGATATGCTAAAGATGAAGACATGGATTGAGGCGGAGGCGTCGGAGGTGGTGTGACACGGTTGCGGCTTCTACCAGGTTAACTCTTTATCCCACGAACAATTATCTGGCCTGTGTACCAAAGTTGAACAATTTACTTTCCTTTAACACTTTTACTTTTTCTGCATTTTTTTTAGTTTGTAATGTGGATGATAACTTGTGGTATGTTAGGATGTTTGTTATTTGTGTGGTGTGGTATTTAAGCAAAACAAGTACCCAGGGAACTTGGAGGCACTAAGTATTAGTGCTATACAGACCCGAAAACCAGAACCAAAAGCCAAAACCTGTTTTCAATTATTGCAGACTGTCACCACGGGGTCGTGCTCAGCCAGCACGCCCCGTGTCCATCACCCTGCACCTGCTGATTACCTAAAAACTGCCTGCCACAGGGCCGTGTCCACCAGGCACGCCCCCGTGGCCACCTTCTGTAAGTTGCTGTTACTGGCACTTTGACCACGGGGTCGTGCTCACCCAGCACGTGGCCGTGGCGAGATGCCCAGTAACACCAAAACCTTGTTTTTAAACATCTTTTTACAGATTCAATCAACCTAAAAACTTATTTTTGGGACACATTGAGGACAATTTGTAATTTAAGTGTGTGGGGGGGGGGGTGCTAAATCCTTGAATTTTGCAAGTCCTAATAACAAGCCTTACACAAAACTCTATTGCAACCGCTAATCACCCTAAATTTTTTCAAAAACATTTCGTTTTTTTTACTTGTCTTGGTTTAATTTGGGAATAACAAGTTTTAAAAATGTTATATTTTTACAAATTTACAACCGATAGCGTCGTGATAAAAAGAACCAACATAAGAAAATTATGAAATGCCATGACGAATCTAGTTAAAATTTGATTATATATACTTGATCACATTATAAACCCGTTCCCACAATAAGTGAGTTTTGAGCCTTTATTGAGCATACAAGCAAAGATCTTTAAACTAAATGCTCATTTTTCGTTTCTTGTGTGAATAGCCGCTTGGTTCTTACGACTCTAGAATTTGCCACGACGATAAATTCCCGGTCTTTACCAACTTAAACCCAAGTAAGTAAATGATGGAGGCATTAGGACTAACCCATTTTCCTTTCAACACCATTATTTTTCATTTTCTTTATCACCTACCCAAAATCCCCCTAGTTAACTCATTTGAGCCTAAACCCTTTCATCTCTAAACCCACAATACAAACACCCTTTGCCCACCAAAACCCTTTTTCTTTTAAACCCCTTATTTCAGTAAAAAGCTCGGTTTTCTTGTGACATTTCTTTATCAAAAAAAAAAAATTGAAGTCTAGCAATAAACAAACAAGTTCCTCAAGAAACTTTGTTTGAAAATGCTTAGTTTGAATAAAAGTCACAAAAACAAAAAGTTTTACGACGACCGACGCTTTTTACGCTTTTAGCCCTTTTTACTAACCACTAACCCAAAACCACCTACCTTTAACCCAAGCCTAACCCTTCCCCAAGTCCTTATGATATTTACAAAGGTTTATAGTTAAAAAGGAGGAGGAGTGATTGCTTGGCAAGCATATGGTAGAAATAAGTTCCATGCCGGTCTCGAGTGTTTCACAAAAATACATATTCGGCCGAGTGTTGAGTGATCTCCCGTGAGGTATGTGAACTTGTATATAAATGAAATTTTAAAGAGGCATGTTATGCCCAAATAAGTAACTTCTCTTATGAAACGTTCTAAATAAATCATAACGAACATTATTGTAAATAGTATAAAAATAAAACCCAATAAAGATCTTGGATTCCCGAAACTCAAGACAAGCTCAAAACTTCTCTTCTACCCATTCCATTTGGGTGTGTAAGCCACATAATAAAGAGTTTTGCTTGAGGACAAGCAAAGATTCAAGTGTGGGGGTATTTGATGTGTGTAAAATGCAACATATAAATTACATCAAATGAGGCATAAAACTAACCCTTTTTAGTACTAATGTTGGAAAAAGTGTGCTTTTGTTTTCCTTTTATATTTTCAGGACCAAATGAGCTTAAATGAACAAAAGGAACAAATATGCAGCAAAAACTAACATAAATACAAAGAAAAGGAATAAACGTGGTATGCCCAACCCCTCGACAGCATCTCCCCAAGAAAAACAGGAAACAGAAGGCTGACCACGGCCCGTGCCCAGCGGACACGGGGGCGTGGTCAGGTGTCTGCAAAAACGGACAAGGTTATAGAAGCTTCTATTCCCACCACGGGGGCATGCGCAACTCAGCACGGGGTGTGGTCAACGTTAAGATTTGCAGAATCTTGCAAATCTTGATAGTACAGATACGCTTCTGCACATGGGGCCATGCCCAGCGAACACGGAGCCGTGTGGAGCCTAATGCAGACAAGAGCAATTAATTAAGGAAGAGAAAGAGGATGGCCACGGGGCCTTGTGCAGCGGACACGGGGTCGTGGCCGGGCTTCTGTCAGGCTATAAATAGGGGTGCTTGGCTCACTTCAAAGGCATCCCTTGGCAAACCACCCCTCTCTCACTTTTCCACCACTCCACCACCACTACAACACCCACATCCACCACCATCATCCATCATCCACCTTAGAGTGTGTGTAGTAGTCTCGAGATCCAAGATTAATCGTAAGAGTTCTTGTCAATCAAAGGCCATGTTTGGCTAAGTCTCTTACATCACTTGGTGAAGACAAGCATTTAATGTAATACTTTTGATTTTTAATCTTTTCGCACATTTTATTTGGTTTTGTATTAATGACTTTAATAAATAGTTTCTTATGTTGAAGGTGAAACTTCTTTATCATTTGTCCGTGGTGTCTTGGCATTACTTTACTGTCTATATAAAGTAAAATATTTTCACCATTCATATCTCTACGGTCTATATAGAGATATGTTGGCTACCTGGTCGAGGGTTAAGGGAATGGTTTGGTAAGGTTCTTGCCTTGTTCAGTGTATAGATCCTGCAAGGACCTGGGTCAAGCTTACTAAGACATCCTTCAATACCCACAGGTATTGGATGGCGGTGGTGCGAATGGCTTGATCCCCTCAGGCCGTTGGGACGGATTGCCATCCGATCGGACATCCATCCGATCGGCTTGCACCTTGGTCCCACACTTAAACTTTTGATTCAACTTTTGAGGATCTGAACGTCGAACGGATTACCGTCTGATCGGATTGCCATCCGATCGAACTACCATCCGACCATGTGATGTTTGGAACTTCAACACTTAAACAATTTTCAACATGTTCAATGCAAAGCCAGTTCCAACGGATTGCCACCCGATCGGTGGATCATCCGATTGAGTGACAACACTGCTGTGAACTTGTTCTCTGAGAATTACCTCGCCGAACGGATCGTCGCCCGATCGAACCGCCGGTCGATCGACGGACCTGAAGGGTAGAGATATTTCTCTGTTTTCAAAATGCTACAACGAAAACTTCAAAAGCCAAACCATCATACACAAACACATCCTCACCAAACGAGGTGTCAATCCAATCGAATGGCCATCCGATCGGATTACCATCCGACACTTGGTACTTTGCACCATTTTACGTGCCGCTTATCGTTTATGCTATCGTTAACTGTTCAGGCTAATCTCTTCCAGCGCTCCCTTCAATCCAAGATAGTGTTTACTTGTTAAGCACATCTGTGAGTATACTCGATCCCTTTTTGCTTTATGCACTTTTGGGTGTTACATAAGTTACTTATGCTAAATCACAATTGACACACAACACAAACACTTTTTACACGCTAACCGTTATTGCTTGCTACGTGTTATTCGATGAATGCTTGTATATTATGTTAACACAGTGATTGTTGCCTGACACCTTAGCAACGATAGTACTATAATTTGGACTCAGCACCTGTCATGGACAGGGGCTGTTAAGGGCTTTACTTCACGTGTCCCAGTGGGGATATGTGTTGCGCATTCTACAACTCGCAGTCAAGTCTGTGCATATTTCTCTGTCGATAGCCTACTTACCTTCACTTTATACATGTTACATGCTGGTTATGCGTAAAATATTTCGAACTCAATTATATCTGTTAAACTTGTATGCTCACATTTACACTATGTGTATTGACCTTTACTTTAACGTATGTAACAGGTGTTTAGGATGCTATCTGCTAGGACGCTGTGTTTTACCTGCTTTTGTGGAATCGAGTAGGATGGAGTCTAGAAACAAACAAAGACAATTTATTTTATTTATTTAAATCTGAGTTGTCGGAACATGTCTTTTGTTTTTGAGATATCGCTGTCTGTAATAACTTATTTTGCTTGATGGGTTATGGAATGGGACATAATGTTAACTATCCGGTAATATAGTTGTTATGAAATTTCTCTTGAACAATCTGTTTCGCTTAGTGCCGCGCCCCGATGTTTCCGCCATCGGTTGGGGTGTGACAGATTGGTATCAGAACCGTAACTATAGGGAATTAGGCAAGATTCGACCTAGTCCAGGTCGATGTCTTAGAAGCGACCTAGTCTATAGTTAAGTACCAACATACCGACTTGTGCATACCCTGTAGGGGTTTTGTACGAGCTTACTTGCTATAGCTCGCTATTCTCGCCTGCACTACACTATCACTGCAATCTAATTTTCGAAAATGAATGAGCAATTAGGTCGAGATTGGGTGTGAAAACCGCAAACTCTAGGCTAAATTGCTTGTTCGACCCACATTTTTATCTATAAACAGGAGAATTTGCGTTGAATCAGGAGTGAAATCCGTACTTTAATGAAGATTTTCTCCTCTATTTTATTAAAACAGGAATAGAGTTGTTAAGCCAGGGGTGAAACCCGAACCTTAATGATTTGTTCCGTTCTTATTCTGGTTTTACAACACTCTCACCAAAGTATCGACGAACTCCAACGACTTGAAGACACGCTGAAACTGGAAGGATTCGTGCCATTTGCCCAAATTCGAGGCGAGAGCACAGTCCCGAAGGCCAAAGTGTGTACCAAAAATCCTTGTGAATAGTCGAACCACTTTGGGTAGTTGGCATCTATCAGCCGCAGACAATCTATTTTCGATTTTTATGTGTTCCGATTCTGAGCTCGCAACTGCCGACTCTGATATTCGTCGCTTTTATGTGGATTCTATGTGTTTTATGTGGTTTTATGCATATTTGTTAGCATTTTGAGATACTATTGGTTTTGATCTAACGCCTTTTTGCTTCCGCTGATCACACAACACACACTACCCGATGCTAACAAATCGTTACTACTGGGGGATAACTGTATGCTATGTTACTCGCTGTGTACTCGCTAATCGCAATCGCTACTCTTGAACGCGCGAACTTTGAATGATAGGTCTCTGTATTCTGACTGCTTCTATGTGCTTCTACATGCCCTATGTACCTTACGTGTTTATGTGTTCTGCGATTACATGTTTACGTGTTCCTGAGCTTTAGTCATATTAAGTGAGTGTGAGGTGAGATTCGATTATACTGTGTTTGAGTCCTGTGGCGATGTCTGTTGCAGACAATCTCGTCATCTGGATCCCTTCACTCTCGAACTGCTCGCCGAAACCAGAAAGACAAACGCCTTGCTGCTCTCGTCGCTAAGCAGATAGCGAAAGTCATTCCTCAGATCGTTAGCGACCTACACGAGAATACTAGCAAGTCTTCTGAAGAGTCCAGGACTGATTCGCCAAAGCCTGTTTTTAGCTTCAAGCAGTTCAAAGCTTGCGGCCCAAAAGAATTCACTGGCGAAGATGGGCCTACAGCCCTGTTTCAATGGTTTGATTCGATCGAGGTCACCCTGTGCCAGAGTGGCTGTCCTGATGATCTCCGCACTTTGAACGCCACCGGCGTCTTTCAGTCCCGCACCTTAGACTGGTAGACGGCTGAGATAAACAAACGCGAAAATGATGCAGCTTACGGTTTGACGTGGGATGAGTTGAAGAACGTCATGTTGGAAGAGTTCTGCCCTCCCCACGAGCGCCAAAAGTTGGAGGACGAATTTTGGCATATCAAGCAGAAGGATGGTGACAATGCTGCTTTAACTGTTCGCTTCAAGCAGCTCAGCATAATCTGTCTGGACCAAGTTAAGATGCCTGAGATCACCATCAAAAAGTACATCCGTGCTCTGCCAGATTGTGTGGCTGATTTCGTTCAAGGTGCAAAGACGAAGACGATTGAAGAAACTTATTTGCTCGCCGCTGAGATCAATGATAAGCGAGTCAAGGCTGGTGTTTGGGACAAAGCCTCAAAGAATCTGCACCAAGTTACCAAACCGCTACAACTGCTGAAACCGCCGCCGCTCCTCAATCTTCAAAGTCCTCTCGTCGCAAGAGGAATAACAACAGCAACTCCAGCAACAAGAACTGTGCTGCCACTACCGCTGCCTCGCTCCAAGCTGTACCAGCTCAACAGCAACACCGCCAAGTAGCGGCCCCGGTCACCAACGCACCACCAGCCAAGTGTGCGTACACTTGGTCCTCACCCGGCCTGCCTGACTTGTACCTATCATCACCCAGTGGGAATCGCCTGCAGATACTGCGTGCATTGCAACATGTACGGCCACTTCACCGCCAACTGCCGTACAGGTCCTCGTCAAGCTACAGCTCCAGCTACTGCTCAACAAGCTCTACTTCCTGCTCCTCAAGGCCAGCAAGCGGCTCCTGCACCCGCAATCCATGCTAGAGCTTGCTTTGCATGTGGTGATCCTAACCACTTCGCAAACATGTGCCCTAATCGAGTTGTGAAGCAAGAGCCACGACAGCAGCAGCCCCAACAACAACAACAACAGCAGCAGCCTCAGCAGCAACAGCAACAAGCAGCTCGCGCCCGAACTTTCAACATCAATGTGTGCCAGGCTCAGGCTGACAACAATGTGGTTAATGGTACGTTCCTTGCGAATGGTATATATGCTTCGTGTTTGTTTGATACTGGAGCCGATAATTGTTTTGTATCGTTTGAATTCGAAAAGCTCCTTAATCGTAAGTGCGCCCATCACCCCTCGACATTCGATGTTGAAGTTGCCACCTGAAGAACCGTCGCCATCAATTCTGTTCTTCGTGATTTTAATCTCGAACTCAACAATCACATCTTCCCTATCGATCTTATTCCGATGCAGCTCGGTAGTTTTGACATCATAGTAGGCATGGACTTTCTTCGCGAAAACCATGCTGAAGTTGTTTGCTTCGATAAGATGATTCGATTCTCGCTCGCGAATGGTGATAAACTTTGTGTGTATGGTGAAACTCCCTGGAAAGGTCTCAAACTCATGTCTTGTGTCCAAGCTAGTAAGTATCTCCGCAAGGAATACAGAGCTTTCTTGGCTAACATTGTAGTAGCGGAGAAGGAAACAAAAGGAAAGACGGAAGTGAAAGATGTCCCCGTTGTTTGTGAATTCCCCAACGTTTTTCCTGATGATCTTCCCGGTTTACCTACAAGTCGTGACATCAACTTTCGCATCGACCTCGTTCCTGGAGCCAATCTTGTTGCTAAAGCTCCTTATCGACTCGCTCCGTCTGAAATGCGCGAACTCTCGAGTCAGCTCCAGAAATTTCTTGATAAAGGCTTTATTCGCCCGAGCACCTCTCCTTGGGGCGCACCAGTCCTTTTCGTCAAAAAGAAGGAAGGGTCGTTCCGGATGTGCATCGACTATCGGGAATTGAATAAGCTGACAATCAAGAATCGCTATCCCCTGCCTCGAATCGATGATTTGTTTGACCAGTTACAAGGTGCTACGTGTTTCTCCAAGATCGATCTACGCTCAGGCTATCACCAACTACGCATTCAAGAGAAGGATACTCCCAAAACCGCTTTTCGCACTCGATACGACCACTTTGAGTTCGTTGTTATGCCTTTTGTTTTAACCAACGCACCCGTGGTTTTCATGGATCTGATGAATCGCGTGTGTAAACCATTTCTCGACCGCTTCATCATCGTGTTCATCAATGATATCCTGATCTATTCCAAGTCGAAAACCGAACACGCGCAACATCTACGTTTGGTTCTCGAATTGCTCCAGGGGAACCAACTTTATGCCAAGTTCTCCAAGTGCGAATTTTGGCTAGAGCAGGTTCAATTCCTCGGTCATATTGTCAATAGTCAAGGTATTCACGTCGACCCCGCGAAGATCGAAGCTGTTAAGAGTTGGGTTATTCCCAAGAACCCGTCTGAGGTCCGTTCTTTTCTCGGACTAGCAGGTTATTATCGCTGATTTATTGAAGGATTCTCAAAAATCGTCGTGCCTCTTACTTCTCTCACGCATAAAGACAAGCCTTTTTTTCTGGGGAACTGGACAAGAGACTGCCTTTCAAACCCTTAAGCATATGCTTTGCAATGCTCCCGTCCTCGCCTTACCCGACGGAAATGATGACTTTATCATCTACTGCGATGCCTCGAACCTTGGCCTTGGTTGTGTTCTCATGCAACGAGACAAGGTTATCGCTTACGCATCTCGTCAGCTCAAGATCCACGAGAAGAACTATACAACCCACGACCTCGAGCTAGGCGAAGTTGTTTTTGCGTTGAAGATATGGAGACACTGCCTTTATGGTACCAAGTGTACGGTCTTCACCGACCATAGGAGCCTACAACACATCTTCAGCTAAAAAGAACTGAATATGCATCAACGCCGATGGGTGGAACTTCTCAACGATTACGACTGTGAGATTCGTTATCATCCTGGCAAAGCAAATGTCGTTGCCGGCGTTTTAAGCTGACGAAGCTATTTGCATGGCACTCGAAATGTTCAAGCCCAGCATCATCTCGAAACCCTCATCCGCGAAGCTCAACATGCTTGTTTTACCGAACGCACTCTGAAGAAGGAAAGGATTCTCAACGATGGAGCTCAGCTAGTGAATAAGTCTAATGGGATCTTCCATTATCTGGACCGAATTTGGATCCCTAAACGGATCGATTTACGACAGATTTTGATGGACGAAGCCCACAAGTCTTGATATTCTATTCATCCCGGTGCCGATAAAATGTACCAGGACCTTCGCTACAAGTACTAGGGTATGAAGAAAGATATCAATCTCTATGTTTCGAAGTGCCTGACTTGCTCGAAAGTCAAGGCCGAGCATCAAAGATCCTCTGGCTTACTCGTCCAACCCAAGATTCCCATGTGGAAATGGGAGAGTATAGCTATGGACTTCATAACGAAACTTCCACGCACACCATCAAGTCACGACAGCATCTGGGTTGTCGTTGACCGTTTGACTAAATCTGCTCATTTTCTTCCGATACGAGAAGACTATATGGTAGAAAGATTTGCCCGAATCTACACCAATGAGATCATTTGACAACATGGGACGTCTCGCGACATCATCTCTGACCGCGATGGTCGGTTTACCTCGCGTCTTTGGGAAACATTTCAATCTGCTCTCGGTACTACGCTTAATCTAAGTACCGCTTTCCATCCCCAAACCGATGGTCAGACTGAAAGAACGATTCGTACCCTTGAAGACATGCTCCGTTCGTGTGTCATAGACTTCGGTGGTAATTGGGACGCATACTTACCTTTAGTCGAATTCTCGTACAATAACAGTTATAATTCCAGCATTCAAATGGCACCATTTGAGGCATTATACGGAAGAAGATGTCGATCGCCTATTGTATGGCACGAGATCGGAGATTCGCAAATAACCGGTCCTGAGCTATTACAAGAAACGACTGACAAAATCCTCCAAATTCGAGACAATTTGCTAAAAGCTCGGAGTCAATAGAAAAGTTACGCCGATAAACGATGCAAGCCCCTTGAATTTGACGTTGGCTACTACATACTCCTAAAGGTATTACCTTGGAAGGGTGTGGTTAGATTCGGTAAGAAAGGGAAACTCGCGCCTCGATATGTTGGACCCTTTAAGATTCTAGAAAGGATCGGAAAAGTGGCATACAGACTCAAACTACCGGAGGAACTTAGCAGCGTCCACCCGACTTTCCACGTTTCGAACCTCAGAAAGTTCCTGGATGAGCATGATTTACACGTTCCACTCGAGGATCTACAAGTGGACGAAACATTACACTTCGTAGAGAAGCCTGTCGAGATCATGGACCGACAAACCAAGCAGCTCAGGTGCTCACGCATTCCCATTGTGAAGGTTCGCTGGGAAGGCAAACGTGGCACAGAATTCACTTGGGAACTCGAAAGCGACATGAAGGCGAAGTACCCACAGTTGTTTGTTACGGCTTCGGCCTAATTTCGGGACAAAATTCCCTTAAGAGGGGGAGGCTGTAACACCCCGTGTTTCGAAAGTCAAAGTCAAGATTGAAGTCAACGGAAGAAAAGATTACTAATTGCGATCTGTCACTCCTTGCACAACTACTATTTTGACTTCTTTGACTTGTAGATAATCTATTTATTTTATCGCATTAGTTGTATTATGTGGAGTACTTGTTAATAATCGAGGTTTAATCGATATTTATCGCGTGTTTTATCGCTTTATCGCTTATCGCATCGCTATCGCAACCCGAATTATGCGTTCTGGATATTGTTTTACGCGTGTGTGCCTTTTATGTGTTACTTGTGCATGTTTATTTATATTTATGATGTGGTGATTAATCAAAACGCAATCGCAACTCTATCGCAATCGAATCGTAAATGCTAAACGCAAGTGATTTAAGATGATTGTATGTTAGATATAGTAGTTGGGATTAGTTATGTAGCTAATGGATAATTCTATCACACCGCTCACTCGAAACGCATCGCAAAACCCAACGCACGAAACGAAACGCCGAAGTTCAAACATCGGAGCCACACGATCGAGTGACCGCTCGATCAGATGGCCAACCGATCGGGTTGCCATCCGATCGGACAGTCATCCGATCGATGACCCACTCGACCCACTGCACTTTCCTTTTTGGGAAACCCTATAAATACCCTCACTTGTCACATCACTTTATGTGACAGCTCCTCACTCGACCCAGCCGCACTCAAGCCCTATTTCTCTCGATTTCTCGCGATTCTTGTAAGTTTCCAACCTAAATCTTGTACTTCTATGATCTACACACACTTCTTCATCATTCTCTCTTTTGAATCTTAACTTTTAACCGTGAAATCAATGGATTTGAGGTGTTCTAGGGTGATGTCATCATGGAGTTCTTATAAACTTCATGTTTTGGCTTCAATCCACCAAGAACAACTTAGATCTGGACGATTTCCACATGAATAAACAAGGATCTTGCATAGATCTGAACATATTCATGGTGAAAAGGATTGAAAGATGGTTTTCTAACTTTCTTTAAACTCTTTTACACTCAATGCACTCAAAACCGATAGAATCAGAGCTTGTTCCGATCTTCTACTCTTTCTTAGTGATGTATTGGTTCAAGATCTGAGTTCTATCTAAGAGGCAACCAATTTCGGGTTAAACATGAACCACCGTCTCGAACAGTTAACTGGTCGGACTAGGGTGATTCCTCTCCGATCAGATTAATTAGATCTTGACGAGGTTTCTGTTGTTTAGCACGTTATCACACCGTCTCGATTAAAACTGCAAACTATCAAAACAATCTGTGACAACCTGAGTTTTCAAGGTCTTTCCTCGACGCGTTACTTGTTTACTATCATGTTTCCTTAACTCGTTGTGTTGTAACTTGTTCATAATTGTTGTATGATTTATGTGTTACATGATTGTTAATTAGTAATAAACTTGTGAGTTGTTTGAATTATAAACGTGGCATGTGTTTTCTCACCTTCATAAACACGACGAAACATAGAAGTTTCGCCATACTTCTCACTCGACGAAACTTGGTAGTTTCGTCATGTTCATGTCGACGAAACCTAGAGGGGTTTCGCCACAACCTTATTTCAACGAAACATTAAGGTTTCGCCGGCCCAGATTTCGTCAAAGCCCATTAAGGGCCCAGTACACCTAAGTGAATATTTATTACGTGAGACGGTTACCTTCGTCACATTACTGGCCAATTGAAAACCCTAGATCTCTCCCTTCTGTGCGACGGCAACCTTGAGTTCTCGAAGCCCCTTTTTAGCCATCCATTCATAATTCCTCATATCTCGGTTAGTGTTTAACTCTTGTTGATTGTTTGAGTGAAATCATCATTAACTGGTTATTTGAAATCATTATTAACTGTTGCTAAGAAATGCTTAGATCATGATTGGATGATGAGATTGATTATAGTAGGTCACTAGATTATCAGTTACAGTTACGTATGACGAGATTTGATCGTTTGATGATGAATTGGGTAATAGTTAGGGTTTGTTGTTCTGTCGCTAATTCATTAGACTAGATCAGATGTTTATGATTGTAATTGTACATGCCCACTGTTCATGTTTGGTTTGATGTTAGTAGATCATGTTATATGAATGTTAAATGAATATGTGTTACAGTCATGTGCACGACAATGATCTGGTAACGTAAAATTCGTGGCTAGGGTTGATGTTGATGATCATCTGTAAGGTGTAATTAGGGTTTCTGTATGTGATCAACTGTTAATGCGACGTAACTTATGCTTGTCGACGAAAAGCAGATGTCGATGAAACTTGGGGGTTTCGCCAATGAGGGTCACGACGAAACATGGGAGTTTCATCAAAGGAGGTCACGACGAAACCTGGGGGGTTTCGTCAAAAGGGGATCACGGTGAAACTAAGGAGTTTCGTCAAGAGGGTAAACAGGCACAGTGAACTAAACTAATTCTGTTGATAGATAACTATGTTAGCGAAGACTAAGTAACATTGGGTTAACTGATAGGGATGACACAAGTAACTGTATGAGTTGTTATATATGTGAAGCCTGATTTGCATGTGCTTGAATAACTGCTATGTGCTATTTGGTGAACATTCATTTAGTACCCACTGTGAATTGTATTTATACGTGAACCTTGTGAATACAAACTGATTATGTATGTATGAACACTATAGGCTTTGACTGAATTAATTGTGAACGGGTAGTTAATCGTACCGAGCAAACCGAGGTGAGTTCACACTTTCTATAAGGCATGGGATTCCCGGTGGTTGGGAATGGGTTAAGAAACTAAAACGAAACCTACGTATTCATCTTTAACGGAATATGTACCTACATCCTCGTTGAGAAGGATGACAACCTTTAACCTACGTATTCTCCTTGTGTAGATTACGTACCACCGTCCTCAGTTGAGAAGGACGACAAACTATAACTTACTAGACAAAAATCTATCATGAAGTCCCTCATTTTTATATCGACTTAATCGCCGGGCCAATGGCGAGCAGATCATTAGTTAGATAGCGCTATTTAGGTTTGACAAGCCTCTCACCGTGCCGCAGAGGACGGGAGTGAACTAATGGATCTGGGCACTTAGTCAATGATGATAGACATTGACGTAGGGCACATACATGACTCCAGTCAGTTGTCGATATGGTAAACGGTCTAGTGGTTACTTGGGGTAGCCCCCACTGATTATGGTTTGGAAAACAAATAATTGGATAACTAGTGGTTTTCGAAACAACTTATGGTTTTTGGAACAAACATTAAAAACTGGACAACTTACTGTGAACTCGCTCAACTTTGTTGTTGACTCATTGTTACATGCCTTGCAGATCGTTAGGTGCTTATGGAGCTTGCACGAGGAGGAGAGGTCGTTGTGGGATATGGACTGTTATGTTCCATGCTAAACATTCAAACTTTAAACTATGTTTTGGTTACTTAAACTTTACTATGCTTCCGCTGATTACTTAAACTTGTTTGGTTTCTTTTGGACGCCAATTATATTGTGGTTGGTTTATTTAATTAATTACATTGTTCAATATGATTGGTGGCTTGATCCTGGTCATGTCACGCCCCCTGCGGTGATACTCCGCTTGTGGATTTTGGGGGTGTGACACAATCAAGTGCCAAGATGATCAGGCCGTTGGGACGGATTGCCGTCCGATCAGATTGCCATCCGATCGGACAACCATCCGATCGGCTTGCACCTTGGTCCCACACTTAAACTTTTGATTCAACTTTTGAGGATCTTAACGTCGAACAGATTACCGTCCGATCGGATTGCCATCCGATCAAACTACCATCCGACCATGTGATGTTTGGAACTTCAACACTTAAACAGTTTTCAACATGTTCAATCCAAAGCCAATTCCAACGGATTGCCACCCAATCGGTGGATCATCCGATCGAGTGACAACACTGCTGTGAACTTATTCTCTGAGAATTACCTCGCCGGACGAATTATCGCCCGATCGAACCGTCGTTCGATCGACCGACCTGAAGGGATGGTCATCCAACACTTAAACAATTGACATCCGATCGGATGGTCATCCAATCGGATGGCTATCCGATCGGATTGCCATCCGACACTTGGTACTTTGCACCGTTTTACGCGCCGCTTATCGTTTATGCTATCGTTAACTGTTCAGGCTAATCTCTTCCAGCGCTCCCTTCAATCCAAGATAGTGTTTACTTGTTAAGCACAATCTGTGAGTATACTCGATCCCTTTTTTGCTTTATGCACTTTTGGGTGTTACATACGTTACTTATGCTAAATCACAATCGACACACAACGCAAACACTATTTACACGCTAACCGTTATTGCATGCTACGTGTTATTCGATGAATGCTTGTATGTTATGTTAACACAGTGATTGTTGCCTGACACCTTAGCAATGATAGTACTATAGTTTGGACTCAGCACCTGTCGTGGACAGGGGTTGTTAAGGGCTTTACTTCACGTGTCCCAGTGGGGATATGTGTTGCGCATTCTACAACTCGCAGTCACGTCTGTGCATATTTCTCTGTCGATAGCCTACTTGCCTTCACTTTATACATGTTACATGTTGGTTATGCGTAAACTATTTCGAACTCTATTATATCTATTAAACTTGTATGCTCACCTTTACACTAATTGACCTTTACTTTAACGTATGTGACAGGTGTTTAGGATGCTATCTGCTAGGACGTTGTGTTTTACCTGCTTTTGTGGAATCGAGTAGGATGGAGTCTAGAAACAAACAAAGACAATTTATTTTATTTATTTAAATCTAAGTTGTCGGAACATGTCTTTTGTTTTTGAGATATCGATGTCTGTAATAACTTACTTTGCTTGATGGGTTATGGAATGAGACATAATGTTAACTATCCGGTAATATAGTTGTTATGGAATTTCTCTTGAACAACCTGTTTCGCTCAGTGCAGCGCCCCGATGTTTCCGCCATCGGTTGGGGTGTGACGCTCACGATGGGTGCACTTGCCCATGTGTGTGTTTAGTGTTAGTAGAATATCGTGTTTTATAAATTTAAAACTTGACTAATGTGTAAAATGGACTTAAATTATCAATAAAAACATAATACACCCGACACACACCAGTACGGATTAAACATATATGCACCAAAAGTATGAATGGAAGGTTAAGTCCGTAGGTTAATATGGTTGAACAAATAGGAAAGAAAAGTTAGAATGAAGAGGGATTGAATCCATGAGTAAGAGTGAAACAAAACATACGTGAATGAAAGATCGGATCCATAAATAAGTAGGGATTGGGTGAGAATGAAGGAGGGAAGACATTTCTTTCCCCAACTAAGGTAAGTATAAACCTTGTAAGTAAGTGGTGCCGGTAGCCTTACCCGGTTAGGAATGTTGCTTCACTAAGGGAGTGCATATATAAATGTGATGCGTATATGAACATGCATGGGATGGTTGTAACTAGTTGTTGAAACCTAAATTAAGGTTGTGATGACAGTTTGACCTTATTAGAGTCAAATGGATTATATGAGTAAAATATAAGGCAAAAGTCAATAAGATAACAAGAAGGGCAATCGAAATTAGCACGGGAGCAGAAAGTTTATAGAAAGAAGTATTCAATAAAGTTACGTGAATGGCATATTAGAAATCAACTCATGAGAGTTGGGGCGCATGATGGGCTAGGACTCGGATGGATGATTTATGTAATTTACAAGAAAGAAAACTTTTACAAGAAAAACTAAGATAATGTCTTGTAAGTATGCTTGATTTAGAAGGGAGTACCAATGTGTACTTCAATGCACATACGGTAAGTAAGAAGTGGCACTTGACTTTAAAAGATCAAACTGCAAAAGTTCATAACATAATTAACTAAATGAAAGATTTATATGTAAGAATGGAATGTGTAATATGGTATAGTATGCATGTAAGGAGATTGTAAAAAGGGTTATAGGTGAATAACCATCAAAAGGTATGAATATTTAAGTGAAATAAATTTCAAGAAATGTTCGCAATGATCGTCGAGTGGTACTGTACCTGAATGATTGCAACTGTGGAAATTCTGATATAATATACAAGATGGCAAGTACCATTAGAAATACTAACTTTGATGCTGGGCTTGTTGGCCATGTTCATTTGAATAAGACATTGTTGAAAGAATGCACTTAGGTGGAAGCTTAACAAATGAACGAATACGATCAATCCAGGTATTACATGACTCACAATGAATCGGGCCTATTCGGGTTACAGGCCGTTGGATTATGCAATGAAATCAAGGTTAGTAAAATGTTTAGCTCGCGATTATGAGTAAGAACTGGTCATTGAATGTTTATAGTATGAGTATGATAATATAATGACCCCTCATATGAATACGAAAATAATTAGAAGGAATGTTAGTAATGGAATGTTGGGATTTTCTTATGGTGATCAAAATGAAATATCATAGATGATATATGAATAGAATGAAATAAATTGATTAATTTTGAATAAGTAAAAGCATGAATGTATTATGTTTAATTAGAAAGATAGAAACAAGCCGTAAAGTTAGGTTTTGTATGAGTAATAGAGTGATGAATGAACCGTTAGTGATGAAGTGTGTTAGAAACTAGCACTATAGAGTGAAAGTGACATTAATAAGAGCTCTGGATAGATTCCGACTTTTTATCTGATGATGAATGTGACATGCTAACTTTAAGAAGGTAGGGGCAATGCATATAATTATGTTTATTTTGCTAGAAACTAGCATTATACAATGAAGACGACACTAATAATAACTCCGGAACGGGTTCTTGGAGTTAGAAGGTCGTCACCGAGACGGGCTCATGATCAAGTTGATGGGGCGGGAAGAAATGATAGTTAATGTTAAGTGGAAATGAACAAGGTTTCAAGGACGAAACCTCTTTTAATGGGGGTAGACTTGTAACGCCCCAAAAATACGAATTTCTAATTTGATAGTATGCTCTTTTATGTAGGGTGTGAAATGTACTAACTAAGTTATTTAACTTAGTTAAATATATAAGGGTTAAATATAAATGAAATGGTGGTGTAGGTTGTAAATAATCAAAAGCTCAAAATTAGAAGGACCTAAAGTGACAAATGGGGAACTTGTAGGTCCCTTAATCCTATGGATCTTTGACAGAATCGTCTATCTAACCTAGAGTGCGGAGTCCTCTAGATCAGATTTGCACAGAAAATAGTAGAAAACAAAATTCAAATTAAACAGTCTTCTATTGATTATCCAAACTAGAAGTTTTACAATCAATTCAAGACTCACACAACCTCACAGCCTCTCTCTGTGATCTTTCTCTTTCTAACCTACGAATTCTATCTCTCTCTCTAGCTTTTCTATTCAGTTTTCTCTAGTTGTCTCAAACCCTAATCACAAAACATGTTTATAAATCACATGTCTGTGAACTGGGCTAGGCCATTTTCCAAGCCCATTATAACAATAAACTCATTAACCAATAATGCTAAGCCCATTACAAAATATCCAAAGATTAAATAATAAAAATTCAGCATTTTTATATGGGTATATGTGTCGACAGGTAGAGTTTCCTGTAAAAAAAAGTTTTTTGTGAGAAAGGTAAGAAATAATCTACGCCATTAGATCTTTGATCTAATGGTTGAGATCATAATGGTAAAATTGTAAATAATGTTTACTATTAAACATATTAATTATCTAGATTAAGGGTATATATGTAAATTTAACATTTTTAAATTAAGAAACTAACATTAATGCAAATGTAACTTCCCCCTGTCTTTTTTAAACGTCAATAACTTTTTATACGTAACTTTTAAAAAAAAATTACACCATAATAACGAGCGTTTTTTTATCTTTAATATGAGTAGCATATTGCTATACTTATATAGAGAAAAAATATGTTTCGATCAGATGTTTAGTCCATGAATGGTGTTATATACTTACTGAATGATGTTATATACTTGGTGAATGGTGTTATATACTTGCTGAATGGTGTTATATACTTGGTGTTATATACTTGCTGAATGGTCTTATATACTTGCTGAATGGTGTTATATACTTGCTGAATGGTGTTTATAGAGATCTTTTAAAAAAATCTCAGTTCCTATAATTAAGGTGGCGGTTATGGGAAGTTTTTAATTAATTGAATTAATGATAAAATGACTTGTTTACTCTTTTGAATTAATTTAGATTTAGAACACATGCCATCTCCACAATATTTCTCAGATTTCTCACACTTTTAACCTTTTTTATAATAACCTTATGTGTCGACATATACATACACATATGAAGAAAAAGGGGTTCTTCCCCAAGACGAAACTATAGTCTTTTCAAAGTGGTAAGTTGTTAGTGACAACTTGAGTCCCTATTTCTATAAAATGTATGGTTGTGTCCCTGGCTTTTCCAAAACCAATTATTTACCCCCTAAGCCAATAATCAGGGTTAACTTCTCTAATTTCCTTAACAAGCGAGTCATATTCAAGTTGTAACAAAATAATCAGGAATCAAGTCGATATTTCAATCATTTTCATAAAAGGTAACTTTATTAAAATATGATTTCACTATTTTTTTAAACTTTTAAGTATTAAATATTTCAATTAAACCTCCTATTTTTAAACGTTCTATACATACATAAAAAAAAATTAAAAAAAAAAAACACACACACACGATAATTGAAGAGTGCAGAGCAGTTTAGTGGGGTTTTCTCAATTTTTCATCAAACACAATTGATGCAATTTATTTAGTAATTGATACGGTCCACCCACTGAAAGTAAATGGCTTGAACTCGATTATAAAGTTGGTTGGAACAGCTTTTAATCATCACATTCATTGTTTTAACTGGGAGCAACTTATTATTATTATTATTATTTGACTGCAAAACACTAGAATTTATTTGTCTGGGTCGTTTAAGGGAACTTTCAAGTGATTAGTATCTAACATGGGTACAAATATGATTATTAGTATATAGGATTAGTTTTGTAGTAAATGCTTTTTTTCATGTGAAACATATGATGTATCCAGAGATGAGATAAGAATGAATTTTAATAATTTTAATTATTGCCCGTTAGCTGGCAACGGTCCCAACTTTAAAAATTCCCACTAGTGCTCTCATCTTTTCACAAATTAGTCTTCAATGGACCCTGACTAACAGAACCCTAAAGTCGTTAGTCTTCGGTCGCTGGAAAAACGTTTTTGGTCAGAAAAAGGTTCCTAAATGTCCAATCTATGGTTACAAACAAGTTTGGGACGAAAACTTTGAGTTTTCCGGCTAAAAAGTTGAGTTTTCCGGAAAAAAAGAAGTTTTCCGGCAACCTTAATAATTGGGGTTTTTTACTAGAAAAGGTTCCTAATGGTGTCTAATAAGGTTTCAGATGAAAATGTTGAGTTTTCCGATCAAAAATGAGTTTTTCGGCCAAAAACGTTTTTCCGGTGGCCGGATACTAACGCTATTAAGATTCTGTTAGCCAGGGTCCATTGAAGGCCAATATGTGAAAAGTTGGGACCGCCAGTGGGAATTTTTAAAGTTGAGACCGTTGCCGGCCAACTGACAATAGTTGAGATTATTAAGAACCATTATTCCTTAAATTATAATTGTTTTTATACGAACGGTTTTAATAATTTAGACACATAATAATAAACACCTGGTTTGTTCATGCGTTATGCCTAGGCTCCTTGACAACTTAGAGGGTGTTTGGGATTACGTATTGAAGTGATTATTTGATTATTGCGTTTGTAAAACATAAATAATCTAAAAAAGTGTTTGGATGAAAAAGTAATTATCTACCTCCAAAACGCAGTTTTGGAGAAGCATGTACCTACATGCTTTTTCAAAATACAGTTTTGAAAACGCAAAATATATTTTGAAAACGCAACACCAAACACCCCTTAGACACATCATCATGATGTTAGATGCACTATAGTATAGGCCATGTTGTAACTAATTTTCACCCCGTTATAACCACAATGGGTGTTAGTTTGTAATCAAATATAAGTAATAATTTACATTTTAATTAAGTCTACTTGATATTTTATCCGAAATAACAAACATCACTATGTTGCACAACTACCCTAAAATATAGGGACGGGAAAACTAGCTGTATGAACTGCAAGAAGTCAAGGTTGACATGTTCTATCAATAATTTATATCTCTTGTACAACTAAATAGCTATTTTTATACATGTGACAAAATATGAAATGAAGATCTAACTTTTTTGTTTATTATAGTTTTTAATCAACTTTCAAGAATTACACTCACTATTCACTCAATCACTCATGGGAATTTTTTATTTTTTTTTTATCATTAACGGGCGTTAAAATTTACACGAGCATTGCTTCTGGTTCCGGTATTCAACAATATCTTTTTATCACTAATTGTCAGAAACAATATTTTCAGAGAGACAAAGAAGCCGTAATCAAGGTTTTTAAGGTTTTGAGGTTGTGTATAAGGTTTCTTCGGCGATTATAAGGACTTTTATGACACTAAAAACACAGAGAAGGAACCAAGTTTATCAACAACCTTTGGATCTCTTCATTAGAGTCGTTAGTTGTTACACCATCAATTTCAAAAAAGACCACACCCTGCCACCATCTCAACCCCATACCACACCTTAAGTCGATCACCATAAGTAGGAAGACCCCTAATAGCCACAACACGATGTTTTGGCAGCGCAAAACACCCTAAATTAACGACTCACAATTCCATTTAGTGAGAAGATGGGGTTTTGAGTGGCGCTAGGTTGCTTTTACGATAAAACTGGGATGTAGGGAGGCAAAGAATTCGAATTTTACGCGCCAATATAGGTTTTCAAGTGGCAGTGGCCTTAGTGGAAGTCGAAGAAGAGCGGCATCCATGGCGTCTCTAATAATGCATTATAATAGTTATTTCTAGGGATGATCTCAGTACAGAAAATATCAGTACTGAAAATCGCCAAATATTGGTACCGGTACCGAAAATGTTCAGTACGGTACAGTACTAGTATATGTGTGTAAAATTCGGCAAAATAACGTTATCATACCAAACCGAAAATACCGGTACCGAAAACGCCAAAAAGTGAGTACCGAATCGGCAAAAAAAAAAATCGATACAGGAAATTCAGTACCGCTTCCGGTACCAAGTATCAAATGCTCATTCCTAGTTATTTCTTAAAAACTTGAGAGAAACTTGACCAAACATGTTACCCACAAGCAAAACCGTACTTACAACTTTTAAAAACCTTTTAACTAGTTTTACACCCGTCCCAATTGTTAGACCCGACCCATGTTCTACACATAACTAGGGATGAGCACGGTACCCGTTCGGTACCGAAAATCCCCAAAAGTGGGTACCGGTACCTAACATACCCGGTACGGTACGGTTCAATACCGGTACGGTACCGGTATTTTTGTGTACAAACTGGTAAATACCGGTATCATACCGGACCGGTACTGAAAATGTCAAAAGTCGATACCGAATCGATACCGAAAATGTACGGTTTCGGTACCGGTTCAATACAGTACCCGATACCATTTACCAGGATAACCTTGGCCCATGACCATGATGTTGCCTACATCTTTTAAACCATCAATGATTGGATCTAAATCAACTAGCCCGATTTGGGCGTTTCAGACTCTCCAGTCTGTAAGTAAACATGTGTGGCCCAATTACAGATACATGCCTATTACTATCAAAGTACAACATCTACTGCACAATGCACTCTCAATTAATTGTACCTCAAATACGATACAACCCCTAATGCATGATGTACAACTCATTCATGGACAATTCATTACCATCAAAGTTAGGGCTGTAAACGAACCGAACGAACACGAACAAGGCCTTGTTCGTGTTCGTTCGTTAAGGAAATAAATGTGTTCATGAACGGTTCATGAACACTTACCGAACGAGATTTTATGTTCGTGTTCGTTCATTAAGGAAATGAGCGTGTTCACGAACGGTTCACGAACACAAACGAACACACAAATAAATTTGGAGAACACGAAAAAAGATCAAGGTGGATGGCCCAGAAAGTAGCACTGGAACTTGACTCCCTTATTGTGTAACAGAGGACGATCGTATTCGTCGATGTAAATAATGAGAAAGGAGACGGAAATTGTACATAAACAAGGTGAAATAGGGTTTTCTAGATTAAGTGTTAGAGTAATAAAATAAATAAAAGTTTAACAATATAAAAAATATAGATAAAATATATGAAAGTACAAAAATCTTTAATTAAAACACAAACATACGAACATAGACGAATGTTCACGAACACCTTACCGAACGTTCACGAACACAATTGAACGAACGAGACCTCTGTTCATGTTCGTTCATTTAATTAATCGAACGAAATTTCTTGTTCATGTTCGTTCGTCTATTAAACGAACGAACGTAAACGAACTTCCCGCCGAACGGTTCACGAACTGTTCGCTGAACGTTCAGTTCGTTTACAGCCCTAATCAAAGTACAACATACATGATGTACACTCAACAAATGTAAGGTAACAAAACCAAGGTACAACCTTCAATGCATGATGTACAAGTCAATTAAGCATGTTTGTTTATTATCAAAGTACAACATCTACAGCATGATGTACACTCAATAATTGTGTCTCAAGGTACAACCTCCACTGCATGATGTACAAGTCAATTAAGCACAAAGGTTTACACACAAAACTGGTATACATGACCAAATCAAATCAAAATTACATCCAGATCTTATTTTCACCAAAACTAATAATATAAATTTAATTAGCTCATATTAAAATCATAATAACAATAATAATAATAATAACTCTTTACTAAAATAAAAATAACCACCAACAGCGTTCAACGACGGCAGCGCGTGATGGCACTGCAGCCGCGCGTGTAGGGATTAGCCTGACCGCCAGACCGGCAATTGTAATACGACGCGCCGCGACGCGAGCACGGAACATTATTCTTACTCAGCGCACCGTAGCTAATGTAACGCCGCCTGGTTGCTAAAATGCGCCGGTTGCTTTCACTGTCCATTGCGAACTCATCATCGTCAAATTCCAGATCTGCGCCTTCAGCTAAGCACTCCGCCGTAGATCCGCGGCATCCGGTGGCCGGAAGCCAGCTGATGCGGTGGTCACCGGCGGCGGAAACGGCGGGGAATGAGAGGGAGATGGTGTGGAGGAGGAGGATTGTGGCGCAGATTAGAAGTAGATCGGTGGATTTTGACATTTTTGAGAGGTTTCTCTCTCTAGATTGGGGGCTTTGAGGTGTTTCTCTCTCTAGGTTTTGAGAATTTTTGTGGTTGTGTGAGAATGAAGAAGAAAGGTGACAGGGTGTGTGTGATTGATGAGAGGTGTGAAATGGGGGTTTTAAAGTGATGAGATTGTTGAAAGATGAGGATGTTTGTGTTTTTACCCTTGAAGTTTTGTGTTGGTGTTGTTTAGGCCCCTTGAGTTGTTGTGTTGAAGGAAAATGGATGTAGTTTTTTAGGTTGTCTAAGCCTCTAGATTGGGGTTTTGAGGTGTTTCTCTCCCTGTTAAACTATTTAAACAGTTTTATATTATTTTTTGTTTAAATGACAAATTACAAGTTTTGTTCTTTATCTTTATATTACTTTTCAGTCGGTGACTTTTTTAACGAATGTTGACATGCGGTTTCCTTTACTACGTATTTTGTTGCAAGTTTAGTCCTTTACACCCAACCCTGTTAATTGTTAACAGGCGGTGTCCTTTACTAGGTATTTTGTTGCAAGTTTAGTCCTTTACCTAGGTATTTTGTTGCAAGTTTAGTCCTTTACACCCAACATGGTTGGGTGTAAAGGACTAAACTTGCAACAAAATACCTAGTAAAGGACACCGCCTGTCAACATTCGTTAAAAATGACACCGCCTGAAAAGTGGTATAAAGATAAAGGACAAAACTTGTAATTTTTCCTTGTTTAAAGTTTATTATTCAATTTCAAACATAAAGGGAAATTACATTGAAATAGAAGGCAAACGGGTAACAAGTTGTATCGCTGACCTTCTTTTGGATGGCAAAACGAAGTCGTTTAAACTATTAAACTGTGAAAACCAAAACTGATGGAATACCTAATTTCTTTGGGTTGAATAGTTTGATTTTAATGATTTATTAGACTATTCACTATGGTGACTAAACCCCCCAAACGATTGTCAGGTGGATAATAAGACAAAAAAAAACAATTTTTTAATTTAATAATTCATTATTTCTCATAACCAGGTTGTGTACACAACCTAAGTTTGCAACCACTTATATTAATATTTAATTATTATTTTTTTGTCTTTTTCCTTGTAAACAATAACTATAAATTATTTTTATTTAATAAAATATTAGTTTGGGTTGGGTTGTGATTGTGGGTGAAAAATTGAATTGGCTGGGTTGTGATAGTTGATTGTCTAAACACTCTTAGTTTCTCTTATTGTATAATGTTACATGGAAATAGTAATTTGGGATGTGAATACCAATGACCCTTACAAACTCTTGCTAGGGATGGTAAAAAACCCTAACCTGATGAGAAAACTCTAAAACTAAAATATCCGAGACAGGTAAGCAATGAGATGCAAAACCATCATACTTCTTAAACAATGAGATGCAAAACTATTATATCATCATTTGGCAATGGTGTTGACAAAACGTTATTCCTTGCAGTGCTTGTTGGAATTTGGCATACTTGATATGAGATGTTTTTAGACGTCTTAAGCAACGAGATGCTATATAAATAGTTAGCCAACAAAGAGACGGGGAGTTGGCTTCTAATATATGTTAGAAGTTGAAGGCATTTTATGAGGAGACTGAGTTAATTTCTGGAACAAAATATCCCACAACAAAAGTGTTTTTTTTGGGCAAATCAATATATAAAATAAAACTTGCGTTGGACAAGTGGAGTTGAGATGAGGGGAAAGTGATCAAAGAGATGACTAAAAAGATAATTTTAGTTAAGATGTCCGTTAATTATTCATGGGTTTATGAGAGTCGCGACCATTTTAGATCCCCATTACAAGTTGACAATTATGAATCATTCTTTTCCAAGATTTTATGGTTTTCAAAAAGGTGCAAAAATATGAAATTGAAACATAGGAATTTTATATATGAATTGTTTGAGTACTATAAACAAAAATGGCACAGGATTGTTTGATGAGTATTCATCATGATGTTGCGAAGGATAACAAATCATGTATGATTCGTGTTTACTATATTAAGTTCTATCCATATACCAATGGGGTGGTGGTCCATTCGTAAAGGCAAAACCTTTAAACACCTTGGGAGAAGGAGGTCTTGGGTTCAAGTCCTACAGATAACATGAATAAAAGAAATTTGCCATTTGTATCCATATATATTCAATTAATATAGCTAGACATAACCACTTTATTAAATGATCAAAGGAGATATTAAATAAAGGCTTGACCATTCCAAGGAGATATTAAATAAGAGCTTGACCATTTACCTGGAAAAAATGGTTTGAAGTAACCCATAAGGGCTCACAATATATTAGTAACCCCTATAACAACGATTGTGGAAGAGTCCTTTTAGCATGAGCGATAGACTGGTAAGTCATCACCAGAGCCGCATATATCCAAGTACAATGGAATCGTTGATGTGTGCTCAAAGTGGGCTGCTAGACAAAATAGGAGGCACATTATAATTTGGTTACACATATATAATGATTTTATTTTATTTATATATATATAGTGTACAAAACTTTTTCAAAAGGGATTTAAGCATATTATCAAACCCTTGAGTAGGACTCTAATGATAGTGATTAATGACAATGTAAAACATATTAAAAGTTTCAAATTTGTAGTAGTTATGCATTGTTGGTAATGATCTCTTTAATGTCTTTAATTATTTTAATTGTAGGCAACAAGTTTGGCAAAATGACATCACTTCAAATTGTTAGAAAGATAATTTATGATAATATTGGGTAAATGAGATATTGAATGAAAGTTTGATTATTATATTGATTCCCTGCGTTGCAGGGATGTTATGATTTGAACATATTGATTTTTTTTTTTTAATTTATAAACGATTTAGGGTTGATCAACAGAAAACGTTCATAAAAATAAGCACGAAAATGTATTATGTTGACATGTGATAGAGATTATATTCTAGTTTAGCTTTTAAGTGTCATTTGTCTATTCTAGGAGGGGGGGGGGGGTAAGTGCAAATAATATAGTATAAGTATGAGTCGGTAATTACTCCGGGAAGGGGATAGGAAAATACGTAAGTTTGTTAGGCTCTATTTACAAAGAGAGGGCGTAGCTCTAGGAACACTTCGGTGTTGGTTATCGAGTCTGTATCATCTTCTTCATATCAATTTCAATTCCAGTTTATAGTGCTTCTCTAAATTTCAGTTGAATTGTTAGTAATCAGAATCGGAGCCTATCAACATGACTCATGAAACGTAAAGTAACTCGAATTTATTAAGTATAATGAAAATATATTATATTGACCCGATTCGTTTCTAAACAAAAGTTACGTTAAAATGTAGATCAACTGAAAACGTCCATAAAAATAAACACAAAAATGTATTATATTTGACATTACTCATTTTTTTATAAAAAAGTACGTTGAAATGTAAAACAATATGAATTTATGTACATAAAGATAATCACGTAAAATTCGAGGGGGTCAAAATTATATGTTACAAAGTTTTTAGAAATTTTAGAGGGTTTAAGTGTCAATATTAAAAGTTGAGGAGTGAAATTCATAAAAAGGTTAAAAAAAAAAGTTGAGTGGTGAAATTCACAAAAAGACAAAAAAAAAAAATTAAGTTACTATAACTAACAATTTAATTTATTATATATGTAATAATATTTTTTGTGAATTTATCTTTATATAATTGTATCATCATGAAATTTAGATATAATTTTGATATTTTAGAATTTATCTTTTGAATTTGAATAAACTTGTCTTTGAAATTATGTTTTGCATTAAGTGAACTTACCGTTTGAATTTTTTAAGCTGTTAAAAACATGAAAGTGTTAAAAACATGAAAGTGTTAAGTAAGTATTTCTAAATCATAATAAAACATGAAAACGTGTACTTCGAAATCACAATATATACTTTTTAATAAACTAATGAGTAATTATGCTATAGATATTCAATGAGTATGGGATCACGATGGTAGTGATGACAACGGTTTGGAAAATATGGCACGCACGTAACATTAAAGTTTTTGATGGCCTTTTCATTCCCGTCAGGAAGACGGTCGATTAGATTAAGGAGGAGGCTTTCCTTTGGTTTACCCACTGAGCCAAGATTCAAGCTCCGGAGTGGAAAGACTTGCTCGATTTCAATGTCACAAGTGTTTTGTAATTTGTTTCTTTTTTCTGTTATGTGGTTGGACTGTCTCTGTTTTCCAGCCCCTTGTTGGGCTCTTTAAATATATAAAAGATGCGTTGCCGTTAAAAAAAGTGTGGGTTCAAGTGTGAGACCCTGTTTCAAAATAAGATATAACGATCCTATAGCCATTCATAATACATCTTCTACTTCAGAAGGACTAAATGGCCATTAAGCAAAGTCGAGGGGAGAAATCGTAAATAAACACATAAGTGAACGTTAGCACGCGCATTTGCCATCGAAGTGTGTGAGAGATGACACAACATTAGGTGCCGATGATTGTTGCCCACAAACGTTGTGATGGATTTCTGTACTTTGTCATTTTTAATTATTTTAATTAATATTTGTTATAGTTTATTCTGTTTTTTCTTTTTTAAATTGATTTTAGCTATTGTTATTTCTTATTTCTGAATAAAGTAAAAAGTTTAGTAATGAGATATATGACATCGTAATTGTGTATTTAGTTTTAACTAAGTATCTATCTTTTTAGCATAACAATCACAACGTATAAGTCACGAGTTCTACACGACTATAAAATGTGGATAGATGAACAGAACGGGTATTCCTTTGTATTTTCTGGCACTTCATGTTCACCCCAAAGACCAGCTCGGGGATGTTCTCAAAAAACTTGTCGTCTCCCATTTACATTGCTAGGATCCAAGATTCAAATTCAGAGTGAAGCTATTGGGTGATGACTGACCTGTAGCAAGATTAAAACAATTGAGTGGAAGGATTTAACATAGTATTTCACTCTAAAAGGCTTAAGATAATAATTCACTATCTTAGTAAAGAGTTATAAACTTTTCACAAAAACCCGAAGGCCTTTATCTGGATAATCTGCTTCATAAATCTCCCCTAGCAATGGATTAAAAAGTTTGCTGCTTCTTTCTTAAGTAGATGCATAACCGAACACTGCAAATGCAGCCACAATCAAAACCCGTATAAGGTTGTTACCCTAAATAAGAAGTCTGAAGCAGAGCATCAGAGTCATTCATGCAAATAATAAGATAGCACAGCAAAAACACATATATATTCAACTTAGTTTGGGGGATAAAGAACATAAAATATAGAGTATGATAAAGTGACTATAGGGAGCTAAATTGACTTAAATCTCCATTTTTCCACTTTCAAGATATTTAGTGGCCGGTAAAATGCTTGTATGCTAGTGAGCACGTATGAGTAGAGATGAGCCGGTACTCGTTCGGAACCGATACCGAAAAACGGGGAAAGGGGAAAAGGGGTACCGGTTTGGTACTGGTACCGGTACGGTAACGGTATTTACCGATGTTTTACCCGTAAATACTGGTACCGTATAGGTACCGGAAAACGTGGAAAATGGGAACCGGTACCGGTACCAAATATACCCGGTACGTACCGGTTCGGTACGGTACCGGTACCAAATGCTCATCCCTATGTATGAACTTCCCAATAAACTATAAAGTGTTATGAAGTATCACACCTCACGACCAAGCTGCACGAGAATTTTTTCGTTCTTTTCAACTGTATGGGAGAATATTGTACCTCCAGGGAGTTCCACATAGAACACACTAAATTTGCCATCAAATTGATTGCGTAACAATCTTCTTCCCTCCAAACCATTGTTGCCCACAAAGATTATATCAACTTTAATGATTTTAAAGTATTTGTCAGCAATTTGCTTTACTGTTATGCTTTACATAAGACAAACATTTCAAAAGCGTACTTTGTCCATATAAATCAACTTATTTTAACACCATAAACTTGAATCCCAAGTTTTCAACAACTAAATTGAATACATCCTTAACAACAGATGCTTTGTTTGAAGAAATTGGGATAGCCTGCAATAAGGTAGTTTCATGTTGACCACTATCTGAAAAATAATACTATAAAAAAGTTTTATTTGATTATAAATGCATTTGGTATAAAATAAAAGCTGAACAACATACATAAGCTTTCTATAACCCATGGGTGAATTGATTATATTAAAGGTAATATGAGTTGCAACACCATTAATCGTATGAAAGGTAAATGTTGTAAGAAGATACTGAATTTGAAGAGTATAGTGGTTAAAGTGAACGAACTTTACAAAGAAGAATGTATCTAATATTTGTGATTTTGGTTCGAATCAAGCAGTTATATCAATTAAAACAACCAAAACATATTCATAGGCAATAACCATAAGATAAACCCTAACCCCCAATTTTGGGAAACAGAGCTTCCAAATTACAACAATTTGTTCATATGGATCATAACATTACATTAGGCATATGTACATTACATTTTAGTCGTTCATAATTGTAAAACCACACAACTTAACAGAACACATAACTATCTAAATCAATTAACCTACTGTTGCTAATACAAAAACACATTTACATAAACATAAACAATGAAAAATTATATGTAGATTGCCTCATATAAAATGAAAATGATGACGAAAGAGAGAGGGAGAGAGATGTACCTTAAACAAAGACATTGGTTGAAGGTTCAGGTTGTGGTCTTTGTGGCTGATTGGTGGCAAGTTGTTAAGTAAAGGGGAAGTTAGTAGAGAAAGTAACAGGCATAAAGAAAAAAAGTGAGGATGGATTATCGGCGTAGAAACCCTACCTGTTCAAAAGGGGGGCAATAAATTCAGATCTCACTTTCACCTTCAACTCACATCCTCTTGCCCTAATCCTACTGTCACCGTCTTCACTCACCACCACCCAATCGGAAAATCAACCATGCCATTTCCAGCGACTATCGCTGCCGCTACGCCGCTCAACCTATCCTCTTCCTTCGTTGTCAAAACGGTCGTAACTCTTTAGCTATCATGCGCCTGTTCTTGCGATTCGTACTCCGTTTGCTGGCCGGACCGTCGCCGGAAATACGGCTCCGGTTGCCGGAGCTCGAGAGAGGAGGCGGAGGGTGAGAGGTGTCGGCTGCAATGTGTGTGTTTAGGTTTTCCAAACGCCGTTACCGTCAATTTACAGTTTCTCGGTTAAGTTAGGAATTAATACATATATATGAATATGCAAATTTCCCTTACATTACTATTGCTATACAAATTTAACAAGTCTAGATGAATAGTTATTTTCTTGATATACAAGTATAACAGATCTAGATGAATAGTTACTTTCGTGATCTTATATACACCGAGTCACGTTATCAAGCTTTAGTTCAAAAAAAAAAAAAACAAAATATAAATAGTAAGTTTGAACTTATAAGTTGTTAGTTCTTTTATAAAAAAAAAAGATCATAGAGATGTATTAATATTGGGAAACTGTGAAAAAGATACAAAACTAGTTATTTTGTTTCTATAATAAAAAATGGATTTGTACCCAATGTTCATAAGTTTATGTGTTTGATCGTCCATGTGTGATAAAGTGGATTTTTAATCAGTTTATCTTTTATCACATATAAATATACGTTTGCACGTATTCGTATGTTTTTTAGACATGTGTATACTTGTAAACTTTGTTAGGGAAATTGAACTTTAATAATCAACTTTAATATATTAGTCGAAATTAATCTTAATGTAGGAAATGTTTACACATAGTTCCAACTTCAAAAATATTTTATTTCAGTGATCGCATACTAACTGAAAGTTAACAAATTTATTTTTTGATGACATGGATTACACATGTGGCAAATAAGTCAAAATTTTGATGTCATGGAGTACTTATATGGCAAAGTTTTGATGATGTAAACTGCATATTGGCAGAACTAATCTCAACTCAGTAAATGTTTACAGATAGTCCCCGACTTAAAACATATTTTTCTTCTGTATTCACGTACTAACAGAAAGTTTACCCAATTATTTTTTTGATGACATGAGTTGTTTATGTGGCAAATAAGTCAAAGTTCGGATGACGTGGACTACTTATGTGATAGTCTACATCATAAAAAAACTAACGGGTTTACTTTCAATTAGTATATGATATTTAGAGGAAGATATATTTAAAGTTGGAAGTGCTCGTTTACTACACAAAATAACGAACATGTTCGCAAATGGAGAGATATTCGCTACACATGTGAAATGCTCAATGAATTCGCGGCCATTTCATCACAAGACTTATACTTTGACACAAGACCGAAATCATGCATCAATCTTAAGTCCTTTTCATAATTTAATCCTTGATATTTTTAGATTTAACATCATACCAACCATTGATATTAACAAAGATGTACCAACTAACCATGAGTTTATCTGTGACAATTGATTTTATAAATTTATTGAGAATTATATTTAATTTGAAAAGTTATTATCGCTAGAATGCATTAACACTTGCGAACATATACTCGTATACGCGTAAACAAACACATGGAATCACACACAAACACACATTCAGTCATGCATAAACATGTAACATTGTAACAACTTGTTACAAAGAAGTAATCGATAGATGTTACATGAAAACGTATAAACATTTTATTACAAGTCATTTCTTTATACATAATAATTAGTTAATTAGCCACAAACTCCATTTTTAAAGATACTTTGAGGGATGCATATATTATTTAAAATTTCCACAGAATAATCTTCAGATGCTTTTCAAAACGAATTTTTAATGTTTCTTTTCTTAACCTTTTCAATCGTCTTTGTTTGTGGGCCCACTAAAAATATCTAAATGTGAATATTTATGTACACAAAAAATATAGATGCTCAATTTAATTGCTTTAAAACAACGCGGAAATAGTTGATTGGCGTCTAATGACAAAAAGAAAGAGTAAACTGTCATTTTGGTCTCTGTGGTTTGGCCAGTTTTGTCATTTTAGTCTAAATCTCAAACTTATTACATCTGGGTTCCTGTGGTTTGCATTTTGTTGCCATTTTAGTCCAAAATTCAAAAACCCCATTTTTTTGACTGTTACAACCTCCTATTTTGTCCTTTAGTGTAGGGGCATTTTGGTCCATGTTAATTTATTATAACATTTCAATAATTAATAAAATCATCTTCAAGAACATCATCAAACTTCATCATCAAAACCCAGAAAATCAAGAACATCATCTTCAAGAAAATCAAGAACCCAGAACAAAACCAGAAACCATCACAAAAATCAAAATACAGACAACAACAAATCAAAACAAAAACCGATTTGTAAAAAGAAACAAGGCTCAGATCTGTATCTTCAAGAACATCATCAAACATCATCATCAAAACCCATAAAATCCAGAAAATCAAGAACATCATCATCTTCAAGAAAATCAAAAACCGATTTGTAAAAAGAAACGAGGCTCCGATCTGTATCTTCAAGAACATCATCAAACATCATCATCAAAACCCAGAAAATCAAGAGCATCGTCTTCAAGAAAATCAAAAACCGATTTGTAAAAAGAAACGAGGCTCCAACAACAAATCAAAACCGCCATTGCTGCAAACAGAGGTTGCAAGCGCACTTGCCCTCCTCCGATTCTGCCACGCCAAGCTGCGAAAAATCTCAAATGTTGACCCAATTTTGACTCGGATTAGGTGAAATCATCACAGCCTCGTGGTGAATAAAAGGACTGGGTTCAAGTTTTGATCATCCTGTTTGTTACAAAATCACCCTTAACCACCTAAAACATTAACAAAATCACATATCATCATCCATCATTTCGATCCCTTAGTTCTCTTTATCCTCCCTCTCTATCTCCAACCAACCCCAACCCCACCACCACTACGATAACCACCATCACACCACCACTGTGACAGTCACCAACATCAAATCCAACCATCACCGAATCGGCTAACTTTAAACGACAACATACACGACCGTCTTGTGCCTGCAAGAACTTTAACATCACCAGCAAACCACAACAATCCCCACCCGATTTGAACCCACAATAAGCAAACCACAACAATCCCCACCCGATCTGAAAACACAACTTAACACCACTATAACAAATTCCCAAGATCTCATAACTATTCTCATCACTTACCGGAACCTTAGATTGAATCAGAATGGATATCTCGTTCTACCATCAACGTCTTCCTCGGAATCTTGTCACATCATCCATGATCTACTTGATTTGAAACCAACTAACAGTTACCGTGGTTGCGATTTTACAGATCTGTGGTTGCGAAGATGATGTTGGTTTCCTGTGACGGCGGTGGTGGTGGCCTGATGATGATGGTGGTGGTGGAGAAAACCAAGAGAGATAGGGAACTGAGAGAAAGAGAAGAGAGTTAAGAGAGAGAGAGTTAACTTGAAGATGATGAGGTTGAAGATGATGATGATCAGGGGTTAAGGAGAGAGAGAGTTGATTTGGGTTTTAAATGAATTTACAACAAATCTGGGTTTTAAATGAATTTACAATAAATTAAATTTAAAAATGACCAAAATATCCCTGCACTAAAGGACAAAATAATCAGTTTTCAATAGTCAAAATAGAGGGTTTTTGAATTTTGGACTAAAATGGCAACAAAATGCAAACCACAGGGACGCAGATGTAATAAGTTTGAGATTTGGACTAAAGTGGCAAAACTGGCCAAACCACAAGGACCAAAATGACAGTTTACTCCAAAAAGAAATAACATTTACAACTTGTAAACACTGGATAAAAAATACTATTAAAATATGTCATTAAATAACATGACAGTTTAACACAATTATGCGCAAACGGTTTCATGATTTGTTTATTTAATACAAAAAATTAATAACTAAACGTATTTTTAATTTTCTATATTCTTAGTTTCAAAAGGAATTCAAATCCGTTAAGTTACAAATGCAAAGGCATATATTAAAAAGGCTACAACCTTTATGATAAGGGTTTGGTAAGTAGGATTATGATCAAGACTGAATAACTTCTTGAGAGTGACCTGAACTAATCTTGGCCCTTGATATTTTTTTAGATTAAAAGGGTAAGATTGAAATTCCCCAAGTATGTTTAATTAAAATTACTTAATTTTCTCATCTCTTAACTCTTTCTCTCTCTCTCTCTCTCATTTTTAATTATTTCTCCATTATTTCTTTATTCATAGATTTTGTTTTAATTTTAATTTTAACTTGAATATTGTTTTTCTTTTATTATTTGTATTTATAGATATCATAATACATTGTTTTTAACTTTTTATAATTTTCAATAAACATTAAAAAATTTCTCTGAAATTGAAATTGTAATTATTTTTGGGCATTAATTTTTTTTTAATACGTGATGAAGTTATTTATTTTTGCATACATGTGATATGTTTCATTTTCATTAATTTCATAATTTTTATATGAATCTACTCGTGTGCATGCCTAATATAGTATATGTTGTTAATATACACATGTGTAACCATTTCTGAATATAATACACAGATGTATAAAAGATTGTACGCATGTGTATAAACTAACAACTTTGTATCTTGTATAAACTGATAGTTAGCGAGACTGTACACATGTGTATAAACTAACAGCCGTGTATATTGTATAAACTGATACTAGCGAGACTGTACACATGTGTATACACTAACAACTATGTATCTTGTATATACAGAAACTAGCGAGATTTTAGGGATTTTAATTATATTGTTTAATTAATGCAATTTACAAAAGACACAAATACCCTTCTGTCATTTATTTTAAAGGGGAGTTACAACATTATAATTACAATCTTGCCATTGTTTAAAAATCTCTAGATGATGTAATTCAATGGCCCAGATTAGTTCACACGGTTCACTCTCAACCTAGTGTTCGCTCTAGAACCCTACCCTTGGTAAGTAATATATATATATATATATATATATATATAGGGTGGAGTTATTGTAAAAAAGACCAAAAGTGTGAGAAAGGTAAGAAAGAATCTCAGCCATTAGATCTAAATTAATTGAAAAGGGTATAATTGTAAATGCATTAACAAATTCAAATATGATAATCCTTTATTTAAGGATTTGGAGAGAGAAAATCCTTGATTTAAGGACTTATAACCGTCCATAATTAGAGCATGTTCATGACATGGTGTTTTAAATAAATTCATAGTTCAATTCAGGGTGTTTTTACAAAAAATATAACACCATTCAATAAACAAAATATAACACCATTCAGTAAACAAAAAAACACCATTCAGTACAAGATATAACACCATTCCGTAAACAAAAAATAACACCATTCAGAAAATAATATAACACCATTCAGTAAACAAAATATAACACCGTTCAGTAAACAAATTAACACCATTCAGTAAACAAAATAACACAATTCAGTAAACAAAAAAACACCATTCAGTAAATAATAATAACACCATTCAGTAAACAAAAAAACACCATTCAGTAAACAAAAAAAAACACCATTCAGTAAACAAAATAACACCATTCATTAAACAAAAAAAACACCATTCAGTAAACAAAATAACACCATTCAGAAAAGAAAAAAACACCATTAATGAAAGAAATATAACACCTCTGTATCATCTTCTCCACTTCCGGCACCGTTCGATGTAGAGAGAGAGATCGCACGACCACCACCACTGCCACTTCCGGCACCACCGCCGCCGCACCACCCCTGCCGATCCAGCACCACCACCGCCGCTGCAGCAGCTCGAACCACCACCACCGCCGCTGCCGCTCGTACCAGCACCACCGCCGCTGCCGCTCGCACCAGCACCACCGCCGCTGCCGCTGTCGTTTTTTTATCTTCCGATTGATTGAACATGGAAGAAGAAAAGAGAGAGAGAAATTGTGATCGTATGAGAGAGAGAACGTAATTGCAGGGATTTGATTTACACATGAAGATAAAAAGACACAATTGCCCCTATAAATTTCAATTCAGTCCAAATTAATAAAAATATTTTGCAATTTGGTCCCTATTGATCTCAACCATTAGATCAAAAGATCTAATGGCTGAGATTTTTTCTTACCTTTCTCACACTTTGGGCCTTTTTTACAGGATCCTAACTATATATATATATATAGAGGCCGGTTATCATACAAATCCCCTAATCGTACATTATGTACACTATAACCACAACCGTCAGATCATCTCATTTAAACCGTGTGTTTAACTATTAAATTAATCAAATTAAAATAAATAAATGAAACCGCCAAGGTTAAAATCATCCATTGCGAAATCAAAACCCCTGATAATCAGCAAACAAAAACTCACAATCATACCGTAAACCCAAATTCAACATTGCATTGTTCTTCCCCCAAGTTCCCTACTACTTACCTTTGCGATTCAACGAAGACTGATGAGTTTTGAGAAACGGAGAAAGGTCAACAACGATAGACCACAGGCAAAGAAAATGAATCCAGGTATCGATTGACAATTGCGATTTTATAATGGGATTTACAGGGACTTTTAATGACATATGCAATTTTGTTTGTTTAGTAAGGTTTTTGTCTGAAACCTATAGTTTTATAAGATTACGTATTGTTCATAACTACAATTTGGTTAGGTTTTATGTCTGGTATGGTTTTTTATTAGGTTTTGTATGATTATGTAGGTTTGTTAATGGTTAGCTGATATATGTGCGATATTATAGAGGGTTTTGTGAGGGTTTTGTATGACAAATGCGATTTTATATGTTAAGTTTTGTTTGTTGAAGGTTTTTGTCTTAGGTTAGCTTGTGCATGCGAATTTATAATAACTCCATGCGATTTTATATGATTGGTTAGTTTTGGTATATGATTAAGTGATACATGCGATTTTATACATGTTTTTTGTCTAAAGCATGTGATTTATAAGATTAGCTAGTTTTGGTAATGCTTAACTAATACATGTGAAATGATAACTCATTCATGCGATTTTATCAACTTAATGAGTTTTGGTACATGGTTAACTGATACATGCGATTTTGTAATGTTTTTGACTGATAGCATGCGATTTTGTAGAAATAGATACTGATGATGACTTTGAAGACCCAATATCAACATTGAAAAAAGTTAACAAAAATAGAAAAAGAAGGATTGTGGAAGAAAGTTCTAAGGAGGATGACTTTGTTAAGCCACTGCCGAAAAAGAAGAAAGATGACAAGAAATCTAAGATACAAACAAAAAAACCTTAAAAAAAGGTGGAACCACCTAGAACAGAACCTAGGGATTTCTTCGAATACAACAACGAAGCAATACTGCTGAGATGTCATCCTAACTCCTATATGGATACTGTGAAATTTTTTTCAAAAAAACAGGTTGATGAGGTGAAGAATATGGGATTTGGAGCTATTCTAGATATTAATATCAACCATATTTCGACACGTTTGGCATATTGGCTAGCAAGAAACTTTGACGAGATGTTCGATACACTAAACGTAGGTAGACACCAAATAAAAATTACATCGGACACAGTTTATGAGGTATTTGGAATACCAAAGGGACGAAAGCCAGTTGAAATAATAGTCGATAAAAGAAAAGTAAAAAAGGTGGAGAAAATTGAAAAGAGTAAGGAACCAGGAAATACTATCATGGATACATTCACCAGTCAACGGGGGGAAAACGCGAGAATTACCCATGGCTTGATTGCAATTGCAATAGATAATCAAAGAGATGGGGGGAGCCTGTTTAGATTAAATTTCCTGGTGTACTGGATGACGTTTTTTTTGCGGAGATTACAAAGGAAACAACTGCAAATGATAGATGTTTGCTTGGTGTAGAGACAGTTGAGGACATACTGCATCTAGATTGGTGCTCATATCTACTTGACACTTTGCGTCGTACACGAGCGGGCTGGAAGAACTATAAAATACTGTTCGTGGGACCTGTTGCCTTTCTTACGGTATGCATTACTACATTTGATAACATATTTACAAGACTAGTTTGTTTTGTTATATAATTAAATGATACATGTGATTTTAAAAATAATTTTGTTTGAGCTTGCGATTTATGAGATTATATAGTTTTAGTGATGGTTAACTGATATATGCAAAATAATAACTAATTCATGCGATTTTATCAGATTAGTGGCTTTGGTAAAATGGTATAAGAATACATGTGATTTCATACTTTTTTGTCTTCATAGCATGCGATTTTGTAGAAAAGAGTATGATGATGACTTTGAATATAAAATAAATACACATTTTAAGAAAAATATCAACTCCTTTGTATATTTATACAGCTTCTATACACGCATGAGTACAACAAGAGGCTTAAACTGTCTGAGAAAGTCGTGGAGATACCGGTTATTCGTTATATCACATCTACGGAGATTGATAAAGTCGAGGAGCATATTTCGGATAACGGACCTGTGTGGACAACAAATGAGAGTGAAAATGAAAAAGAAGAGGGTCGTTCAATGGAGGAGTATACACTACCACCACCCGTTGACACCATAATAAGCTACAGAAGAAGGTCTGCACGTGTAGTAAAAAACATAGAAACCGAGGAAGACCCTAACGATAACGAGAACATTGATGATATGATGGATTTTAGTTTTGAACTCCATGAAATGTCTCAGTTGAACCTTGTGATGGGAGTTGGGACACAGACACAGAAAATGATAGACTATTGCAACACTCCTGTTCCACTTTCACTATCGGTAGTCTACGATTCAGCCCATCAACAAGATCGAGAGGCTTCGAAAATCAACAAAAAAGGTAAGCCCAAAAAATATTAATTTCACTTAATCCATTTATTTTTAACATCTGGATTGATAGTATCTTAACTCGGAAAATATTACAGAACATGTTGAAAAAAATGAAAGCCAATGTCAAAAAATACAATAAAATGGTTCAAGATGTTCAAGGGATGAACAACTTAGTTTCAGAAGCAAAAACCAAGTGCTTTTGGGATCCAGAGATTATGGAGGCCTGTAAGCAGTGGGATGAAACACTTAGGAATAATCTCATTTGTGTGTCGTCTGATTCCGTTGAAGGGCCTGAAACTGCACCCTCCGATGTTCATCAACAGCCTGAAAATGCAGCTTCTGAAGTTCAAGAGCCTGGAACTGCACCCTCTGATGTTCATCAACAGCTTGAAAATGCAGCTTCTGAAATTCATCATGAAGATACTACAAACGAAGAAAGTAAACAGAATGAAGAAGCTCAACAAGTAATATGCAATGTTTTGGAACAAATGGCATCAGAAGGTAAAACATGCGATTTCAAATTAACACATGCGATTTTATGTAAAAATTGAATTTCCTATACACATGCGATACCTTAAAATACACATGTGATTTCATGCATACACTTGACATTTGATTTCGCATGCCATATCATGTATAACATGCGATTTTCAATCTGATGTATTAAAATTCAATAATTTGTATCTATAGGAGTACTGCAGCCAGATGATGAAGGATTGACAAATAAAGATGATAGAGGAGTGACATACACCCTTATTGCAAACATTCAAACTGTCGAAACGGGTGTATACGCTTACAAACCACCTGTCAAAGGTAAAAAACACTTTATATTAGAAAAAAAAAAATAAAAAGAACAAAATATTATATTTTTTAACTTACTCTGGCCTGCAGAAAGTGGTGAAAACGAAACTGGAATGGAAGAAACAGTGAACTTAGCCGAATCTACACAAAACATTCAAGAAAAAGTTCAAAAAAAGGAGACATAAGTGGAAGCAGTTTCTTTAGGAGAAACTACACTAAATGACCTTCAACAAACCGATTCAGGTATCGAAGTTGAGAAGGAAGCAGAAGTTGAATTCCCTTAGGTGACGGCTGAGGAATTGCAATCAGTTGAGTCACCTTTGAGCCTGGGACCCAGCCTGGTAGAAAATAAGGGAAAAAACAGCTAAGGGGAGAAAAAACTCAAAACCAAAACAAGTTCCAAAACAAGTTATACCAAAGGGATTAAATGAACTCCTTTGTAAGACAATAGAAGCCGCCAAAATTCGAGGTGAGAAAAGATGTGCAGAGCTTGGAGACGCATTTTGTTCCCCTTTCTGCAACAGAGTGGTAAACATGCACGAAGCACTCTTGAATCAAGAATTGAGTGTGATCTGATATACATTTGCTACATTTGCAAACACAGAGTAAGTAAAACAGTTATATCAACTAACAAACATCTAAATATATACACTCAAAATATTTAATTATTTAATTTTTGCCTGGCAGGGATGAATTTTACCGATAAAAAACTGTGGTTCACACGGTCAAAGGTATATTTGAAAGCTTCTACAGGGGTCAGTACGTAGCATCAAACGGAATAGATGCATTTGTGGATGTTCTAAACCTTGAAGAGAAGAAGAGGGATAGAAAATCATCACCATACTGACTCCACTTGTTTAGCACAATGATGGTATGATTTTCTAAACATATTGGCATTTGAAATTAAAACAGAAAATGAATAATCAATGATTTCGCATACTAATTATATTTAAATCGCATATAGAATAGTAGATAGTTTTCCTATGAAAACAAAAACAACATTTCGCATACTATTGTAATTTCGCATACGGTATACATACAATTCACATGTGAAAATTTTCACACATTATTTTGCATGTACTAATTTCGCATGTATAAATACCTTTTAATACATTACTTAACCTTGATTCTAAGGCCAGAGGGTGTGGGGGGCGCCACCACCGCCTCGTCACCACCTATGGCGCCGCCGGCGCTATACCCCCACACCCAGCCAATCAAGAGGGGCGCTATAGGTGAGCTCGCCATCATGTTAACGAGAAGAAGGGGCTGTTCAGGTGGGCCCACTCGAGTGTCATCCAATCAAATTTTTTTTTGTTTAATAGAGGGCTCTATCCCACACCGTGCAAGTTAAAGGGGGGGGGGGGGGCGTTATAAAGCCCCCTAGCTGACGTGGAGCCTACGTGGCGCTGAGGTGTCCTTATAAAGCCCAAGGGGGGTTATTCCACACCCTCTAGCCTAATTACATAACATACAACCGGATATCATGTACAACGAGGAGAAATACACAGACAACCAACGTCTAAACGTATTTGCCTCAAATTTAGAAGACATCACACTAAAATATGAGGTAAAAAAAAGTTGATTTGGTTGACTTGGTGTTTATTCCGGTACTTCAAGGTGACCACTTCTATGTCTTGTGCTTCCACTTGAAAACCGGCATAATTGAGCTGATTGACAATTCAGCAGCTGAACAAGAGTTTAAGGATAGATACAAGGGGCTTCCAGACACACTGGTAATACAAAAACTTATTCATATACATGTTATATTTTATGTAAAAGCTACTGACACAATGTTGCTATGTTACAAAGAAGGGTATTGGTTTTATACCTACAAAAGGCTTTAAAACCAACACCAGCTATAAAAGAACTTGAAACATCAGTGATAGAAAGAAAAGTGATGGAATGGAGGACAGAGAATAACGGCGTAGACTGTGGAGTTTTTACGATGCGTCACATGGAAACATACAAAGGAGATAAATGTAAGGACTCTAAAAAATGTCCCTAACCAACCCATAAGTAAAAACCCGGACCCCTGAAACCCTACTGTGCATGAAAAACCAAGAAATCAAGAAAAATGGTCTTCAGGCGGCCTGCGTAAAGGATAAGCAACCCTTACGCGGGCCTCGTCAACCCTAGGTTTGACCGGATAAGCGTCCAAATCCACGTGTCATCCACGTGGCACACCTACTCGTGACCCAGCAAGCCTACGCGTAGACTAGGTGGCCACGCGGGCCGCGTAAGAGTCGGGCCAAGGTTCACGCGGGCCGCGAGAGCCCCAAAATTCAGCTATAAATAGGTTGGATCAGGAGCAATTCACTGGTGTCGACGAAAACTTCTAAAAACAAAGTTCTACTGCCATAATTCGAAATTTACTTTCACAATAGCGAGGCGCTGCTACGATACAGGGTATTAACTCGATCGCTGCTACGATTCAATGTCCGATCGATTAAAACTATCCGATGAATGTTTAAGTGCTGCTCAAATTGGGTTTATACTTTGTCATTCGTCGTGAATTCGATGGATGTTTAAGTATTGCACTTTGTCATTTGTCGTGAGGGTTTAATCTCGTGAGTTATCGTAAATGTTGTATTAGTTACTGACCTAGTCGTGTGCATTGTTATTTAAATTAGGTTACAAAGCTAATCAGTAGGCTAAACTCTGCACGTATAAATCTGCAATGTGAGTCATTCTCTTTTTATCAAATGTTTTACAATACTCCAAGTATTTCAAATGTTATAATTACAGGGATTAAGTCATGGTTATCTTAATCACTGGCTAGTGGGGTATTGTGCACATTACTAATTTCTCACGGTTAGGCTAATAAATCCTAACAGTGATAAACGTCACTACTTGGGGAATGACCCAATAGTGGTATGACCATCGTCACCAGGTGACACGGTGCCAAATCTAAATAAGATAAAAGCCATTGTAATCGCTCTTATGCTGTAATTTATAACTATATGTCATTTTATGCAAATGAATGATTCACCAGTATTTCCCCGCTGACAAAAATATTTTTAAAACATGTTTCAGGCGACCTGCTAAAAATAAGGAAAACGTGCTACGGAGCACTAACAAGCTTGAAGATGTGGCTCAGTTAAAATGAATAAACATGTTTTAATAAATCAGGGAATTTCCTAGTAAAATTCCTCTATTGTAAATTTACGGGGTGTATCCCGAATTATGAAATAAAATAATCGGGCATTTCAAGTTTTAAAAGATCCTGTTAAAATCTTCCGTTGTCGCATCATAAATACCACGGGTTCCTGTCCCGCGGCTCCTGACTGGGTCAAACCGGGGTTGGGGCCGTGACAGGAAAAGGTGGTATCAGAGCCACTGATCTAAGCCTATTAAGTATTTAAGAAATACTTAAATTTCCTGATTTTCATCTTGTGATTATTTAACTGACTATCTGTTAGTTACAGTATGGGTAAGCAAAGAATTTTGGATATCTATCTTAAATTAGATGGTTCACCGAAAGATAAGGGAAACTCATCCCAATCAAATTCCTCAAGATACTCAGCAGAAACTGAGGAAGGAATATTTGTTCGTAAGGCACAATTTGAGAAACCACTTTCCCCTAATAAAAGAAGTTTGATTATTAGAAAAAGTCAAGAGAAAGTGAGGAAGTCACAACCAAAAGAAGTGATAAGAAATAGGCAATAACCCACCATGGGAAGATGAGTTAGATGAAAAATGGGCAGATCTCTATATGTTAGCCACTATAGCAGTAAATGCTATTGTTTAAATACCCTGACCCAGTACTAGCACCCATATCATCTACAAGCCAGAAACTCTAAAGAAAATTTTATCCAGTAAATAAATAAGTTACAATAAACCCTAGTATGTTTTAATTTTCAGTTGTCCTTTGTATTAAATTAGTCACACGGTATGCAATAATACTTGAATGTTTATCTGAGAAATTTTTATTATAAAATTTTAACTTAGCATTTTATGTGCATTTTTGCATATATGCTAAACAGCATGAATGAGTTATCTGAAGCCCTTCAGAATCTCAATCTCTATCCCGTGAAAGTGGGAGTTTCCAAAGACTTTACTGGTTACTTACCCGATGTGGAGGAACCTATGGAATTCCAAGCTCCACCTCCGGAGAAACCAAAGCCTAAGAAAAGAAGAAGATTTGTAGGTTGGAGGCGTGTACGCAGGAGGAAACCAGCAACTAGGAAAGTTCCCAAAATAGAAAATCCCATTGATAAAGGAAAAGGGATCGAGATTGAGGAAAATACTAGGCAAGTAGAAATGGAAATTGGAGAAAGTTCTAAGAAAGTCGAGGAATTGCCATTACAGGAAGAATTAGATCGCCTACTGGCAAGCTGTGATATCATTAGACCTATCAACACCAACCTCTACCCTTATCCTGCTGAAACCCAACTTCCAATAAACTTAGAACCCGCCATTCCAAATCCTCTGATCCATACCCAACCTCTAGGAGAAATAGACGAGTGGTGGACTAATGATTGGCAGTTTCAAAACCTCCTCAATAACCCTTATACCTTTTTCCCTCAGTTCGACCCAGAACCTGCACCAAACCCATCAATGAGTAATGAAAACTTAGCTGAACTCCACCATTTTGGTGAGGAACCGATGAATGCAGGGAATATAATTCGGGAGGTAGGAGAACAAATCTCCTGGAAATACGACGAGAGGGAACGTCGCTTCTAAGGTGCCCAGGGATAGGATGGTTGTGAAGCTGTGATTGTATAATAGTAATAGTAATAATAAAATAAGTCTGTAAATAACCTACAAATAAAACTTTTGTAAGATAATGGTGTGTACTGATGCATATTATAATATATAAAAATGGCAGTTGAGAAATCAACAAATTTTGACTAAATATGTGTTGTGAAATTGTGTGATTAATTGCATATAGCTATTATTTATTTTATGCTAATAATTTATATATATTAAATACCAGATGGAAAACGCTAATAATGAACCAGTTAATGAAGTTAACCAATCTGAGCAAAACCAGGAAGATCAATTCATGACTAGGCAAGATATCGAGAATATCTTTGCTCAAGGAATAGCCAATGCTATTCCAGCAATCCTTGCTGTTGCACAGAAACCTGTTGAATCTCAACAAATTATTCCTAGTAAACGTACTCATGAAGACAACTTCAGTAATAGTGTAAACGGAGGCGACAATCATACTAACAACGACAATGATCCACGGCAGGTCCCACTCCCTAAGAAAATGAAAGCTGTAACGCCTGGTTGCACTTACAAGGAATTTCTTGCCTGTAAACCAGCTGAATTTGCAGGCAATGAAGGGGCGACTGCAGCACTGCGTTGGTTGGAGAAAACTGAAGCAGTAATTAATTGATAAGTAAATGTGCTGAGGAAGACAAGGTCATGTATGCGTCGCATCTTTTTAAAGAAGGGGCGCTAGAATGGTGGAATACGGTACTTCAAGCCAAAGGAAGAAATATGGCCTATGCCATGAGTTGGGAAGAATTTAAGAAACTAATGGAAAGAAAATTCTGTCCCGAATATGAAAAGGAACAAATGGCAAATAAGTTCCTGAACCATCGGATGATGGGTGTAGATTGTCGAGGATATACTTCGACATTCTTCGAGTATGCGAGAGTGGTACCAACCCTGGCTTCGCCAGAACCGGTGCTTATTTCCCGCTATATTTGGGGATTGATTGGCGAAATCCGTAATGTCGTTAAAGCTGCGAGACCTCGCACAATTGACGATGCTGTGGAATTAGCTAACACCCTAACTGACGAGCTGATATGCACAAGAAAACCGGAAAAAGGAAGTAGCCCAAAAGATTACCCAAGGATTTCGTATGGGTAATAGTAGCAACTTCAAGAAAAGAGGGACCAGGCAATCTTCCACTATTCCATTTTGCAATGCCTGCAAAAGAAAGCATTTTGGAAGATGCAAGGGGTATTGCAATTTTTGCAAAATTCCAGGACACCAAGAGGAAGATTGCAGAAAGAAGAAAGCAACAGTTTGCTACAACTGTGGAGAAGCTGGACATTTTAGGCCAGACTGCCCGAAATTGGTCAAACCAGCTGATAACAAAGCCAAAACTGCAGAAGGAACTACCAAGAAGAACGTAAGAGCCTTCCAGTTGACTACTCAGGAAGCAAAACTAATTCCTGACGTAATAGCTGGTACGTTCCTACTTCACGACGTTTATGCAAAAGTATTATTTGACTCTGGTGCAAACCAAAGTTTTATAAATACTTCATTCTGCCAAGCTCTTAATTTACCCTTAACCACCCTTAGGCAGATTTTTACAGTTGAAACAGCAGATGGGAATTCTGTTAACATAGATAAGGTTTTGCATGAAAGAAAGATAGAACTCTTAGGACATAAATTTTCTGCAAATCTGTTACCTATGAATTTATCAGGATTCGATGTGGTATTAGGAATGGATTGGTTAGTAGCCAATCATGCTCGAATTCTTTGTGATAAAAATGCCATAGAAATTCATACACCCTCAGGAGAATTAGTGATGATTACAGGAGATAAGCCACGAAAGCCAATGAAATTCATTTCAGTAATGAAATTGGCTAGTTATTCAAGAAAACAAGAAATGGTGTATATGATTTCAGTAATCATTAACACGAAAGGTAAGGAACTTAAGGAAATTCCAGTAGTATCAGAATACCCAGATGTCTTTCCAGAAGAACTACCTGGATTACCACCTGACAGGGAAGTAGAATTTAGAATTCATCTAATTCCGGGAACTATACCGATAGCTAAGGCACCTTATCGGTTAGCACCCACTGAAATGCTAGAATTGAAAAAGCAGTTAGATGAATTGCTGAGCAAAGGATTTATACAACCTAGTTCATCCCCATGGGGAGCGCCAGTGTTGTTTGTAAAGAAGAAAGATGGTTCGATGAGAATGTGTATCGATTATAGGGAATTAAATAAGGTTACAATTAAGAATCGATATCCATTACCTAGGATTGATGATCTCTTTGATCAACTCCAGGGAGCTAGATATTTTTCTAAGATAGATTTACGCTCTGGATATCATCAATTGAAAGTACAAGAAGAAGACATACCTAAAACTGCTTTCAGAACTAGGTATGGTCATTACGAGTTTACAGTCATGCCCTTCGGACTAACGAATGCACCTGCGGCATTCATGGACATGATGAATAGAATCTGTAAACTGTATTTGGATAAATTTGTAATTGTCTTCATCGACGATATAATCATTTATTCCAAAAGTCAGGACGAGCACTGTCAGCATTTGCATGCACTCTTAACCTTATTAAGAAGGGAGAAGCTTTACGCCAAATTCTCGAAGTGTGAATTTTGGCTATAGGAAGTGCAATTTTTAGGTCACATGGTGAGTCACGAAGGTATTCACGTAGATCCAGCTAAGATAGAAGCAATCACCAAATGGAAAGTTCCACAGACAGCTATGGAAATTAGAAGTTTTATAGGGTTAGCCGGATATTATAGACGGTTTATTAAGGATTTTTCCAAGATAGCTGTACCATTAACTAAGCTAACCTGTAAAGCAGTTAAGTTTGAATGGGGACCTAAGCAAGAAGAAGCCTTTAGGATTTTAAAGCAAAAGTTAACAAATGCCCCAATTCTAGCATTTCCAGAAGGAACAGAAGATTTTGAAGTTTACTGTGATGCTTCTAAGCTAGGATTAGGATGTGTGTTAATGCAACGTAAGAAGGTAATTGCGTATGCCTCAAGACAATTGAAAAAGCATGAGGAAAACTATACGACTCATGATTTAGTATTAGGAGCCATAATTTTTGCCCTTAAGATTTGGAGACATTATTTGTATGGAAGTAAGTTTACTGTCTATACAGATCATAAGAGCTTAAGATATATATTTGGGCAAAAAGAATTAAACATGAGGCAAAGAAGATGGATGGAGATTTTAAGTGACTACAACTGTGATATTTAATATCACGAAGGAAAGGCAAACGTAGTTGCAAATGCCTTAAGTCGTAAGTATCATGAAAAGCAAAAGCGAGTTCGTGCTCTTAGATTAAATCTACAATTAGATTTAATGGAACAACTGAAGAATGTTCAAGAAACAGCAATCGAAGATGATGCTGAAGGAATGAAAGGACGAGTAAAAGAATTAGAACAAGGAAGTGATGGAATTTGGAAATTCCACAAGAAAAGAATATGGGTACCTAAACAAGGAGAATTAAGAAATAAGATTTTAGAAGAAGCTCATAAATCTAGGTATATTGTGCATCCCGGTAATAATAAAATGTACCAAGATTTAAGGAATAATTTCTGGTGGATAGGGATGAAAAAGGACATAGCTAGATATGTTTCCAAGTGTCTTACTTGTTCACAAGTTAACGCAGAACACCAGAAACCCTCAGGTCTACTACAACAATTAGAAATGCCAGTATGGAAATGAGAACTTATAACTATGGATTTTGTTACTAAGTTACCCAAAACCAGAAAAGGTAATAATGCGATTTGGGTAATTGTGGATCGATTAACCAAATCAACTCATTTTCTACCTACGAAGGAAACCTTTAGCATGGAAAGGTTATGTAGGATCGTTGTTGGACCCGAGACGAGTCGATCAGAGGCGTTCTACTCAAAATGAAAGGCGGAAACAGACATGATGAGTTGAATTCAACAAGATATTCACTTAAACTGTCTTGTATATTGATTCTGATACGATTACAGTTCTGAAGACACTTCGACGGAGCTTCGCCGTCGGAAACACTCAAGCTAATTTTGTTTCAAATGACACACCCTATCACCTATATATAGACTAGCTAATTCCGCTTGAACATGACTCAAGCGGAATCACATTACAAGCGAAATTACATTCTCAAACGATATTACACACTCAAGCGAAATTACACACTCAAGCGGAATTAGTTAATTCAAGCGGAATTACCACTTTCAAGCGGAATTACATTCTTGACTTAATTTCTCGATCTTCGTGCTCTGAACAATGCAAGACTCGATACAAGACGAAGTCGACAGACGCATGCACCAACAGACTCCCCCTCGAATGTTGACGAGTCTTAAGTGTCGAGTCTTCAATTTCTTCAGTCTTTATCAGTCTGATCACTCTTTTTCTTCATCAGCACCAACATACTCCTCTCGAAAACATTCATCTTCCTTCAGATATCTTCAGACTCCCCTTTTCGATTTGCTAGGATCGCAATCTGGCTTTTTGAAATAACAAAGTCCTCAAGAATCGGAACCTGGCTCTCTATCCCAGATATCCTGCACATTCTCTACCCAAAAGTAAATTTTCAAATTTAACAGAATGATTTATCAATATTAGAATCTGATGAATCACTTGTATGAAAAACATTTTAAAATTTTTCACATTTAAACACAAACTCCCCCTCACCACATGCTCATCATGTTTAGCACTTGGAATTTTGAAAATCAGCTCTCCAACATCAGTTGTCGAAAATCTTTTTGGATTTTTCAAAATTTATGCTAAAACACACTGAAAATCTTTTTGAATTTTTTAATGAAATGAAATACAGTAAAGAAATATTTACAGACAATATTTTTGTGAGTTTGTGTAAGAGGATCATACCAGTTTATGACAAGTCACAAGTACCGTTGAGCTTATTTACACATTAAGAATTAAACAATTCACTTAGATTGCCGATATACTGATCCACTTAAATTCTCTCACAAACTTCAACTAATTCAGGATATGAATTAGGTGTGTTAAGAACTTAAACTCATTCATGTGTCCCACCTCTTGAATATACTCCCGTATCCAGATCCCAATATTCAGTCTTACAGGTGAGTATACCACATATGATATCTGTAAGGGATTAGATGCGAAAAACCGTGAGAGCTCAGGTCAGAACTTCCGTTCAGCAGAGAGATGACGGCTTCGACTTTTGTTGGGTCCCCTTTAGAGGATCTTTTTTTTACAACAGCACATGATTTACATTTTTCAATGTTTCATCATTTTTTATGCTGAGGGTAGGCTTTTATTTCAAGCAAACATAAAGTATTCTCCGGGGACTAGGCCATTGCTTCCGCAAAATCAGAAGTCCCGAGATAATACCCCAGATATCACTGAGCATAAAGACCTAGTATTTCAGAAAGAGGGATCCTTCAAACGAAATTTCAGGGGTTACCTATATATCCAAGTAGTGTTCCCCACAAAATAAGCAAGTTTGAATTTAAGTTTATATCCCGAAAAAGCTTACTAAATGTGTAAAAACCTATCGGCGTATCATCAGTGAGACCGTTTAACGCTATTTAAACATTACATTTCTTTAGCATACTGTAACTGTCCACTGATGTACTATCATTTCCTCTTTTCAAAAACAAAACTCATTTTGTATTTTATCATGTTTTTTTCTTTTTCAAATTTTCAAATGTTTTTGGATTTTCAGAAAATTCTTACTCCCCCTAAAATTCAAACACATTTAAAAAAAATTTGAAAGCAAACTGTACAAGTAAAGTGACAACTGGTATCGAATCACTTCAATTCGCCATCCACTTGGCATAAACAATCAGAACTCCCCCTTTCAACAAAATATTTTATCATTATGATTTCAAAACACTTAAGTTTGTTTTAACCAAAATGATTTTTCCGGAAAATAAGTTTTGTTGATTTTACCATTTGTAGGTTAGGGGTTCATCATATTGTTCTTCTTTAACCATTTTTAAGAAAGATAAATCAAGTACAATTTAATGTCCCTGATTAATCTTGAAAATTCAAATATCTCATGAATGAAATTCTCAAGAAATATGCTGACACCTACTCCTCACTTACCAACCTGGGAGTTCTGGCACTATCCACAACCTATAAAATTTAACAATTTTTAAGATTCATTCACAAAAACAAACTTTATCGAGAAAGATGCCGATTCCTGCTCCACGATTAAAAACTTGGGAGCTCCGGCAAGTCAGGTTTTTCAAACAAATAATATGGACACCCAAGCCTGACCTTCCTTGGGTGTGACTTTCTCAACTTCACTAGGGGTTGGGCTATAAGTTGATTTCTTTGTAGCATAAAAATCTTTTACCCCTTTTGCCTTTCCCTCGACCGTTTTCCCAAAAATCCTTTTAACATTCCCATTAAACACTTTCTCAACATCAAATTCTTTCTTGTCAGAATAGAATTGATTTGAGATCTCAACCTTTCCAACTTTTGATTTAAAATTCTCAGTCCGTAATGGTGGAAAATGAACATCATCCAAAATCGGAACTGAGTTTTCACTATTTTTAGCAACTTGTGGCTCTTCTAATTTTTTTGTGGAATCGGATTCATCGCCAGATTTTACATCTGATTTCTTAACAATCCAAGCTTGGTTATCAAGATTTCCCCTTTTCTTGTAAAACCTTTTCGAACACTCACCAACTTCATATGTTGAATTTTCAAAAATTTTAAACCTTTCAGTTGGTGGTTCGGTTTTATCAACAACTACTTCTTTGAGTTTTCCTGAGACTCCCTGTTTTGTGTTGGTTGCTTTAGGACAGTTCCAAGCTATATGACCAACTTCTTGACACCTGTAACAGGTTCTAGTCTCTTTTCTCTGATAAGCTTCAGTTTTCTTCTTTTCAACAAGAAATTCCTGATTTGACTGTCTCCAGAATGAGCTATTCTTTTCATCCTCAGCAAACATACCTGATACAAATTTTGTATTTTTATAAATTTTCTCATTTTTATAATTTTCTGGAGGAATAAAACCTAAACCTTTTCTTTTGAAATTACCGTTATGATTTGGTTTCTTTTGAAAACCAAAACCAGAAGTGTAACCTTTTTTCTTGTTTAACCTTTGTTGAACTCTTGAGGTGTAAGATCTGGGTTTTTCAGAAAGATTTACATCTTTTATTTCAGAAATATTAATTTCTGTTAGTTTAAAAACCTTGTTTATCATTTCAGTTTTTACACCTCTTATTGGAAATTCTTTATCAAAATATAATTTGTCAGAATCATTCAAAGTATATGCAACTTCAAATGTTTCGTCATTCAAATTAAATTTTGACAACAAAAATTCTTTAATATACACTCGTTTTCCCGACGACTTTGAACTCTTGACAGACGAACTCGAACTCCTGGACTCATACTGTGATTCAGACTCCTCATCCTTATCTAACACCTGATCGACCATCCTTTTTATTAACTCAGACGCATGATCTATGTCGGACGCTGTGAATGTGATGTCAATATTGTCTTGTAATACATCGGTTATCTCGGACTCCAACTTTATATTGACTGCCTTTTTTACTTGTTCCTCATTCGGTTTTCTAGACGAATACCCTTCCCAAATTGGAGGCGAACACTTGTTATAACAGACACTCTGTTTCTTACCAGTATCCTTTTTCTTCGGCTTCTTGTCTTCAAACACTTCAAAACCTGCAACAGTTGGATAAATTCTATCAATTAAGTAATCAAAACTTGAATAACTTTTCAGTAATCGTCTGATTCTTTCATTTTCAACCTTTTCAATTTCCAACTCCTGCTTCAACTTAGCACACTCTTCAATGTAGTAATTGATCTCTTTTTGCTTGGACATCATTGTTGCATTCATCATTGTCAAAGCATCTTCTCTTTCAGAGTTTGTCTTCTGCAAACTATTCACAGTTTTGTTCAATACATCGTACGACTCTTTCACATTCTTGACATCAAACAACAACTTCTCTTTCAACTTTTCAAGCTCACTACACCTTTCATCTTTATCTTCACATTGTTTGCAAGGTTTCAAACATGTAAGACAAGGTTTTGTGACTTCAACAATCTTTTCAATCTCCACAATCTTCTCGGTTTCAACTACCTTTTCCACTTCAACAATCTTCTCAACAACCTTAACTTCTTTCGTTTCTTTTGCAGTTTTTCTCTCTTTAAGTTTCTTCAATTTGTCTGCAAAATAAAATTCAAAACTGTCAGAAGATAAATGAGTTTTTCCAATGTTTATCTGTTTAAACTTCTTCATCATCATCACTAGTATCTGTTGAACTATTTTCAGAAGAAACAAATTATTCATCTGGACTTTCTTCTTCATCAGATAACACTGCTATCCATTCTTTCATCAATTCTGGCTTTTGAACAATTTGAGCAATGAAAGCTTTAAATTCCCCATTCTCATCCACAAACTTATCCCAGCTAAATCCTGGAGCCATTTTCTCATCGTCTCGATCAATGATACCATAATAAGCTTTCTTGTTTGCATCTTCGATCATTTTCCCATGAGCAGTTTGTGAATCCATATGTTGATGCGGTTGATAAGCAACCTGTTGATATATGGCTTTTTGATAGTAATCATCTTTTCCAAAAGGATTCGTTGCTCCACTAGTTTCCTGATTTTTGCACTCTCTCTTGAAATGACCTTTCTCCCTGCATCGAAAACAAGTAACTTTAGATTTATCAAAACCCAAAGCTGAAACATGAGCATCCAAAAAATCATTTCTTCCTGTAATCATTTTGAACTTTTCAGCTCTTCTCAAGACACTAGCTAGACACCATTTGATGTCCATGAGCTCCAATTCTTCTGCATCGATCTGATCGTAATCTTCCTTTGTTAGCATAGGATTACCAATTCTTCCAGCAATCAATCCTTCATAAGATTCCAAAGCAGTAACCAGTAATGCCATATGACTTTTAACAACTTCATTAGAAAAATTCTGACAATTTTGAAGATGCAAAGCAACATTGCACTGAATCATATGTTCATTACCAACATTTGAACTTTGAACACTTGGAGGATTGACATTTGAAAATCCACTAGTGTTGATTGAACTTTGACTTACTGATCCAGATGAATTTCCTGCACTAAAAGCAGTTTGGATCTTTGGACATGCTTCAACAGTTTGAACATTTCCTTTATAGTACAATTTGATGTCTTGTTGATTGCTTGAGTTGTTCATTCTGGCAATCTTTTGCTGTTCAAGATCCTGTGCCTCAAGTTTTTCAATAAACTGTCCAATTGACAATCTACTAAACTCTCCTGAATTCTTTAAGATCATGAGATAAGTACCCCATTCTTTCCGTGGCAATGCGTCAGCTAACTTTTCAACCCATTCTGCTGGAGTTTTAGTAATTTTCAACTGAGACATGGTACGCACAAGATGACAATATCTCTCAATAAGAGTCTTTGTAGTCTCCCCTGGCATACTTGTAAACAACTCAAACTCCTTTTTCAGCAGAGATGCTTTACTCTTGAGCATCTCTGTACTTCCTTCAAACTTCTTCTCAAGTGCCTCCCAAATCGAAAATGCACTACCATCATGCTGAAGCAAAATAAAGATGTCTTCTTTGACAGCTTGTTGTAGAAGACTAATCATCATTTTCTCTCCTTTATAACTGTCTCTCTCATTGTCTGTGAATTCTAAAATGATTTTATCAACTTTTAAAGCAGTTTGTGGTCTAACATATTTTGTTTCAATGCTTTCCCAAGCTCTTAGATGGTTTGCCTGAACCCAATTCTCAAAACGATTTTTCCAGCCATGATACTCTTCAATTCCCATAAGTTTCGGGGGTTTTTGTAAAGTTCCAGTTTCGTTTTCCAAGTTCATGTTATGAGCAATGGCAGCCGGAGTAGTCGGGGATGTAGCAAACGCGTTGTAAAATTCTTCGTTAGACATTTTCAAACTAAATTAGATCTTTCAAACGAAGTTACCCTGCTCAACACTTCAAACGGAAATAACCTGCACAAACAACTTCAAACGAAATTATGACTCAGCCGGAAATACTTTTCAAACGAAATCACCAATTTCAAACGGAATCACTTGATTTCGTTTGAAATTTCAAGCGGAATTACGTTTGAAGCGAAATCACTGATTTCGTTTCAAACTTTCAAGCGGAATAGCAACTTGAAATGGAATTACCTTAATTTGAAACGAAATTACCAAACGGAATTACGTTTTGAAGTGGAATCACCTCCAACTTTCAAACGGAATTAAGTACTCGTTCAAACAGAATTAACTGTTTGGCTTATTTTTGTCAATTTTACTTTGAATTATGATATGATTTTCTCAAGGGTTTGTTAAAACACAATTTCGCTTATGTTGTGAAAAATTCAGACCATTTTATCCGTGAAAACTTGTTCAATTGAGAAAAGAAGGTGTAGAAGTAAGAAAACACAATGAAATCAAGCCGAAATCTGCAGAACTCCTCATCCTGAGCTCTGATACCACATGTAGGATCGTTGTTGGACCCGAGACGAGTCGATCAGAGGCGTTCTACTCAAAATGAAAGGCGGAAACATACATGATGGATTGAATTCAGCAAGATATTCACTTAAACTGTCTTGTATATTGATTCTGATACGATTACAGTTCTGAAGACACTTCGACAGAGCTTCGCCGTCGGAAACACTCAAGCTAGTTTTGTTTCAAATGACACACCCTATCACCTATATATAGACTAGCTAATTCCGCTTGAACATGACTCAAGCGGAATCACATTACAAGCGAAATTACATTCTCAAACGATATTACACACTCAAGCGAAATTACACACTCAAGCGGAATTAGTTAATTCAAGCGGAATTACCACTTTCAAGCGGAATTACATTCTTGACTTGATTTCTCGATCTTCGTGCTCTGAACAATGCAAGACTCGATACAAGACGAAGTCGACAGACGCATGCACCAACAGGTTAGCCAAGTTGTATGTAAATGAAGTAGTATCCTTACATGGAGTCCCACTCTCCATTGTATCGGATAGAGATAATCGTTTCACTTCCCATTTCTGGACTAGTTTTCAGGAAGCAATGGGAACCCGACTAAATTTAAGTACTGCATATCATCCACAAACAGACGGACAAAGTGAAAGGACGATACAAACCCTGGAAGACATGCTCCGGGCATGTGTGATAGATTTTGGTGGAATCTGGGATGACCACCTACCTTTAATAGAATTCTCCTATAATAATAGTTATCATACAAGCATTGAAGCTGCCCCATTCGCTGCACTATATGGGCGAAAGTGCAGAACTCCTGTCTGCTGGGCAGAAATAGGAGAAAGTCAATTATCAGGTCCTGAAATAGTTCAAGAAACTATCGACAAGATTACTCAAGTCAAGGAAAGACTGAAAACGGCTCGAGATTGTCAGAAAAGTTATGCCGATAATCGACGCAAACCACTAGAATTTCAAGTGGGAGACAAGGTACTCTTGAAAGTTTCTCCTTGGAAAGGAGTAGTTCGATTTGGTAAGAAAGGAAAGCTAAGTCCAAGATACGTGGGACCATTTCCAGTGATCCAACGTATAGGACCAATTGCTTATCGTTTACAACTATCAGAAGAGTTAGCTGGAGTACATGATGTATTTCATGTATCCAACCTCAAGAAGTGTTTATCGGACGAATCCTTGGTAGTACCCTAGGTTTGACCGGATAAGCGTCCAAATCCACGTGTCATCCACGTGGCACACCTACTCGTGACCCAGCAAGCCTACGCGTAGACTAGGTGGCCACGCGGGCCGCGTAAGAGTCGGGCCAAGGTTCACGCGGGCCGCGAGAGCCCCAAAATTCAGCTATAAATAGGTTGGATCAGGAGCAATTCACTGGTGTCGACGAAAACTTCTAAAAACAAAGTTCTACTGCCATAATTCGAAATTTACTTTCACAATAGCGAGGCGCTGCTACGATACAGGGTATTAACTCGATCGCTGCTACGATTCAATGTCCGATCGATTAAAACTATCCGATGAATGTTTAAGTGCTGCTCAAATTGGGTTTATACTTTGTCATTCGTCGTGAATTCGATGGATGTTTAAGTATTTCACTTTGTCATTTGTCGTGAGGGTTTAATCTCGTGAGTTATCGTAAATGCTGTATTAGTTACTGACCTAGTCGTATGAATTGTTATTTAAATTAGGTTACAAGGCTAATCAGTAGGCTAAACTCTGCCCGTATAAATCTGCAATGTGAGTCATTCTCTTTTTATCAAATGTTTTACAATACTCCAAGTATTTTCAAATGTTATAATTACAGGGATTAAGTCGTGGTTATCTTAATCACTGGCTAGTGGGGTATTGTGCACATTACTTATTTCTCACGGTTAGGCTAATAAATCCTAACAGTGATAAACGTCTCTACTTGGGGAAAGACCCAATAGTGGTATGACCATCGTCACCAGGTGACACGGTGCCAGATAAAAATAAGATAAAAGCCATTGTAATCGCTCTTATGCTGTAATTTATAACTATGTGTCATTTATGCAAAATTAATGATTCACCAGTATTTCCCCGCTGACAAAAATATTTTTAAAACATGTTTCAGGCGACCTGCTAAAAATCAAGGAAAACGTGCTACGGAGCACTAACAAGCTTGAAGAGGTGGCTCAGTTAAAATGAATAAACATGTTTTAATAAATCAGGGAGTTTAGAAACACCGGATTTTATTTATTAAATAGATGGGAATAAACCCATGTTTTACAAAGGTAGCTTTAATATGGGATAAACCCGAACATATAAAACAATGTTTTCTTAATTTAATTTAATTGATAAAATAAGCCACTGTAATCACCTGAAACGCGTTTTAAAAACATTTGGTCAGCAGGAAATACTGGTGAGTTCATTCATTTTTGTACAAAAACACATTTGTTATTATTCACAGGATTAAGGGTTTTTATATTTGCCCCTATCTTATAATTAGCTGGTTCAGCTGTCACTCGACCGGATCTATGACTGTGGACATATCACTAATTAGGCTCGCCCACCTAAAGTGATCAATCGTTAGTAGTAATGTGCACAAAACCCTCACATACTGCCAGTAATTAAAGATTAGCAAAGACTTAATCACTGCAAAGTATAACTGGAAAACATTTAGGGTTTTGTAAAGCAATTTGATAAAAAGAGAACGACTCACCTTGTTAGCATATAGTCTTGATTAAACAAGCATCTTGATTCTAAGTCTTCTGATGATTATACATCTATTTTGATTGTAAGTGTATAGTGCAGAGTTTTCTGGTAGTTAAACATTTAGTTTAACAGAGTGGAATACGTATTAGTGTTAAACCCAATCAAACCTAACGATGGTCACGAGATCAGAACCTTAACGAAATTCACAAAGTATAGTTTTATTTAGACAGCACTTTGGCATTCGTTTTAGAACGAAATTCACAAAGTATAGTCTTATTTAGACAGCACTTTGGCATTCGTTAGTTGGTTCCCGAATCGATCGGACAGAATATCGCATTGGTGATTATTGGTTAGAACACCAACGTATAGATAGAAGAATAGAAGAAATGAGCAAAGAAAAATGAATCCTAAGCTTCCTATTTATAGGTAGGAAATATGAAATTTCCAGGAAGTTTCCTATATATTTTTCTAGGAAGCTACCTATACATTTTCTAGGAAGCTTTCTACCCACATATACACCTTCCTTGCACATTCCTTTGATATTATCTATCTTATATATATTTATTTTCATGTATATCTATCTAGGTGTTTAATTTACTTAATTAATCTTACTTGGCTTAATTAATCTTGCTTAGCTTAATTAATCTTGCTTAGCTTAATTAATCTTACTTACTGATTAATTAATCTTACTTAACTTAATTAATTTTCCTTAACGGTTTAATCAAGTAATTTACTTAGCCGATTAATTAGATAACTTAATTAGCCGATTAATTAACTTACTTAGCTTGCTTAACTGTTAAGTTTCCTTAGCTATTAAGTTTTCTTAATCGCTAAGTTTTCTTAATTGCTAAGTTTTACATAACCATTAAGTTTATTTAACTGCTAAGTATTCTAATTTAACAGCTTCCTGATTATGAGTTCTAATTCTAGATACAATGGAACTCGTATTAGCGTACTAACCTAATTCAACTTTAACGATAATCACGAGATCAAAACTCACAACGAATGAAAAAGCATAGCCGTATACAGGCAGCACTTAAACATCCGTTGGATCAGTTTCAATCAATCGGATATAGTACCGTGTCCGTGATTAGAGTTATTACCCTGATAACGAGCAGAGTTTTAGGGTTTAGGGGTGTTGTGCAAAGAAAACGGAGAACAAGAGAGATAGTTCGTCAAAATTGATCGAACTGGTGCAAAAACTTCAGTCCCACACCGCTGCTTATATACCCACATTTGCGTCTCCCCCGCGTGTCGCGCACGGGTCGGCCTCCCTTGGCGCATATCGCGGGGAGGGTCGACCTGGCTTTGGTCGCCACGTGTCCCACGTAGGTCTGACACTTGTCGCAATGCCGTGATGCGTGTCCTTGGCTTCCCTTCTCGTCCAATCGTGCGTTTTTCCTCGATTTTAATGCCGATACTTATTGCGTATGTTTGGGTCTTGACCCTAAATGATTCAGTTTATAATTGCGAGTTTAATAAAGGTACTTTTGTGCGGGTTGGTTCATCAACCATCAGGTTTTTAAGTTTTATCGTGCACACTTAGGATTTTGTTCATGGATCTTTCTGTGGGTTGTTACAAAACTCAACAAGTAGTCGTCAGTTATTATTGTCAAATGATATTTACACACCAATTGACCCGTTTAGTCGACATGACCATTTATCTACATATGACGCTATTTTAATACCATCTCGTCCCTTAAACCCATTCCGGTTTACACCATGATTTCTTATTACTTAAAGGACATTCCTCGAATTATTTGACTCGTTAAGATTTACACCAAAAGGTTGACTTTTTAAATATTTTATCTATCCGTCAACTCATATACGGATTGTTAATTAGCCATTTTTACCCATCAAGGTTCACCCCTTAACGCGATGTTCAAAATTCCTTATTGATTAGTCTTCACTCGACTAGTCTACCGTTTTTACCCTCTTTACCTAAGTTTATGGTTTCTTACCATTTTTCTTTATTCCGACTTACATTGTATTGTGCCGGAACATAGTATCTCAATTACTTAACATAATTCAAAATCAATATATCACAAGTAAGTGTATTGTAATTAAAAGGGGGTGTAAGTTTAACTTACCTCGCATCCAAACTATGCCTTACTTTTCCTTATTGATTCGTTTGACCCGCTTCATCCTCAAGCTTCCACCTAGCTCGTTTAGCGTCAAACTAACATCATCATTCAAAAGGTGGTTAGATTAGTCATTAACAAATACGACTATTCCACCTTACGTATTTTCTATGTCGAAATCATTATTCGAATTCGTCATTGGTTAGTTTTAACTTTCTACTAATTAACTACCTCTAATCATATGATACGTGAAATTAACTAAAATCTACATTATGATTAGATTCCGTATTATCACATATCACCCCTAGTTAAATCAACTAGGAAATTACGCGTTTCATTCATAATTTCAACATATGAACATTCATTTAGGCGTTTTAACAAACACCTTGTGGGCATGATTTTTACATATCTACAATCAAGTTCATAACTTGTCATTTAGCCAAGATTAACATCAATTAGGCAAGTTTATATCAAATTTTTACATTAACAAATCTGAATTTACTTCATAAAGTTCAAAATACACTAGAATGATAACTATAACCCTAGTGTTTAACATGCTTTTACAAAACCCACTAATCACCTTCAATGGTGATTACGGAATTCTCAAGCATTGAGCATAATTTCAACAATCTAATGACTAGGGTTTGTTCCTAGACACTATTTCACTCTAATTTCATCCTAACAACATTCATGCAACACTAATTTCGAATTATAATTGTTCATCCAGAATTTTGGATGGAATCAAATAACGAATTTTCACATACCTTATGATCCCTTTACGAAGGAGATCACTAATCTTTGCTTGGATTTCGATTTAGGTCAGATTTGTGCCTTCAATTGATCAATTTTAGCATGAACTAGGGTTTGAGGAGAGCTCTTGGTCGCCCCTGTGTTTTAGTCGAACTAGACACACACTCTTGTGTGCGTTTGATTTTTTTTTTTTGTTTTAATAAAACTTATTTCAATTTTGACACCTTTAACCCTCCAACTATCATTAGGTTTTTATTTTAGGTGTTTTCAACACAATAACATGTTACTACAAGACATTCCTCTAACTAGGTTATTTTTACTCCTAGTTAGTTCATTCTATTTATTACCGACGTCCAATTTATAAATGAAAAGGTTTATATTTCGGGGTGTTACATGAAGACTACTCACTTGCATCTGAGATAGCAAGTTCATAATTTCTTGTCTTCTCTTCATGTTTTCTGTTACACGAGAAATGTTGGTTTCCAACATCTCTTGACATGATCGATCCTCTTGAATTTGTTCCTGAATCATTTTTCTCAAAGACTGCTTGATACTTGATTTAGAAGAGGATGTTGGTAGGTCTGCCATTTTTAATAGGATGTTTGAAATGGTGATAAAAAGATAAACTTTATAGTAAAAGAAAAAAACACTGAAAAATTATTGATATGAATTATTGAACTGAATTATAAAACACACTGTGCGAAATTACATATAATTACTTTTAAAGCGTGCGAAATATTGAGCTAAATATGTTAAATACTTTCTAGTCTGCGAAATGAATAACTTAAACATGCGAAATTACATATTAAACTTCATTGTGTGCGAAATTTCCAACTTAAACATGCAAAATTATTCATATGATCCAATCTTAAATACATGCGATATGTTAAAAACAACACATGCGATATTTAAAAAAACACATGCGATATGATAAACTCAACAAATAAAACCAGAAACATCTTATCTTCAACCTCGTTACAATCTAATAAAATGAAAATACCTTCAAATCAAATAAAACCCAAACCTCAACCGTAACCCTATGATGAAAAACCCAAAATAAACATCCTAAATGACGAATCCAACATTTTCGGAATCGCCAATTTGTGTTCGGTACATGAATCAATCAAAAAACCTACAAATCGAATTGATACGAACAATAATTAGATGGACGGTTATGAAACGAACTCGTAATCTGCTTCCTTGTTGACGGAATTCCCTAATTAGCCCTCAGATGTTTGAACAAAATGTTTGATATACCCTTATCTAATTAAATTGAATCAGGACACGTGTATGGCTGTGGGCATCGCGTACGTAATGTACGATTATGGGATTTGTATCCTACACTTTACCTATATATATATATATACATATAGTTATTTATAGCATATTCTATATTATTTATAAAAAATATAAAGATTAATGTTTTTTTTTTGAACGGCCAACAAACTCAATCCCGAGCACTCTCGGGGCACCCACTGGACAAACGGAGTACTCCGAGAGTAACCCGAGTCCACCACCAATTCCGGGGAAAACCCGGTAACCCACCCGCCCGTAGGCACGATGGTGAAATTACCGGTAAAACCCGTTTGGCTCAAGGATCCAACCCAGGTTTCCCTGGGTCTCCTATCATTGCCCACCAGTGCCTCACTCTGCACCAAGTGGGAGTCGAACCTGCATCTCTCAAGAGAAATGCAAGCTCTCCACCACTTGATCTAGAGATCATTGGCTATAAAGATTAATGTTAATAATGGTTCAGTAGATGAGTTTAGTTATGTTTATTTTTACACATAAATCTTTAACTAATCGTTGTGAACTGAGCCGAGAAAAGGTTGGTTTCGAGTAGTCATGTTTTCAAAACATGACCTCTTATATGTAAGAATATATACAAAAACACAAATCCAACCTCACTTGTATACAATGAATATTTAATGTGGATGTAAGAGTAAAGCCCAATTCTTTTATACCCATAATCAGATCGGTTATCGAACAAATTATCTACCGATCTATTGGTTAAACAACTCTTCTTGCTCATCGGCTCAACTGCTCTGAGTGGTAACCAACGATTTGAATGGTGGCATTTTAGATAGTCTCAACGATATGGTTATACCTGGTTTGGGTGAAGCCGGGTTAGTTATGGAGTGCTAGTATCGAAGAGTTGAGTGCTAAGACCATGTGTAGTGGAAGAGGAAGATAATGCCCCCACCCTAGGGCATTTTACGCCATGTGGCGGTCCAGTCAGCAAAGGGGCATTATTGGGCGTTTTCTAAAATTGATGTAGTGGGGATGGGGCATTATTGGGGCATTAAATAAAATAAAGAAAAAACACCTAAAAATCTTATTGGATAACAAAAAGGGAGATGAAAGATGATTGGGCAAGGAGAAGGGGGCAAGGCGTTCTTAAAACCACGCCAAGGGGGCTTTTTTTGAATTTTTTTTAAAAAAAACGCCCTATGTAATGGGGGCAAGGCGTTTTTGGGCGTTTTTTTTTGAATTTTTTTTTAAAAAACCGCCCCACTACGGGTGGTCTAATAATCGTTTGTTCCCACACATACCAAGGTTCAAGGGTTGGTTGGTTTAACCGGTTTCAATGAATTTTTTATGCCAAACGGGTAAGTATTGTTTCCAAAAAGCTTACTGAATAGGCCATATTGGTTGGGCTTGCCAGACGTGCCAAACTAGTTTGTTTTTGGCAGTTTGAATTGTTTTTATTGTATATCTTTTTAGCACATTAGATATTCGAAAATTTTGTAAAATGGTAGGTTTAAAAACAATCAAAGTATTAAAATGTGCAAGGAGAAAAAATATTAGTAGCATGAAGTCAGTTAAAATAATACTAATATGTGTATTATATATACTTACTAGGTTATAACCCCGTGTATTACACGGGTCGAATAAATGAATTTTATATACTAAATAATAAAACAATATATCTATAAAAACCTCTTTTATTGCACGAGTTGAATAAATATAATTTTATATATTAAATAATAAAAAGTTATATCTATAAGAACCATATTGTACGGGTTGAATAAATATAATTTTATATACCAAATAAAAAGTTATATCTTTAAAACCGCTTGTTTTACACGAGTTGAATAAATGTAATATTGTTTACCAAATAATAAAATAATGCATCTTTAAGAAACCTCATTTATTACACGGGTTGAATAAATGTAATTTTATATACCAAATAATAAAAAAGTTACATCTTTAAAAATATATGTATTACACGGGTTGAATAAATGTAATTTCCTTTACTAAATAATAAAAAAATATATATCCTTAAAAAACCCCGTGTATTGTACGAATTGAATAAATCTAATTTTATATATCAAATAATAAAAAAAGTTATATCTTAAAAAACCTCATCTATTACACTATGTTATTCAAGAAGCAAATCAATATCAATTTGAGTGATAAAATATTTGTACCAATTCCGACAAATTGATTTATAAATTATGTAATAAAATTGATATAATAATTTTTTAGTAATGAAAATAAAAATATTTCATATATTAATTAAACTACAGGGACCAAAATCGTAATTTACTCTAATATCAAATTAGATAAATGAGTTTGAATTTGAAGTAAATAGATAAATATAAAGGTAATACTTAAACTAAATAATATTTAGTAGGGATTATCTATAATTAATTAGAAGAGATTAAACTAAAATTATAATTATCCATAAGACATGGCCTAATATGATGACAAGTGTCCTCAAAGTGGTTTCTTTTATTATATGTACTAGCAGTAAGACCCGTGTGCAAACACGGGTCGTTTCTTAGAAAACCATGCATAGCCCATATTGACAGAGAGTAAAAAAATAATTAGTACAGACTTATAAAGTTGATATACACTAATGGTCAATAAGTTTATTCAACAGCAATTCCATTATGTTGATAACAAACTACTGTTATCTATTAACTGTTAAAAACTTCTGTTGCTTTCCAACAGACTTTAATAAGAACTGTCATCCATTATCTCCAACAGAGCTTGCCAGATGGATAGATAGTAACTATCAGATGTTAGTCAACCCATGTTAAAAAGGTCAGTCAACAGAAACTACAAAGGTTAGTAAATAGATATTAACAGAATAATGTTATTAACAACATGTGTTCTCAGGATAAGCTTAATGCAGAGAAAGTATCAGATGCTTTCAAAAAGTTGTATTGCTTTCCAACAAACATTTCCTAACAACAGTTCCTCCATTATACCCAACAGACGTTGCCAGATTGACAGATGTTTAGTATCATCATAGATTTTGTAAAACTTCTTTGTAAACCACATTAGTAGTGGTTGTACAGACTCGTTTCTCTTTATCACAAATCAAAATTTTCAACCCCTTCCTACTTTTTACTCTAGATACAACAACATAGAGTTGGCCATGACTAAACACTAGACGTGGAAGATATAAACCAACACGCTCCAATGATTGTCCTTGACTTTTATTTATTGTCATAGCAAAACACAGTGAAAGTGGGAATTGTCTTCGAGAAATCTTCACTGGTATTCTTTTATCTGAAGGTGTCATCTTCAGTCTTGAAATCAAAGTATGATGACCTATATTAGTCCCTGTGATAATTTTTGCTTCAATCACAACTTTTCCGAGCCTCGTGACTTGTAAACGTGTACCATTACACAATCCATTTGCCTGATCAATGTCTCTGAGTAACATCACCTGAGCACCAAGTTTCAGTACTAATTTATGGTTAGGTAAACCAGATAAACGAAGATTGTTTAACACATCAGGAGGAAACAATGCCATATTAAGCTCTGATTCTTCCTCCGATTGGCATAAACTATCTGAACTAAAATAAACCTTTTCTTCACCAGGCAGAGTCTCTAACAACTCTTTATTTATTGAATCCACTACTTCATTAGTTGGAGCAAGAATCTCTCTTTGTTGGAAATACGTTAAATCCCACAAAAACTTATTCATGTCCGGATATATAAATGAAATGAGAGAAGAAATAGGATTGACTTGGTCATGAATAAGTAAATCATCTGGTATTTCAATATCAATCTCACCATCATTTTCTTCACCAAGCAGACCATCACCAAGCTTTAAAATCCATTCTCCAAATTCCTTTATTTCTTTCAAATCTGCTTCCTGACAACCAACTCTTAATCTCATATTCTCTGTTAACTTTAGTACTTGACAGTGCCGCCATAGATAAGAAGAATTCAAAGAAGCATTGACTATCATTGTTCTGGTACCTTTAGGGATGACCGGAAGAATTTGTCTAAAATCACCACCAAATAGAATGACCTTTCCCCCAAACGGCTTGGATTGCATGTTCGATTGACTGGAACGTGATATGTCTCTCATTGTTCTATCAAGATCCTCGAAACAATGCTTGTGAGTCATAGGTGCTTAATCCCAAATAATCAATGTTGCTCTTTTAATTAAATCACCTAACTCAGTATTAGGCTCTATCGAACATATTGAATTATCATTAATGTTGATTGGAATTACAAACCTTGAATGAGCAGTTCTACCATCATCCAGCAAAAGTGAAGCAATTCCACTGGATGCAACATTCAATACAACTTCACCTTTTGATCGTAATGCAGCTGAGAATGTCTTCCAAAGAAACGTCTTTCCAGTTCCACCATAACCATATACAAAAAACACACCTCCATCACCTTTTTCAATCGCTTCCATAACAATTTTATATATCCTTTCCTGTTCGGTAGTTAAACACTTTACATAAGCATCATGTTCCCTTTGAAGAGCTAGTCTGTCATACGATAATTCTTTCATTATCAATCGATTGTTCGACGATGAAACATAATTGTCCGGAACACTTGGCATATCATCAAAATTTCTCACTGTACTTCCATTGGTAAGTAGCAACTTTTCAATTTCAGATAGACAGATATTTTCAAGTTCTTCTTGTTGAAGATCCAAATCTAAAACAAATGTTGAAAAAAGTATTAGTTTTTTCCCAATAATAGAGCTATTGCATAATTTTAATGTAGTTGTATATAACTTTTACAAAATAATAACATTACCTGCAATACCAGTTATCTTTCGTTGCTGATACAGAATGTCTTCACATAACAGGGACTTCGTTTCCGTCCAAAAAACACCAGGACGAGATATCGAATTTGACAGTAACAACATTACAAAAAAGGTCCTCAAGAATTCTCCAGTTGACCATGTGCTAGCTTCTTTGACAACATTAACGTATTCTTTATCATCATCCAACAGCCCCTGTGCAAAACATGCATCTTTAAATGTTTGAAAAACCTGCCCATCAACTGTTTTTATATCTTCAAAACAGGTTGGTCCGTTAATATGATTCAGTAAAATCCTTAGGTAATAACAATCACCAAGTGATGGTGGGACATAATGTATCCTCCCAATTGATCCATACTGATGCTTTCTTCGATTCCATTTGCGATTTTTAGCATTCCATACATAATATCCCGGAAACTGAACATACCTCAATGTCCTGGCAAATTCATCGACTTTATTACAGTTCATCCACTCTGTAAAACATTGTCATTTTCACAGTTGGATCAGTAACAATATCACACAAATTATCATGATCGTTATACACAATACTCTGACCATCTTCACAATGAAAAGGTAATACTTCAACAGCTGGATGTCTATAATGTATATCATACATGAATATTCTCCAAGCAGCTTCACAAGCAGAGATATATCTACAATCAAGGTATGCTTTTATCTTATCTACAGCTACATTCTGTTCCGTATCATTCTTGTTGCTATTGGCTTGAAAAACAGAAGCCGTGACTCTATCAGGCCCCTTATTAATATATTTAAACAAATATTTGATAGAACCTGACTGGTTGCACCATTCAACGTTAACGTGGCACTGATACTTTCTGAGCAGGAGAGCATTGTAAGGAACTACAAATCTATTATCAAGTGTCACACCATTCTTTACTACTGTATTACTTGTTTGACGGCGACGATAGACAGGATATCCTTCAGAATCAACACAAGTCTCATCTACATATTTTTTGGGAAACTTTTTAGAACATTTTTGCTGAACCATACATGGACAAAGTGGGTTGTCTGTACCACATGGTCCATGAATCATAAATTGCTTGACAAGCTCATATAATTCAGGATCTCTTTCTTTATCTGGTATCTCAGCACTAATAACACGATCAATATCAGATGCATTTGGAAATTTGCTTTCAGCACCCAAAAACAAACATAGGTGAGCATGTGGGAGTCCACGCTTCTGAAATTCCACTGTATACATAACTGAAATTTTTGAACAGTGAGCTGTTAGATAAATATAATTAGATGTTCAAAGTAAAAAATATAACTAAAGGGTACCTACTTGTATATCACCAAAGAATTTATGTTTCTTGAAATCTTTTATAAGATGATCCAATTTACACTTGAATAATCTAGAGATAATATCCGGTCTGTCTTCAGCATTAAGATCTTTATCGTGCAAACACCTGTAAATCTCAGGCCAGTTTGGATTACAAGTCACCATTATGAATAAATCGGGATATCCAACAGACTTGCAAATTGCCATTGCATCTAAGTACTTTTGCATCATATATCTAGAACCACCGGTAAATGATGAAGGTAAAAGTATAGGTTTACCACAACTTGACGCATTATTCTCTCCACTTTCAACAGTAGCATTCAAGTTCTTAAGATTTTGCACTCTAAGTTTAGGTTGTTGTGTCCTTTTATAATTCAACCTGGCAGATTCTATCATCGTGTATCCATCAACCAAAAATTGCTGAAATAGTTTTTTCGCATTAACTAACAATGAAAACTGATTCTGTCTATCTTGAATTTTGTAACAAAAGAATTCTCTAATTGTAAGATTGGTTCTAAGTACCTCATTATCAATCGCAATCCCTCTATGTTTAATACCAACTCTATAACCATCTTCCGCATATGGGAAAATAAGTGGATATTGCAAAACAAGGTAAGAGGGATGAAGCTCATTAATTCTTTGAAGACCACCAGACTTCTTTCTGACAACAATGTCCCGTTTATCAAATGCTCCATCAAAATCACCATGTATTAACGCAACAATTTCTGATGCTGTTGGCAAATTGTGAACTCTTCCATCCTTATCTCTTGTTCCAATAAGCTTCAAGCTTACATCTTGAAACTCATTTTCTTGAAAACAATCTCTTACCATTCTGAAGGACATGACAAGAGGATTGCAAGAATCCAACATATCTTTAAGACCCTCTATGGTTGTACTATCAAGCTGGTTGTTTCTTGTAATTTTGCATTCTATCTAAGAACTACCAGAAATATAAGATGTTAAAATTTACATTTATTTCAAACGATGATGAATGTAAATATACTAAAAAGCAAAATATATATTCATAAATGCCACAATTATCATAAAGAAATTACCTTACTGCTTTTTGATGATTTACAACTTCGTTTTGTGAATCATATATGTAAAGCTGGGAGAATTTGGGTTCTTCCCCATCGTCCGGAAGTAGACTACCCATTCGATGATAATTCTGACCTTGTAGTCTAAATACATAAGGACCTTTACCTCTCTGATAACTTTTGTCAACCTTCCCACCAAGAGATGTGAAAGAAAACATCATGTTATATGCTCGAATATTATCCATGAAATTGTGAGACTGTGAGGTATGACTTTTATATAAATGATGTAGTAATGGAGGAGGTGTAGGCGGTCGTGGTAGCTCAACATCTCCATTTGAACAACAAAGAGAATAGGACGTTATTTTTATGTTTTGGATTTCCCCTAAGCATTTCATCTTCCCATAACATTGCATCACATTTAGAACACACAAAGATGGCATCTCCATGATCAATATAATCTACAGACTTATCAAATTTATAAGTCAACATAAGTTTTCTACATATTGAAAACTTAACAGGAATTTACATTCGTATCTTATACCTTTAGAAATTCCATGAATCTTCTTAACCACAGAATCTGATAACATCTCATCACTCATTTGTAATTCAATTTTAGATATCCTACATATATTGAAGCTTGTAAAATAAGATATATATAACAATTCATAAAACATAAAATTAAACAAATATTTTGTTTCGTAAAATTTAAAACATACAATTTGTAATATCTGATAATGGAGTCCTCTCAACAAAATTGGATTTTTGCTTAGTACTTCCAAAAGGAGTGTGATGGACATTCCTTCTTTCGACATTGTTGGTTGAAGCTTGTAAAATAGAAAATATGTAAGGATTCCAAAAACATAACATATACATACATATTTCTTTTAAATTTTGTTTGTAAAACTATAACACATACCACTTGAAGTATTTGAAAATGGAATCCTTTCAACAGAATTAGATGTTGATGCAGGATGACAACCTCTGTTGTTTCTCTTTTGTTGAAGAACATACTTCCTTTTGTCTCTTTCTTCAGCACAGCTTTGACGTTGACTTGCTTGAAGGTCAACTTCATACTTACTTGAAATTGTGTTATCTGTATCCATAATTTAAAATACTCGAATGAAGAAGATTGTTGACCACTCAAGGAAAGAACTTTGAACATATTGTGAAATTTTTTTGAAATTACCAAAAAAAATATATGCAGTAAGTATACCTTTTACTTCTGTAGATGAGTGAAACAAATTATTGCTAATATTTAGAGTAGAATAAGCAGGAAAATGATACACATCCCTTCTCTCAACATTGGTTGTTGAAATTTGTAAAATACGAAACATGTGTAAGGATTCCCAAAAGATTACGAGTAAATATATATTTCTTGTAAAATTTTGTTTACAAACCTATAAGACATACCACTTGGAGTGTTTAATAATGGAATCCTTTTAACAGAATCGAATGTTGATGTATGATGAGAACCACTTTTGTTTCGCTTTTGTTGCAGAACACGCTTCCTTTTTTTCCTTTCTTCAGCACAGACTTGACTTTGACTTGGTTGAAAGAACAGTTCATACTTACTTGAAATTCTATTATCTGTATCCATAATTTCAAATATCTGAATGAAGAAGATTGTTGAGCACTCAAGAAAAAGACTTTCAAAGTGTTTGAAAATGGTTTGAATTATTTGAAAATGATTTGACTTATTTGAAAAATAAAACTATAATATTAGGGGGTAAAATGTAAGTTCCTTATCTCAATGGCGGTAAAATATAATTTATCATTCCAATGGCGGTTTACCTTTTTACATAGAGGCAGATAGAAACATACTTTACCTTTTTAACGACTCTCTAAATCCCATTTACAAAATTGTTTGTCTGATCTCATAAAAAGTGCTTCAAGTTTTAATCACCGATGTCCATTTCAATATTGAATCATTCCACTTGAATTCTTCTTACTTTTGACATCATCAACAACTTCGATCAAGGTATAATAATATTTATTAAAATTTGTATATACATTAGTGATTTGTGCACATGATTAACAACTGTTATGAAGACTGTTCTCAATGTATTGCATGTTTTAGATGATATATCAATTTAATTTTACACGCTTTTTTATTTTTTATAATGTTTCCGATTTGAAGTTTTGTTTGATATGGTGTTACATTTGGATTCTTGAAAGCAATCGATAAGGTATATTTTGTTGTTTTTCTTATTTGATATTAAAGAATGTGATTAAATGACAAATCTTTTATTTATAGATTATTTTTATAATAATTTATTCATATACGTGAAAAAATATACTTACTACTATTAAAATTATATAGTCTATAAGTATTTTTTAATATTCTTCAATCGGTTTTAAACCGTAAACCGAGCTGTGAAAAATGGTTTTTCAAACCATAAATGGCCTTTTTCCTCTTACTACTAAATCTACTTCTAATCTACTTCTAAAATCTTTGATCTCATACATGTGGATGTTTGGGGCCCTTATAATACTATTTACTTATAATGGTTTCAAATGTTGTCTCACTCTTGTGGATGATTTTAGTAGAACCACGTGGACTTGTTTACTTTCCAAAAAAAAAAAGTGTTAATTACTGTTTTCGTTTTCGTCACTGTGGTTTGTCAAAAATCACTATTTCAGTCCATTAGTTTAAAAATTACGATTTCAATCCCTGTGTTTTCACTTTCGTAACCATTTCAATCCACCTTGTAACCATTTCAGTCCCTATACTTACAGAATAAATGGATTGAAATGGTTAAGAAAGTGAAACCACAAGGACTGAAATGGTTACGAAAGTGAAACCACAGGGACTGAAATCGTATTTTTTAAACTAATGGACAGAAATAGTAATTTTTGACGAACCACAGGTACGAAAACAACAATTAACTAAAAAAAATGCTTTTCCTGTCCTTCAGGTTTTCATTCATATGGTTACTACTCAATTTGGTACAACTATAAAGTGCATTCATTTTGATAATGCTTTTGAGTTAGGATCTGGTTCCACTCAAAGTGCCTACTTGCTAAGTAAAGGTGTTTTATATTTGACAACTTCCTCAAACAAAATGGGATTGTTGAACGCAAACATAAGGCCATTCGGTGTGGGGCTTGGCTTGGCCCGTCCTAGACCGTCGCCGGGCCTCAACACCATCCCGGGTGGTCCGTCGTCGTCCAAATCTCGAGGCTGGGACATTGGAGACGGTTACAAAAGGACAAAAAATTCATCCGTTTGACAACGGCTATTATTTAAAAAAATTTCAATTTTCATTTAATATTATCCAATGGGCAAATTTCTTAAAACTAAAAAAAATTAATAAATTTACCTATAAATACACCCAAAACACCCTAATTTTTACCCCTTTCAACCAATTATCTCTCACAACTTTATACAATTCTTCTACTTTTTATACAATTCTTCTACTTTTTATAAAACTCTTCTACTTTTGCCATGGATCTATACAACCCGAACAACCCCAACCCGAACCCAAACGCTAACACGAACCCAAACTCGAACCAAAACGTTTTTACGGTACCCGGCTACTATCCTTCGATGGAACCGAGTTGGTCATCCTCACAATTTTCTCTCAACCCTTTCTCGGGTTTCCAACAAACACCCAACGCTTTCTCGCAATTGAACCAACTCCAATCAATGCAACAAATGCAATCGTTACAACAAATGATGATGCGAAACCCGTTCAACTCACCACTTCAATCTCAACCACAACCTTTGCCAACACCGGTAGAATCATCACACCAACCACAACCTGTAGAAGATGACATTGAATGTGTTCCGAAGACGCAACCGCAATCCTCGAAACAGAAAAAAGGAAAGCAAGTGGCGGGCGACAAAGATCAACCTTCGAAAGCTAAGGCAAAACCTTAGACAAGGATCGAGGAGGAGGCGTTAGCGAAGGCGTGGGTTAGCACATCGAGGTCACGACCCAAAAGGCAAAAGAGAAAGAACGTGAGGTGGAAGAACGGGTTCGGTTGAAGAATGAAAAGATCGATCATAAAGATTGGGAGATAATGACAACCAATATAGACAGTTATCCGGAAGAAGAGCGAGTGATTTAAAAAAAAATGAAAGAAAAGATCATGAAAAAGTGGGGTACTTCTTAGGATTTTTATCTTTTTAGGTTATGTTTTTTTAACTTATGTAATGTTTGGTTTTTAATATTATGTATTGTTTGGTTTTTAATATTAATGATTTTATTTTTATATCTTATTAAATGTTAAAAAACTAGATGAATTTAAAAAAATAAATAAATTAACTATGTGGGGCAGGGTCATCACCCATTTCCTTGGCTCCATCCTTGGAGGGGCATCCTCCATGGACTATGATGTCACACCCTGACTTTTGCGGAAGCGTGATTATGTGTGACTTGCTTAATATCATTGCATTCAACCATAACAAACAACCATATGATAAAACTAAAGATGATCATCCATTGATTAAGTTTTGAAACATCACAAACAACATTGTTTTAGAATCCACACATAGACTTCAAATTCAAATTACAAACCATGCAAATTGTTTTAGAGCTCCATAAGGACTCGGCAAAAGACATTAATAAAAACCAGGATTTGAATGATGTGTCTTATCCAGGATAAGACACACTATCCAAACCCTTAGACACCGGATGACATCTTTTATTTCCAACATCACTTGAAACTTCCAAACGCCCGCCAGATCCACACTTAATTTCCAGAAATACATGTAGTTTGAAAACATCAACAAAAGTTGAGCGAGTTCATGTGTGCACAAATAAACCTTTGTAATCATTATAAGTATGTATGTTTGTAAACCCGGTATGAAAGATAATATGAACAGATCGATTAATGATTTGCAAGGTCATTAATGTGTGTGTAACGATGTAGGAAGGCTCAATCCTTTGCGTATTTCGTACCGGGCCACCCGGCTGGAACGACATAGTCACCACATGCGGCCAACTCGCGGACCCATGGGTGGGGCACGCAACACCCAAATAGATCTATCACTCATGCCCCTCGGTCCTTATAATAGGATTAATGGTCTCAAGTTAACGCCTACCCATTCACATGATGTAATAGTTCATTTCTTGACTAACCATACCATTTGTAATCATTGTAACATTTGTAACATGTATTTCACCCCCGAAGTTACAAAAAGAATACAGTTAAAAGAAAAGGGGGACATGAACTCACAGTCTTGCGTTCTTCGTAACCAACGGTAACTTAAAGCTTCTTTTGGTGTACACGACTACCTACAACGTACTACAGTTTATTAGACGAGCGGGTCGTGCCTTGACTTTGTATTAATTTGTGTCTTTGAGTTACGTTTCTTTGTGTCTTCAATATTATTCCAAGTTATATAATTATTTAAAATAATAAATATTTTAACTTGAATTATATTTATTAAATTTTGGAATAATAGTTAAAATAATATACTTTAACTTCACACCTTTGTGTATTTATACGTGAATGTTTCCTCAAGGATGGGTGTATTCGTATCCTTGTATATTTTTGCCATGTATTGGTATCGTATTCCGGAGTGTATTTATACGTACGAAAATACGTATTTTCTTGTAATTGTTAAGTATTCTTATTCTTAATTTTGTATTAACTTTTCCGGAATAATATCTTTAATAAAAAAAATACATCAATATATATTTCCAAATTATATATTTTAAGAAATATTACTTAGAAAAATTATTCATAATTTTCCTTTGGCAAAAATAATTGTATTTTCATGTAATTTCCAAAAATAGTATATCTTCAAGTCCAACTTAGAAAATATATATAAATCCATCTTTCATCCAAAGATAATATATTTCAAGTTTATTTAAGAAAATACTTTTTCTCTCAAAAATAATGTATTTCATGTTTATTCAAGAAAATATATTTTTCACCCCAAAAATATATTGTATTTCATGTTTGTTTGAGAAAACATATTTTCTTCCAAAAATAATATATCTTCTATTAATTTCCAAGAAAATATATATCTTTATTCACCAAAAAAAAATAATATAATTTATTCTTGTCAAAAATATGATATAATTTTGTAATAATTGTAAAAATCATATTTTTGTTCTTTTGGTGTCCAAAATACTAATTACCAAAATATACTTATGAATAAAATTCCCGGAATATTTTTTTGAGTTATATTCCTTTGTTTGGTTTCTCCGATATTGTGGTTATAATTTTGTATATTTATTCCTTGGAATTTTGGTAATATTTCGGATTGTAATTTCTTGGTATTATGATAAGTTATATTATTTCAAGTCCTAAAATAATATAACTAATACACATAATTATACAAATAATCACACACATGGTGACTTCTAAATATATATTTTCCTAAATACATATTTAGTCACTTTTATTTACAAAAATCATCCTCCTATATTTGTAATTTTTGTGACAAAAATTATGGCAAACTTTATGTAAAAATTCATGGTTTGAAATATACTTGTAAATATTTGTTTAGAAATATTTTTCTAAGTGTTTAATTTTTAGAAAAATTTTGCCATAGTTTCCCCTAAAAATAGAGGTTTCCATGCCTTCAAGGCATATCATTTTCTTTTGTAAATCAACACAATCATCAACAAATCAATTTACACTTACCATCTTTCCAAAAACAAGCATAGACTACTACCTCATGAACTTGAAAATTTACAAAAATGTGTAGTAACTTACTAGCGTGTTTAGTGAGCTTAGTTACCCTTTAAAGTGTGGTTGTTTATTTAAAAACTCCATTTTTGAAGAAACTAGATATTCACAAATTGTAATTACATTTTCTAAAAATATTTCTTCTTGGATTTTTCTTGTTACATATGTGTTCCTACACTTGATTAACCACTAAAAACATGGTTGATTTCTTTAAGAACCAAGATTAAGTAAACTTTGTATTTTTAACTTGGTTTCTTGAAAAATCATTCTTGAAATCTTAGATTTACAAGACTTTATACTTACTTTGTTCATCACTTTACAAGAAAACATTTCATACTTTCAAGTTCATGATTTATGTGAGGATGATCTATGGATCTTTAACATTTTCATCCTCTCATCTTGCTAGATTATGTTTATAATCATTATCTAGCAAGATCATATGATGATCTACATCATTAACATAAACAATCAATCATCAAGTAGCACAATAACACTAAACAACATGATTTCTTAAGATTTTAAGCTTATGTTCATGTTTCATGTTCTTGATTCTTAGTGTTCATCATGATTAACAACATGTATCTTCTTTTAACCAACAAAATATGATGTAAAATGAAGAGTATAGTGTTCTTACTACTAGCTCAAGGCTAGGGATGATCACTAGAGAAAATGATGTGGATAAAAGCAAATGGTGAAGGTCCTTCAACTTCTACAAGCTCCAAGCTTCCTTACTATGCTTCTGACACCCTTGTATGTATGTAGATTGAATGGAACACGATTGAATGATGGTGGTGTGTGGGTGGTTATGTTCGGCCGAGAGGTGAAGGGGGAAGAAGAGAAGAAGTGGTGTGGGTGTTAAGTGTGTGAAAGAATGATGGTTATAGTTCTAGGAGTTTACTAAATAAAATCCATGGTGGGGCCCTTGTTGGCCGATTAGTAGGTTGGGGGGGGGGGGTCTTAGGCTTAGGTTTCAACTAAATAGTTAGTTAAGTAGTTAGAAATCAAGTATTAGTTAGGTATTTAGTTACTAGGTGTTATATGATGTGTTATGATGTTCGAGAACCATAACTAGCTTGGTAATGTTAAAACAATGCTTCTAGTGAAATTTGGTGTTTTGGGTAGTGTCCGGGTGTTCGGTTGGTTACCGGTTCGTTAAGGTGCTAAACTATGCAGTTTAGTGAGCTTTATGTTACCTTTTGTGACAGTTTTGATTCCCGACACCTAGGAAAGCATTCAGGACCATTTAACCATATTTATGCATGGTATTTGAGTGTTTAAATGCTGATTTTTGCTGAATTCTGCAGTTTATGTGAGTTTAGGCACTTTCCGGCACTTAAACTATCTCTAGGAAGGCAGTTTTGTGATCCTTAGTTTCCTACACACTATACTAGTGTAATACTTGGTTTCTGGCTCATTCTGTGTCTCAATACAATGTCTGTCTACGTACTGAATTCCGTCAGCATTTTTCTGATTTGTCTGATAACTGTGCTAACTTTGTTTCATGCATCATTTGAGTCAATAAAGTTCTCATGCAATAATGATATGACATTAAGCAATATGTGATGCACATGTATGTATCATAGCAATAATCAGAAGGCAATTTAAGTCATTAATTGTAATTCAGCACAGTCATTAAGCACTAATCATTGTTTAATAATTGTACGAATACCTGGAATTTTGACAGTTGTCACATTCTCCCCCTGTTAAGAAAATTTCGTCCCGAAATTTTAAGCTTTACGACTAGCTGCAGGGGAGTTGGGGAACAAATGCGGGTACTTTGCTTTCATACGGTCTTCACGCTCCCAAGTGAACTCTGGGCTGTGACGCGCAATCCATCTAACCTTGACGAACTTAACACTACTCCTCCGAGTCTTGTTAACCTTCCAATCTGTAACCTCAACGAGTTCTTCGGTAAAGTGGAGTGTGTCGTCAATGTGAACCTCATCCGCAGGGATAACCATTGTTTCTTGAGTTGGGCTTTTCTTCAAATTAGATACATGGAATGTATCATGAACACCATTAAGTTCTGCTGGTAGCTCCAACTTGTATGCTACAGAACCAACTCTTTCCAAAATTCTGAACGGTCCGATAAATCGTGGGTTTAACTTACCACGCTTTCCAAAGCGTGCTACACCTTTCCAAGGTGAGACTTTCAACAAAACCATATCACCCACTTCGAATTCCAAAGGTTTTTGTCTTTGGTCCGCATAGCTCTTTTGTTGATCACGAGCCGCCTTGATGTGCTCTCGGATCTGCATGATCTTATCAGTTGTCTCTTGGACCAGTTCGGGACTAACCAGCTGTCTATCACCTGCATCTGCCCAACATAACTGTGATCGACACTTACGTCCGTAGAGAGCCTCGAATGGTGCAACTTGGATGCTTGTATGGTAGCTGTTGTTATAGGAAAACTCTACTAAAGGTAGGTGAGTGTCCCAACTGCCACCCAAGTCCATTACGCAAGCACGTAGCATATCTTATAGCGTTTGAATTGTTCTCTCGCTCTGGTCGTCGGTTTGCGGGTGAAAAGCAGTACTCAGATTCAGCTGAGAACCAAAAGCTTCCTGGAAATATTGCCAAATCCTCGACACAAATCTTCCATCTCTATCTGATATTATCGAGATAGGCACTTCATGACGTGCTACTATCTCCCTTAAGTACAGCTCAGCTAGCTTACCTGTGTTATCCTTTTCTCTGATCGGGAAAAAGTGCGCAGACTTTGTCAAGCGGCCCACGATTACCCAAATCGTATCATGACCTCTGGGTGTTCTGGGAAACTTCGTGATGAAGTCCATTGAAATCTGTTCCCACTTCCACATGGGTATCTCAGGTTGCTGTAGGAGACCTGAAGGCTTCTGATACTCGGCCTTCACTTTGGTGCAAGTCAAACATTTCCCAACATAAGTAGCCACATCGCCCTTAAGTCTTGGCGACCAGTAATAATCCTTCAAATCTTGGTACATCTTGTTCGATCCTGGGTGGATCGAGTACCTCGATTTATGAGCTTCATCAAAAATAACATCCCTAAGACCTCCAAAAAGTGGAACCCAAATTCGTCCCCTAAAATACAAGGTTCCTTCCTCATTGGGTACCAGCTTTTTCTCCATCCCACGGAGATATTCAGGCTTCAAGTTTTCTTTCTTAAGAGCTTCTCTTTGTGCAGCACGAATACGCAACGAGAGGTCTGTCTGAATAATCATTTCCAAAGCCCTAACCCTTATTTGCTTGATCCTTTCTTTTCGACTTAAGGTGTCTGCCACCACATTCGCCTTTCCTGGATGGTATTTGATTCCGCAATCATAATCATTTAACAACTCAACCCAACATCGTTGTCTCATGTTAAGCTCCTTCTGATCGAATATGTGCTGAAGGCTTTTGTGATCTGTAAAGATAGTACAGCGAGTACCATACAGATAATGCCGCCAAATCTTCAAAGAAAACACCACTACGCCTAATTCCAAATCATGCATGGTGTAGTTCTTCTCATGAACCTTTAATTGGCGCGAATCATAAGCGATAACCTTTTGTTGCTGCATTAGCACACAACCCAATCCCTGACGTGAGGCGTCACAGTATACCACGAAATCATCGGTGCCTTCGAGTAGGGATAATATAGGTGCATCGCAAAGCTTGTTCTTTAGCAGCTGAAAAGCTTCTTCTTGTTTATCTCCCCATTCATACTTCTTGTCCTTTTGAGTAAGGGAGGTCAGCGGTTGAGCGATTTTGGAAAAATCCTCAATGAATCTGCGATAATACCCTGCTAAACCCAAAAACTGTCAGATCTCGGTTGGCGTCTTCAGAGTTTCCCAATTCTTAATTGTCTCAATCTTGGTGGGATCCACATGAATTCCATCCTCGTTTACCACGTGACCAAGGAACTGTACCTCACGTAACCAAAATTCACACTTCGAGAACTTAGCACAGAGCTTTTCCTTCTTTAGCAACTCTAAGATGGCTCTAAGGTGTTGCTCATGATCTTCTTTTGTCCGCGAATAGATCAAAATATCATCGATAAATACAATCATGAATTTATCAAGATATGGTTTGCAAACTCAGTTCATTAAGTCCGTAAATACTGCCGGCGCATTTGTCAAACCAAATGGCATCACTAGAAACTCGTAATGCCCATAACGAGTCCTGAAGGCAGTTGATGTATGTGAAGTGTCGTATTGTTTTTAATATATATTTCAAGCCATTTTTACACGTAAGTCAAGTTTTAAATTTATAAAACACGATATTTTACTAACACCAAACACACATATGGGCAAGTGCACCCATCGTGAGCGTAGTATAGTGTTGGCAAGATACCGAGGTCGTCCAAGGACACAAGAGCTTTTAGTACCGGTTTATCCTCAACGTCTAATCAAATCAAAAGTTAGAAAAAGGTTTTAGACTAGAAAAATAAAAACTAGCTAAAATGCTGAAAGATAAAATAAAAGTAAAAACAGATAGACAAGATGAATCACTTGGCTCCGACTCGTGTTTAGTGTAACCTTTGATTATTTCCGCACTTTTGGACTTTTTAAGAGATTATCTTAGTTATTGTAGTAGGCCCCTCTTTTGAAGGTGACGTTACCCTCAACCCAGTAGTTTGAGTCAGCAAGGATACAATCCTAAAGGGTCGGATTATTGAAAGATAATTAATTAAGTTATTAATGCATATTATGGTAGGCCCCTCTTTTGAAGGTGACGTTACCCTCGGCTAAGTAGTCTGAGTCAGCAGGGATAGAGTCCTAAGTAGCCGGGTTAAATATTAATAGTAACTTACATATGAGGGGATCAAAGAGTTTGGACCCCCGTCATCCAATACCGGTGGGTATTGAAGGAGGTCCTACTAAATTTGACCCAGGTCCTTGCAGGATCTATACACTGAACAAGGCAAGACTCTTACCAAACCGTTTCCTTAACCCCCGACCAGGTAGCCAACATACCTCCATATAGACCGTGGAGATATGAATGGTGAAAATCTTTTATTTTATATAGACAGTAAAATAATGCCAAGACACCACGGACAAACGATAATGAAGAATCACCTTCAACATAAGAAACTAGTTATTAAATTCATTAATACATAACCAAGTAAAAAGTGCGAAAAGATTAAAAATAAAAAGTATTACACTAGACACTTGTCTTCACCAAGTGTTGTAAGAGACTTAGGCAAACATGGCCTTTGATTGTCAAGAACTCTTACGATCAATCTTGGATCCCGAGACAACTCACACACTCTATGATGGACAATGGATGATGGTGGTGGATGATGGTGTTGTGATGGTGGTGGGTGGTGGGTGAAGTGTGAGAGAGGTGGTGTGCCAAGGGATGGTTTGTAATTGAGCCAAGTACCCCTATTTATAGGCTGAACAGTAGCTCAGGCACGGCCCCGTGTCCATTGGGCACGTCCCCGTGTCCATCCTCTTCTCTTCTTTCATTAATTGCAGTTTGTCTGCATTAGTTGACCACGCCCTCGTGTCCGCTGGGCACGCCCTCGTGTGCTGAAGCATATCTGTACTATCAAGATTTCCTCAGATTCTGCGAATCTTAGAGTTGACCACGGCCCCGTGTCCGCTGGGCACGCCCCCGTGGTGGTTGATAGAAGCTTCTATAGCTTTGTCTTTTCTGCTGGCACTTGGGCACGCCCCCGTGTTCACTGAGCACGGGGCGTGTTCAGCCTTCTGTTTTCTTGTTTTTGCTTGGGGAGATGCTGTCGGGGGGTCGGGCATGCCACGTTTGTTCCTTTTCTTGTATTTATGTTAGATTTATTTGCCTTTTTGCTTCTTTTGTTAATTTGAGCTCATTTAATCCTGAAAATACAAAAGGAAGACAAAAACACACTTTTTCCAACATTAGTACTAAAAAAGGGGTTAGTTTTATGCCACAATTGATGTAATTTATATGTTGCATTTTGTGCACATCAAATACCCCCACACTTGAATCTTTGCTTGTCCTCAAGCAAAACTCTTCATAATGTGGCTTTACACTCCCAAATGGAATGGGTAGAAAGAAGGTTTTTGGGCTTGTCATAGAGTGTCGGGATTTCCAAGATTCTTTATTAAGTTTTATTTTTATTTAATTACAATCTTATTCGTCATGATTTATTTAAAACATTACATAAGATAAATTACTTATTAGGGCATAACATGCCTTTTTAAAATTCTATTTATATACAAGTTCACATACCTCACGGGGATCACTTAACACTCGGCCGAAGATGTATTTTAGTGAATCACTCGAGAGCGGCATGGAACTTACTCCTACCATAGGCTTGCCAAGCAATCAATCCTCCTCCTTTTTAACTATATACCTTTGTAAATATCAAGAGGACTTTTGGGTGAAGGGTTAGGCTTGGGTTAAAGGTAGGCGGTTGGGTTAGTGGTTAGTAAAAATGGCGAAAGGCGTAAAAAGCGTCGGTTTTCCTAAGGCTTTTTATTTTTGCAATTTTTATTTTGATGAAGCCATTATTCAAACAAAGTTATTTTTGATGAAACTTGTTTGTTTATTTCTTTTTTGCTTCATCATCAACATATATTTTTTTTTGAAAAGTCATACGAAAAACCGAGCTTGTTACTAAAACAAAGGGTTAAAAATAAAAAGGTTTGGTGGGTGAAAGGGTGTTCGTTTTTGGGTTAAGAAATGAAAAGGTTTAGGCTCAAAGGGGTTAACTAGGGGGATTTTGGGTAGGTGGTAAAAAAAGAAAAAATAATGGTGTAGAAAAAAAAAGTAGTCCTAATGCCTCCATCATTTACTTACTCGGGTTTTAGTTGGTAAGGACCGTGAATGTATTGTCATGGCAAGTTCTAGAGTCGTAGGAACCGAGCGGCTATTCACACTAGAAATGAAAAATGAGCATTTAGTTTAAATATATGTATTTGTATGCTCAATAAAGGCTCAAAACTCACTTTTGTGGGAATGGGTTTTTATGTGATCAAGTATATATAATCAAATTTTAACTAAGCTTGTTATGCCGTTTCATAATTTTCTTATGTTGGTTCTTTTTATCACGACGCTATCGGTTGTAAATTTGTAAAAATATAACCTTTTTAGAATTTGAAATTCCCAAGTTAAACCTAGACAAGTAAGAAAAATGAAAAATTTTTGAAAAAATTTGGGGTGATTAGCGGTTCCAATAGTGTTTTGTGTAAGGCTTGTAATTAGGACTTGCAAGATTCAAGGTTTTAGCATCCCCCCACACTTAAATTACACATTGTCCTCAATGTGTCCCAAAAATAAGTTTTTAGGTTGATTGAATGTGTAAAAAGGTGTGAAAAAGCAAAATTTATGTTACTGGGCGTCTGGACACGGCCCCGTGGTGTCCGGGCACGGCCCCGTGTTCAGATCGCTAGTAACAAAAATGAATAAAGAGAAACAGAAGCCTGCGCACGGGGGCGTGTTGGGTGAACACGGCCCGTGTCCAGTTACCTGAACTGGGCATTTTCTGTAGATTGTGCAGCATGGGGCCGTGTTGGGCGGGCACGACCCGTGCTGAACTTGCTGTAATGAACATAATTTTGTCGGATGGCCCTGTTTTCGTGCATGGGGTGCTGGTTCAAGTTTCCCTTGTTATCCTTCACCATCCCGAGTGTGTTTTATCCATTTCAACATCATCCAAACACCCAATTAACTAAAACCATCATTCATTAAGTCATAGAGAGAATTACATAATGATCCTAAAAAGTTAAAACTCTAGATAAACAGGTCAAAGAAGCACAAGAAATCTAAATCAAGAAGTTCTAGCCTAAAATTATTCTATTAGCAAAATTTCCAAAGAGATAATTCTCTTGGTTGGATGCGGCTTTGAAGAACTTCTTTCTCTGGGCATGGGTTCCTCACACGTCGGCGAGCCATTCTTCTATCTCCCGTGGGAGAAGAAAGGCGGGCTCATTGGCATCGGTTTGAGGAGGTGCAACCTCCACCGGGACTTCTTGTAGATCTTCAAGAGGAGGCTCCGCTGGAAAGTCATCCCACCCAGTAGGATTGTTGATTCCAAGTGCTAGGTTCCAATCCTCTTGAGGGAGGATTGGTTCCATGGGAGGTGTTACAAGAATGTTTAACCTCTGGTGCAAGAGGTTAATTTCTTGAAAACTGTTTTCCAACCCCGCCGTAAGATAATTTATACGGTCTATTAGGACCTCCTCTACCGAAGTCATCTCGTCAAGAGCTTCACGTAATGCCATTACGTAACGTACGAGAGTTGCTTCAATTGATGACCTTCTTTCCCTTCGACTGTTTCTGGAGTGCGCAGAAGAGGTTCCACTGTTTTGACTAGACATTCTACGTAAATAAACCAAAAATAGTTCATTTTAATGAAACAGTACAACGGACACGGCCCCGTGCTCAACGAGCACGGCCCCGTGTTCAACTTTCTGCAGGTCTTTGGAACAAGGAATCTTGGAGTTTCAAATTATCTTTCCAACTTATGAAGCATTTTTGAGCAGAAATAACTTAAAACAATGTTGTACAACTTATTTTTAACAAGATTCCTTGAACATAAAACTAATAAACATCACAATAAAGCTTGGAATCATGGTGATTTCAAGCTTCTATGGAGGTGTTGATGCAAGAAAGATGAAGAAGAAGGCAATGGATAAAAGAGGAAAGGACAAGATGGTTGTTAGGACCTTCTTTTAGAAAATACCTAGGATGGTAGGTGAGAAGATCCTTTCAAATCTCTGTCCCTGGATGGTCCAAATGTGCAGGATTCTTGGCTGCATTTATAGAAAGCGACAGCATGCTGGACACGGCCCCGTGTCGGCTGGACACGGCCCCGTGTGCAGGCAGGGTCCTGACATATTTTGTCCGTATTCTGACAAAAAGTTAAAAAGGAATCTTTTTGGTGGACACGGGGGCGTGTTGACCTGGGCACAGCCCCGTGTCGAAAGGCTGTTTATGAAGTTTGTCTATTTTTAAGGAACTTATCCGGATCAGGCGGTTCCTTACTGGATGGAACAACCCCAAAGTGCCTAAGATACCTTAATTGCTCTAGATTAAGACGAGAACGCAAGAGGTTGTCGGTGAGGGTGATTCCTAGGCTATATGTAGGTGGACAAGTCCAACCCTTTCCCGGGCTCTCGTTAAAGAAGGTGTATGCCGAATCGCTCAGGTCTATGTATGCATCGAACGAAGTCGATGTGGAGTCCTTCACAGCACAATCGACACAGGGACGACTATCGCTCAAGTCCTTACTAGTGTTAGAGGTAACATCGGGAACAACGAAGTTGTTTTTATTTGAATGCGATCCCAACAATTCTTCTTGGTTATCTTCTTGAGATAAATTATTGAAATCCATCTTAAGTTCTTTTAACAAATTAAGAATTAGATCTTCCAATTGAAATAGTTCATCAAGAAGCATTTCTCCTAGAAGATCCGGTTAAGAGCATTCGAGGGAGAGATAGGGATTATTTTTACTTTCGCCCCTCTTAAGGCTACGGGAAAACGATGGGTCTATATAGTGGGGCTTATAATTTAGAAAATAACATTCTAATTCTTTATGAGAACCACCACATATTTGATACCACGTACCATAAGAGTGCCGAAAGTAAAAAATATCAGTATCACTCATGTTTGTGTCAGAAATTACCAACCGTCGGGATCTTACGGTTCTGTTTTCAGTAACTGAAACTTGGGCACGGGGCGTGTTGAGTGGGCACGGCCCCGTGTTCAGCTTACTGTCTGACTTAAAACAGGATTGCCAGTTTCAATGATTGGGCACGGGGCGTGTCCAGCGGGCACGACCCGTGCTGAACTCTGCAGAAGCTGAAAAATTAAGAAAATCCTAAAAAAAAAAAAAACAGAAAAATTAGAAAAAAACGATTAGGCCTTTGATTCCTAACTTTCTTAAAATCCTTGTGTCCCCGGCAACGGCGCCAACAACTTGATGCGTGTGATGTGTCGCATAGTTTTTAATGTATATTTTAAGCCCTTTTTACACGTTAGTCAAGTTTTAAATTTATAAAACATGATATTTTACTAACACCAAACACACATATGGGCAAGTGCACCCATCGTGAGCGTAGTATAGTGTTGGCAAGATACCGAGGTCGTCCAAGGACACAAGAGCTTTTAGTACCGGTTTATCCTCAACGTCTAGTCAAATCAAAAGTTAGAAAAAGGTTTTAGACTAGAAAAATAAAAACTAACTAAAATGATGAAAGATAAAATAAAAGTAAAAACATCTAGACAAGATGAATCACTTGGCTCAGACTCGTGTTTAGTGTAACCTTTGATTATTTCCGCACTTTTGCACTTTTTAAGAGATTATCTTAGTTATTGTAGTATGCCCCTCTTTTGAAGGTGACGTTACCCTCAACCCAGTAGTTTGAGTCAGCAAGGATACAATCCTAAAGGGTCAGATTATTGAAAGATAATTAATTAAGTTATTAATGCATATTATGGTAGGCCCCTCTTTTGAAGATGACGTTACCCTCGGCTAAGTAGTCTGAGTCAGCAGGGATACAGTCCTAAGTTGCCGGGTTAAAGTATTAATTCTAGCTTACATATGAGGGGATCAAAGAGTTTGGACCCCCGCCATCCAATACCGGTGGGTATTGAAGGAGGTCCTACTTAATTTGACCCAGGTCCTTGCAGGATCTATAAACTGAACAAGGCAAGACTCTTACCAAACCGTTCCCTTAACCCCCGACCAGGTAGCCAACATACCTCCATATAGACCGTGGAGATATGAATGGTGAAAATATTTTATTTTATATAGACAGTAAAATAATGCCAAGACACCACAGACAAACGATAAGGAAGAATCACCTTCAACATAAGAAACTAGTTATTAAATTCATTAATACATAACCAAGTAAAAACTGCGAAAAGATTAAAAATAAAAAGTATTACACTAGACACTTGTCTTCACCAAGTGATGTAAGAGACTTAGGCAAACATGGCCTTTGATTGTCAAGAACTCTTACGATCAATCTTGGATCCCGAGATGACTCACACACTCTATGATGGACAATGGATGATGGTGGTGGATGATGGTGGTGGGTGGTGGGTGAAGTGTGAGAGAGGTGGTGTGCCAAGGGATGGTTTGCAATTGAGCCAAGCACCCCTATTTATAGGCTGAACAGTAGCTCAGGCATGGCCCCGTGTCCATCCTCTTCTCTTCCTTCATTAATTGCAGTTTGTCTGCATTAGTTGACCACGCCCCCGTGTCCGCTGGGCACGCCCCCATGTGCAGAAGCATATCTATACTATCAAGATTTCCTCAGATTCTGCGAATCTTAGAGTTGACCACGGCCCCGTGTCCGCTGGGCACGCCCCCGTGGTGGTTGATAGAAGCTTCTATAGCTTTGTCTTTTCTGCTGGCACTTGGGCACGCCCCCGTGTTCACTGAGCACGGGGCATGTTCAGCCTTCTGTTTTCTTATTTTTGATTGGGAAGATGCTGTCAGGGGGTCGGGCATGCCACGTTTGTTCCTTTTCTTGTATTTATGTTAGATTTATCTGCCTTTTTTGCTTCTTTTGTTAATTTTAGTTCATTTAATCCTGAAAATACAAAAGGAAGACAAAAACACACTTTTTCCAACATTAGTACTAAAAAAGGGTTAGTTTTATGCCACAATTGATGTAATTTATATGTTGCATTTTGTGCACATCAGCAGTCTTTGGTATACTCTCTTCTTGAATCCGCAGCTGGTGATAACCCGATCGAAGATCGATCTTGGAGTAATAACTTGAACCCTGAAGTTGATCGAATAAATCATCAATCCGCGGCAAAGGATACCGATTCTTGATGGTTAAATTGTTCAGCTCTCGGTAGTCAATACACATACGAAAACTACCGTCTTTCTTATTGACAAATAGTACCGGAGCTCCCCAATGCGAGAAGCTTGGTCTGATGAATCCCTTGTCTAATAACTCCTGAAGCTGCGTCGACAACTCTTGCATCTCTGAAGGCACAAGTCGATAAGGTGCCTTGGCTACAGGCGCGGCGCCTGGAACCAAGTCAATGCGGAACTCGACTTGTCGTTGGGGCGGTAATCCTGGCAAGTCTTCAGGGAAGACTTCAGGATATTCCCTTACCACAGGGATATCTTCGAGCTTCGGTTCTTCGGCCACTTTATCAACAACGTGAGCTAGGAAGGCAACACATCTTTTATGCAAAAACTTCCGTGCCTTCAAAAAACTGATAATCCGTAGAGGTGTATCCTGCTTCTCCCCATGAATCACGATCGTCTCTTCATTCGCCATCAGGATGCGGATAATCTTCTCATGGCATACGATCTCAGCTCGATTATTCGACAACTAATCCATTCCAACTACCACGTCGAAACTTCCCAACTCAACTGGCAGAAGATCTATCACAAACTCCCGCTCTCCAAGCTCTATCACATAGCCTCTAATTACTTCTTTGGCTTCTACTAGCTTTCCATTAGCTAGTTCTATCGAATACGGGATATCTAACTTACTTGCAACTAACCCAAGTATATCCTTAAACTCTAGGGATACGAAGCCATAGTCGGCACCAGTATCAAATAGCACAGATGCAAAATGTTGATTAATAGGGAACGTACCAGTGACTACGTTCAGATCCTGACGAGCTTCCCTAGCTCCAATGTTGAATACTCTTCCCTGGGCTTGGCTGTTCTTTGGGCAATCCCACTTGAAGTGCCCTACATCACCGCATCCAAAACAACCTTGGCCACGTCCATTCCCATTTCCATTTCTGCCCTGATTGTTGTTTCCTCCACGGTTTCCGTTACCAGCTTGATTTCCAAAACCACCACGATTTCCATTTCCACCGAAGTTTCCATTTCCTCCTTGATTACGATTTCCAGTCTGATTCCTATTACCGTTGCGGTTTCCATTACCATTTCCACCAGATCCTCCATTCCTTCGTCAGCACCATACCAGCACGCCTCCCTGGCATGACCTACCTTGCCACAGTTCTCACATTTCCCATACCTACATCATCCAATGTGATGATGCTGACAAATATCACACTTGGGTAGAGTACCCATGTGTCCTTTTCCTTTGTTCTCAGAACTTGCAGCACCAGTCCGGACCACAGCTGGTGGGTTAGCATCTCTACGCTTGTTAGTACCGCTGTTATTTCCTTGGGTACCCTTCTTGAAATTTGAGAACTTCCTTTTGTTCTCTCCAGACGACTCCACATGAGTCTCTTTCTTCTTCTGCTCAGAGATTGAAAACTTGCCCAATCTAATCGCTTCCTCGGTCAAAGCCACACTCAAGTCAATGGCTTCAGTAATTGTTGGAGGCTTAGAAGTAGTCACCATGCTCAGTATTTGGGGCGCCAATCCCCAAATGAAATGTTCAACTCGCTTGAACTCTGGTTCTACCATGTAGGGGACAACACGAAACAAATCATGGAATCTTTGCACATATTCTGCTATCTTAGGACCATCCATTTTCAGATTCAAAACTCGGTTTCCAACTTCCGAATTTCTGCCTTTGAACAGTACTTCTTACGCATCAGCTCTTTCAACTCGTCCCATGTCAGAGCATACGCTGCAGCCTCTCCTAGAGTCTGAACCTGAAGGTTCCACCATGACAGAGCTCCATTGAGAAATAGTCCAGAAATGTAGGTGACTTGATGCTCTGGCGCACACTTACTCATCCGTAGCACATAATCTGTCTTCTCAACCCATCTCACAAAATCTACGACACCTCCAGCACCGTCAAAGTTCAGAGGTTTGCAGTCCAGAAACTGCTTGTAAGTACAGCCTGTACACAAGCAACATCATTCACAGAAAGCATTAGCAAAACACACTTGGAAATGTCCAAACGTATTGTAATGTGTCTTAGGTGACTTAAACATTACTGTGAGGTGGGTTATTCCCTGAGGTACCTCCGCTGTGTTTGGAGCGTAGGGCCTCATGTTGTGCGATTGCCTGTGAAATTCGTTCTTGCAATTCTGCCTCGGTTGTGGGCAACTGAGTGTTCCTTCGAGGAGGCATCTTCTAAGAAGAAGATTGGTTAGGTCAGGTCTTATTCATATAATAACTATATAGTATGTAGGTATACTAGCATTTATCATAGCAAGTAAGCATATAACATCATAATCATGGCACAAACATGTAAATCAACAACGTATTTAATGAGAACATGACGTTTGAGCTTTCATTAATCATCGACCACAAAGTATTGTTACATGCTTTACAAGGTGTATCATATCAAAAGGAACACAGGGTCACACTACCCTTGTCCAACAAGTCTATCAATCTACAGAAGTCATACAATCAAACGGTGGTCTCCAAAAGGCTTCACAAGCTCGGCTCAATAGTGGTGCTCTCATCAAAAGAAATGCAACCTACATAAAACCAAAAACCAGCTATGCTTATGGTGGTGGTGGAGGAGGAGGTGAAGGAAAGAAAATCAAGCTGCGCGCATGCGCTAGCTCCTCCTCAAGCTCATAGACATGATGCAGTAGATAACTGATCTGCTGCTCGACAGTGAGAAATCGAGCATCAAACTCTGGAAATGGAGTAAGAGGAGCAGGTATATGTGAAAATGGAGACGGTAATGAACGAGGGGGAACAAAAGCAGGCTGGCAAGGACATGGTAAAGGACGCGATGTCATCTCAAGCTCCAAAATCCTACGACTCATAATCTCATACTGGAGCTGAAGTGATAAAAGTAGCTCATCCCGTGTATAGCCAACAAACTGAGAGGGATGGTAGGGATCTGAAATCGGCATAGTATATGGTGGGAACCATCGGAGTGGCTCATCAAGTGGTGAAGAAGTAAAAGGAGCAAACGGTGCAGGCTGGGGAATGTGTGGAAAAGCTGCTAAAATATGAGGGTCATGACTAGGCTGCTGGCCTGAAGTACCTTCCCCTGGACGGGGTGCAGGTATGTCCTACAAGAAAACGATAGGTAAATCAATACGATGGACATCGGACACCACAGGATGAAAAGGAGCAACATCAGCGGGTGCGGGTGCAGGTGGAGGAATAAGCGGCTCGATAATAGGAGGGTCAACGGGTGCAGGAACTGGGTCAGGTATGAGGGGTGCAATGTCTGGTAAGCCAAAAGGAATAGGGTCATGATCAGGTAAGGGCTCAGGATCAGCGGGTGCAACATCAGGCTGATCAACAGGAACAAAATTTGGCTCAAGACCAGGCTCGGGGTCGTGTGGAGGAGATGGTGCAGCTGACATGGCCGTATCATCATCAGAATCAGTGGCATAGCGTCGTAACCCAACTGCCTGCAAGGCGGAAGACGTCACAGACTCAAAGGAATCTGAGACAGAGTGTAAACTAGTATCAGAGGAAATCTCAATAACGGGAATGTCGAGAGGTGGAATAGCAATAACATCCTCGTCTAGCTCTCCATCACCATGGGCGTCATCAGGAGGACCATCAACAAACAGACCAACATCATCATAAAACAGATCATCAAAAGGCCAATCCTCAGGAGGGATGACCACTAAAGGAACAGGAGCGAGGATCGGTGCCATAATATGCTCACCATCGGGATACCCGATGATAAGATGATCATGGACTGGAATGGGAATAACAAAAGGATCCTCGTTTGGAATACCATCAGCAAGCGGTAAGTCATCTCTAAAATCAGGCAACGCGAATGGCTGGAAGTCATCGTCGTCGTCTGATAGCATGTCTGGGTCGCTCTCAGTATCGGATGTAAAGTTCTCTGGCTCTGGTGCGATCTCGTCATCGGAAACAATAGCCATGGGGTCATCAGTATCGGACAATCCGCTCTCGGATGATGACATAGTGTCTGTAACAGAACAATCATAACATATGCACATATATTAACCACTATCATTTAGTATGCAATCAAAGACAATGTATCATGATATCATGTATCCTCATTATTCTTCACAAATCCTTTCCATTCTTCCTAGTCTCCCAGACTAAACCACAAATGTAACCTTACAATCGTGTTTCTTGTCTTTCCGTTTGTAAAAATGTTTGTTTCCCTGGATCTGGGCGTTTCGTGTATGCAATGAAAACATGTTGTAAAAATATTTTCGTGAGAGCCCTAATGATTGTAGTCTAGACTCGAGAAAGAATCTTAGTTTGCTACAATCGAAGCTCTGATACAAAACTGTCACACCCTGACTTTTGCGAAAGCGTTATTATGTGTGACTTGCTTAATATCATTGCATTCAATCATAACAAACAACTATATGATAAAACTAAAGATGATCATCCATTGATTAAGTTTTGAAACATCACAAACAACATTGTTTTCGAATCCAAACATAGACTTCAAATTCAAATTACAAACCACGCAAATTGTTTTAGAGCTCCATAAGGACTCAGCAAAAGACATTAATAAAAACCAGGCTTTGAATGATGTGTCTTATCCAGGATAAGACACACTACCCAAACCCTTAGACACCAGATGACATCTTTTATTTCCAACATCACTTGAAACTTCCAAACGCCCGCTAGATCCACACTTAATTTCCTGAAATATATGTAGTTTGAAAACATCAATAAAAGTTGAGCGAGTTCATGTGTTTCTATGTGTGCACGAATAAACCTTTGTAATCATTGTAACTGTGTATGTTTGTAAACCCGGTATGAAAGAGAATATGGACAGATCGATTAATGATTTGCAAGGTCATTGATGTGTGTGTAACGGTGTAGGAAGGCTTAATCCTTCGCGTATTTCGTACAGGGTGACCCGGCTGGAACGACATAGTCACCACATGCGGCCAACTCGCGGACCCATGGGTGGGGCTCGCAACACCCAAATAGATCTATCACTCATGCCCCTCGGTCTTTATAATAGGATTAATGGTCTCAAGTTAACGCCTACCCATTCACATGATCTAACAGTTCATTTCTTGAGTAACTATACCATTTGTAATCATTGTAACATTTGTAACATGTATTTCACCCCCGAAGTTATAAAACGAAAACAATTAAAAAAAAGGGGGACATGAACTCACAGTCTTGCGTTCTTCGTAACCAACGGTAACTCAAAGCTTCTTCTGGTGTACACGACTACCTACAATGTACTACGGTTTATTAGACGAGCGGGTCGTGCCTTGACTTTGTATTAATTTGTGTCTTTGAGTTATGTTTCTTTGTGTCTTCAATATTATTCCAAGTTATATAATTATTTAAAATAATATATTTTAACTTCACACCTTTGTGTATTTATACGTGAATGTTTCCCCAAGGATGGGTGTATTAGTATTCCTATTCTTATCCTTGTATATTTTTGCCATGTATTGGTGTCGTATTCCGGAGTGTATTTATACATACGAAAATACGTATTTTCTTGTAATTGTTAAGTATTCTTATACCTAATTTTGTATTAACTTTTGCGGAATAATATCTTTAATAAAAAAATACGTCAATATATATTTCCAAAATATATATTTTAAGAAATATTACTTAGAAAAATTATTCATAATTTTACTTTGGCAAAAATAATTGTATTTTCATGTAATTTCCAAAAATAGTATATCTTCAAGTCCAACTTAGAAAATATATGTAATTCCATCTTTCATCCAAAGATAATATATTTCAAGTTTATTTAAGAAAATACATTTTCTCTAAAAAATAATGTATTTCATGTTTATTCAAGAAAATATATTTTTCACCCCAAAAATATATTGTATTTCATGTTTGTTTGAGAAAATATATTTTCTTCCAAAAATAATATATCTTCTATTAATTCCAAGAAAATATATATCTTTATTCACCAAAAAAAAATATATTTTCTTCTTGTAAAAAATATGATATAATTTTTTAATAATTGTAAAAATCATATTTTTGTTCTTTTGGTGTCCAAAATACTAATTACCAAAATATACTTATGAATAAAAGGGAAATTGGCCTGTAATAATCCCACATAGACCTTATTGGCCATTAATAATCATAATCTCACCTCAAAATATTCCCCCCACCAGTCCCACCATTCACCTATTTTTCCTACAATGGTCCTCCGTTAAAAAACTTAACGGAGTTAAGCTTTTTTCCAAATTACAAACAGATTTTTAGGGCTTTTGATTAGAACGACGATACAAGTCCATTGATGTAAAACTTGCCTCGAAATGGTGCTCCAAACGGTGAAAACGACGCTTCAATTCGGGTGTTTAAATTTCCAATTAACAAAAATCAAGTCACTTGGAGCACCATTTCGAAGTAAGTTTTACATCAATGGACTTGTATCATCGTTTTGATCAAAAGCCCTAAAAATTCTGTTTGTAATTTGGAAAAAAGCTTAACTCCGTTAAGTTTTTTTTTTAACGGGGGACCATTGTAGGAAAAATAGGTGAAAGGTGGGACTGGTGGGGGGAATATTCTGAGGTTGGATTATTAATGGCCAATAAAGTCTAGGTGGGATTATTACAGACCAATTCCCCACGAATAAAATTTCCGGAATATTTTTATGAGTTATATTCCTTTGTTTGGTTTCTCCGATATTGTGGTTATAATTTTGTATATTTATTCCTTAGAATTTTAGTAATATTTTGGATTGTAATTTCTTGGTATTATGATGAGTTATATTATTTCATGTCTTAAAATAATATAACTAATACACATAATTATACAAATAATCACATACATGGTGACTTCTAAATATATATTTTCCTAAATACATATTTAGTCACTTTTATTTACAAAAATCATCCTCCAATATTTGTAATTTTTGTAACAAAAATTATGGCAAACTTTATGTAAAAATTCATGGTTTGAAATATACTTGTAAATATTTGTTTAGAAATATTTTTCTAAGTGTTTAATTTTTAGAAAAATTTTGCCATAGTTTCCCTTAAAAATGGAGGTTTCCATGCCTTCAAGGCATAACATTTTCTTTTGTAAATCAACACAATCATCAACAAATCAATTTACACTTACCATCTTTCCAAAAACAAGCATAGACTACTACCTCATGAACTTGAAAATTTACAAAAATGTGTAGTAACTTACTAGTGTGTTTAGTGAGCTTAGTTACCCTTTAAAGTGTGGTTGTTTATTTAAAAACTCCATTTTTGAAGAAATCAGATCTTCACAACTTGTAATTACATTTTCTAAAAATATTTCTTCTTGGATTTTTCTTGTTACATATGTGTTCCTACACTTGATTAACCACTAAGAACATGGTTGATTTCTTTAAGAACCAAGATTAAGTAAACTTTGTATTTTTAACTTGGTTTCTTGAAAAATCATTCTTGAAATCTTAGATTTACAAGACTTTATACTTACTTTGTTCATCACTTTACAAGAAAAACATTACATACTTTCAAGTTCGTGATTTATGTGAGGATGATCTATGGATCGTTAACATTTTCATCCTCTCATCTTGCTAGATTATGTTTATAATCATTATCTAGCAAGATCATATGATGATCTACATCATTAACATAAACAATCAATCATCAAGTAGCACAACAACACTAAACAACATGATTTCTTAAGATTTTAAGCTTATGTTCATGTTTCATGTTCTTGATTCTTAGTGTTCATCATGATTAACAACATGTATCTTTTTTTAACCAACAAAATATGATGTAAAATGAAGAGTCTAGTGTTCTTACTACTAGCTCAAGGCTAGGGATGATCACTAGAGAAAATGATGTGGATAAAAGCAAATGGTGAAGGTCCTTCAACTTCTACAAGCTCCAAGCTTCCTTACTATGCTTCTAACACCCTTGTATGTATGTAGATTGAATGGAACAAGATTGAATGATGGTGGTGTGTGGGTGGTTATGTTCGGCCGAGAGGTGAAAGGGGAAGAAGAGAAGAAGTGGTGTGGGTGTTAAGTATGTGAAAGAATGATGGTTATAGTTCTAGGAGTTTATACTTATATCCACCAACATGTAATTTCCATTGTATAATATGTTTTTAAAAAGAACAACATGATCCAATAAAATAACTAAATAAAATCCATGGTGGGGCCCTTATTGGCCGATTAGTAGGTGGGGGGGGGGTCTTAGGCTTAGGTTTCAACTAAATAGTTAGTTAAGTAGTTAGAAATCAAGTATTAGATAGGTATTTAGTTACTAGTTGTTATATGATGTGTTATGATGTTCGGGAACCATAACTAGCTTGGTAATGTTAAAACAATGATTCTAGTGAAAATTTGGTGTTTTGGGTAGTGTCCGGGTGTTTGGTTGGTTACCGGTTCGTTAAGGTGCTAAACTATGCAGTTTAGTGAGCTTTATGTTACCTTTTGTGACAGTTTTGATTCCTGACACTTAGGAAAACATTCAGGACCATTTAACCATATTTCTGCATGGTATTAGAGTGTTTAAATGCTGATTTTGCTTAATTTTGCAGAATTCTGCAGTTTTTGTGAGTTTTAGGCACTTTCCGGCACTTAAACTATCTCTAGGAAGGCTGTTTTGTGATCCTTACTTTCCTACACACTATACTAGTGTGATACTTAGTTTCTTGCTCATTACGTGTCTCAACACAATGTCTATCAACGTACTGAATTCCGTCAGCATTTTTCTGATTTGTCTGATAACTGTGCTAACTGAGTTTCGTGCATCATTTGAGTCAATAAACTTTTCATGCAATAGTGATATGACATTAAGCAATATGTGATGCACATGTATGTATCATAGCAATAATCAGAAGGCAATTCAAGTCTTTAATTGTAATTCAACATAGTCATTAAGTGCTAATCATTGTTTAATAATTGTACAAATACCTGGAATTTTGACAGTTGTCACATATGACGTGGCGCTGAGGTGGAGGGTCATCCTCCAAGAACTACCCTCTCCCGTACCAAGTAGCCTAAGCACTTATTTGAAACAGCTAGAGCTTTATTGTTCTAGTCTAAACTACCCGTTAAATTTTTGGGGTGAATGTGTGCTTCTCAAATAATACCAATGATTTTATTTACACCAGAATACAAGAGACAATGAGCACAATAGGACATAGGCTTTCGTAGATAATAGAAATTACAATCGATTATCTGAACAAAAGCCATAGATCCCCTTTTATATTTGCTGGGAATCAATGTGAGAAAGGAAAGAATAACACAAGAATCAACAGAGATGAAACAAGGTGTTGATTTAGGAACCACAAGAGGAAAGACAGCCCCGCACCGGACAGGAACACAGCTTGCACCAGCAACACTTTCTAGAATGGAAGCCCTAGACAATGGCTCTGAACTTTAACTAATCTAGACATGGCTGCACTATGAGGCCTTCTTGAGCCTATAATAGAAAGCCTAGAGTACAAACCTGAAAAGACCCAAAAAATAAAAAAATAAGCCCATAATAAAGGGAGCCCAACTAAATTGATAGACTATGAATTTTTAACACCCCTCCTCGATTTAATTGGCGAATGCATCAAACATTTTTATTAGTTTACACATCTTTTCGTGTTGATTATTTAATAAACCTTTGGTAAACATGTCTGCCAATTGATCCTTAGAATCCGTGGGCATAATTTTAGTAGCTCCAGAGGCAATTTTTTCCCGAAGGAAGAACAAGTCAATTTCAAAATGTTTTGTGCTGTCATGAAAGACAGGATTGGCATCAATAGAAATGGCTGTCGAATTGTCACAACTCAAAGGAATAGGGAGTTTAACTTCAATTTTAAGTTCTTTCAAATATTCACAAGCCATAAGATTTCACATGTGGCTGAACACATGGCACAGTATTCTGCTTCAGCAGAAAACCGTGACACTGTTCCCTGCTTTTTACTTTTCCAAGAAACAAGGCAATTTGCAAGAAATACACAAAAACCAGTGACAGATCTTCTGGATTCAACACACTTACCCCAGTCAGAAGTCAGAGTAGGCAACAAGATCAAAACACGAGTAAGTTGCGATAATTTTCTCATAGCAACTTTATTGAAACCCTAGTGGTTCCTATGAGACAAAAACTTTTTTTGGATGGATCTAGCAAATGTGAATAAATGTTAGGGACAATTTTAGCAATTTACTCTCAAAACACATACCTTTAGAGAAAAAAATGACTTTACCTGGAGAGCTTTTGAGATATCTTAATAACCGTAAAGTAATTTGCAAATGACACTTGGAAGGACTATGCATAAATTGGCTCAAGTGTTGAACCGCATATGATATATCGGGTCTAGTATGAGAAAGATAAATTAACTTCCCTATAAGCTTTTGGTACCCAGTTATATCAAGTAAAGTTTCACTATTCTTGCAGTTTTTTTTACAATAGAATAGTTTAGTTCAATAGGAGTGGCAACAGGTTTTGTGGCACCTGCGGATAACACTCAGTCAACCTGATTTAACACCGTATTATTTTGGATTGCTTATCAAATTTCGGGACGAAATTTCATTCAAGTTGGGGATGATGTGACAACCCGAGTTTCCAAGACCTTTTCTTGACATGTTACTTGTTACAAACTGTCTTTGAAATTATTTGAATATGTGTATTGTTTGAGTATGTGTAGTACTTGGTTACGGTAGTTGTTATAAACACCTATTTTAAACTATTAAACTTTCACAAATTACAAATTATGCCCGACGAAACCTTGTGCAATAACCTCAAGCTACACTTGACGAAACATAGAGTTTCGTCATCACCATTTAGTCGCCGAATTGGGCTTTCGGCCCAGATAGGGCCCAAACATCTATCTGATTTATAGGTGCTCATTGCACGTAAACGTCAGTTACCGAACCCTAGATTACCCTCTCTTGTGCGGCGACCATTCTGAATTCTTGAGGCTCTCCACATCGATCGAACCTACCATTTCTGTCATCTCGGTTAGTGTTAATATCATTGTGATGATTGTGTTAATTAATAAAAGGAAGTTTGGTAATAATATGAGTTCTAGGGAATTGATACATGTCAGTAGTTTTAATCGGTTCATTATAGTTGAAAGTATATGGCATGATAACAATTGTTAATTTTGAATTGAGAAGTGGCGGCCATGTGCAATGAAATCAAGAAATATACATGTTTCAATAGTATTGTCAGTAGCATGTGAATTAGTATTCTTGGTCCTATCAATCCATGTGCACATATAGGTAAATGATGGCCATGTAAATTTGTAGTTCTATCTCATTAGTCTTAGTCAAAGGCCGGTCCTAGCCGGTCCTTGCCGGCCCCCATACCCTTTAGTCTTAATCCATGTGCACCTCTTGAATATGTTGTCAGAATTAGTCAAAGGTGTTAAACCTTATCAAATGCTTTAATTGTATGAGAAATTGTGATTGACATGTGAAAGTTGATATCGGATGTTTATGATGATGACTACAGGAAGTAAATGCATGATGACTGATATAACTGAGCGGATTAATATGAGTTGCTAATGATGATGTTATCGGCCGACGAAATCCCTGAATTCGTCACATGATATGACCCGACGAAATCCCTTGATTTCGTCACAAGGCATGACCCGATGAAATCTCAGAGTTCGTCACTTACTCATCGACGAAATCCCTTAAGATTTCGTCGCAGGAACTCCGACGAAAAAGTCATAAGATTTCGTCATATGTGCATCGATTAAAACTTGAGATTTCGCCGACCGGGAGTTCGTCGTTTGTACAGGAGCTCATCAATAGACTGTAACGTTGAACATGAATAAAAATGAATGACTCCTTGTTAAAGGAAACCATGTAGCAAACTGTTAGTGATGTTTATTTATGACTATGAATATGAAATCACAATAATTACTGTTAAGGATATCTGCCGTCTATTTTCAATGATGTCTATGGTTAATGATGATGCTTACTATTAATAATGTGTATTATGATAAGTGACATAATCTGGTTCATACACCTAGTATGGTACACACACAACTGTTAAGCATTATTTTGGAATGTATACGTGAACTATGGGATTATATGAGTTGTATAATTGCTGTGATAACTTGTATGCACATCATGACTATACGTGAATGTAAACTGATTACGAGTGCCTGTATATCATAGGCTGTGGCTGTCTAAGTGTTAACAAGTAATTAATCAAACCGAGCAAACCGAGGTGAGTTCATTGCTCTTTTCCAAGCATGCATCCCGGGAAGGGATATCGGGTAACGTTCCAGGGAGGAATGCCAGGTTAATAGGATGTTGGTTATTACTCAGTTTCTATCATATAAGACCCCTTACATCTACCGATTGTTACCGGGAAGGCAACGAGGTATTTAGTTGATAGCGCTATTAGGTTTGGCACCCTCACACCGGGCCGGAATGGACGGGCGTGAACTATTTACCTTGACCACTTGACCAATGCTTTGATAGAGGAATTGGGGTTTGGGCAAACACATCTTGTAGCCATTTGCGGTAATCGAGTTAATAACATCATCAAATCAAACTGTTGAACTGTTTTATACACACAACTGGTAACTTAACGCGTTAACAAAACTTTGAACTCACCATCATCGTCTGACACACTTGTTTGCATGCTTGCAGGTCGTTAGATTTCTGATTATGGACTTGCTATCTGGGAGTGCTGGAGTGGTCATGGATCGAGACTCTTGGATACTTGCTCATTTGATTATGAACTCGTAATTTAATCATTTGAATTACTATTTACCTTATGCTTCCGCTGAATACTTATTTTGGTTTTAACTTATGACATGGATTTACCTTATGTAATGAATCGAATGTTTTGTTTAAATAATTATTATTAGCTCAATATGATTGGTGGCTTGGATCATGGTACGTCACACGTCCTGCGGTGTCTCCGCATGGGGTATTTTGGGGGTGTGACAGTTTAGTATCAGAGCCACTGGTTATAGTGAACTAGGTTTTAAAACGTTTTTTTAAAACCAGACTATAACCGGACACCTTCGAGAATCGACCATGACACTCAGCTCCAGATTGCAAGGTTCGTCTTCTGTTTACTTTATGCATTACTTGTTTAGTAGTCCCACACTCACAACTTGCTTGAAATGACACACTAGATACTATGGTGACTTGATAGTGTGGCACTACTCTTTGACATATGTGAATCGTAATCCTGTGATACCTTTCGTTGTGCTATTTGAACGTGGGGTAAACTTCTAGCGCAAGTTAAGAGGCACTGAGATAAGCATGCAAATTGCCTTATTATTATGGGTGCACACATAATAATAACGTGGGGTGCATGTAAGTCCCAGTGAGGCTTAACGAGTGTGAGAAGGGTTCTGCCCTATTGCGTGTGAACCTGGTAATTGTAGACTTTAACGTGATACTTGACTTTTACCTCATTTCGACTCTTAAATTTGTTCCCTCTCCTTATATAGAATCATGAGTGGATGAGGCCACGGACGTGGTCACATCGCGATGACCCAGGCTGAGCTGACGAACTTAATCAACACACGTGTGGCTGAGGCATTAGCAGCCTACCAAGCTGGTACGAAATGCACCAAATACTTTTAATCTTGTGCTTGCTTGCACTTTTAAAACATTCATGGATTGTAAGCCGCAGACCTTCAGTGGGACTGAAGGGGCTGTAGGACTTCTGCGATGGTTTGAGAAAGCAGAATCAGTGTTTGCAATGTGTAACTGTCCTGCTGGGGACAGAGTGAAGTATGCTACGGGCACGCTTGAGGATGGTGCCCTGACATGGTGGAATGCCCAGGTTCAGCTGTTGGGCATTGAAGAGGCTAATGCTACCACTTGGGATGATTTTAAGGAACTGATAAGAGAGGAGTACTGTCCCCGGGATGAGATTCAGAAACTAGAGAATGAGTACTATGATCTGAAGATGGTGGGATCAGAGATTGAAGCATACGCGAAGTGTTCACATGAGTTGGCGATCATGTGCCCGAACTTGTCCCGACCTCCGCATCGAAGAATAGAATTGTTCATCAAGGGATTAGCTCCACGGGTGAAGGGTTTGGTTACTGCAGCGAACCTCAACAACTTAACTCAGATTGTTCGTTTGGCTCACAAGATCACCGATCAGGAGGTGGAGAGTGGTTCTTTACCATCGCGTGTCTCTGCCACTACTGCTGCTACAACCACCGCTACTACGCCTGCTAGTGATAACAAGCGGAAATGGAACGACGCTGACAAAGCAACCAGTGCCAGCCAGCCTCAGAAAAGGCCAGACCACAGCAACAACCGCAGTTTCTGTCAGTCATCTTCAGTCAATCAAGGCCAGGGCAGTAATCAGAATCAGGGTTCTTTTGTTGGGAAGAAGCCGCAGTGCAACAAGTGTGGCTATCATCATTATGGGCAGTGTGTCCAGGCTTGCCGTAGGTGCGAGAAAATGGTCCATGAGGCCAAAGACTCTAGAGCCCCACAGCCAAAACATCAACAGCAGCAAAATCAGCAGTATCAGCGACAGCAAAGGCAACAACCCCAGCAGAATCAAGGCTTTAAGAAGGGGTGTTATCAGTGCCCTCAGTTGAATCAGAACGCCAATGACAACAACTGCCAGAATAACAACAACAATGCTGGAAACAACAACAACAACGTCAACAATGGGGGCAACGGTGCTCGTGGACGGGTGTTCATGATCGGGGCTGGGGATGCTAGGAACGATGGCAATGTCGTGACTGGTACGTTTTCTGTGAATAATCTTATTGCTTCAGTGTTATTCGATTCCGATGCCGCTTGGAGTTATGTGTCCCTAGAGTTTAGTCAGCGATTAGGGTTAACTCCAACACCTTTAGAGGTTAAGCAAGTAGTAGAATTAGCTGATGGTAAAATGATAGAAGCTTCGCATGTCCTTTTTAGGTGTAAACTAGATCTCGTGGGTCAAGTGTTTGATATTGATCTCCTTCCTGTCACCCTCGGTAGTTTCGATATAATAGTGGGTATGGATTGGCTGTCTAAACACCAAGCTGAAATTCTGTGTAAGGAAAAGATTGTGCGTATCCCTCTCCCTGATGGAGAGTCATTATCGGTTCAAGGGCATCGTAGTGGGATGATGGTTGGTATTATCTCGGATATGCAAGCGCAGAAATGTCTACGAAAGGGGTATCCTGCAATTCTAGCTCTAGTTACTGATACTCCGTCTGAAGAGAGAAAGATCGAGGATCTACCAGTTGTACGTGAATTTGCCGACGTATTTCCCGAGGAGCTACCTGGTTTACCTCCTCACCGTCAAGTAGAATTTCAGATCGATCTTGCACCAGGAGCAGCTCCAATTGCTCGTGCTCCTTATCGTCTTGCACCTGGAGAGTTGCAAGAGTTATATAATCAACTGCAAGAATTACTGGATAGGGGTTTTGTTCGACCCAGTTCTTCGCATTGGGGAGCCCCAGTACTGTTCGTAAAGAAGAAAGACGGGTCCTTTCGCATGTGTATTGATTATCAGTAACTCAACAAGGTGACTATCAAGAACCGTTACCCATTGCCACGCATCGACGACTTGTTTGACCAGTTGCAAGGGTCAAGTTTTTATTCGAAGATCGACTTAAGATCGGGCTATCATCAGGTGAGAGTCCGAGAAGAGGATGTTCCGAAAACGGCTTTTCGAACGCGTTATGGGCACTATGAGTTTTTGGTTATGCCGTTTGGATTGATGAACGCGCCAGCGGTCTTCATGGATCTCATGAACCGTATATGCAAACCGTATCTCGAGGATTTCGTTATTGTATTCATCGACGACATTTTGATATACTCGAAGAGCAAGGAAGATCATGAGCGGCACTTACGACTCATCTTGGAGCTCCTGAGGGAGGAGCAGCTCTATGCGAAGTTATCTAAGTGTGACTTCTGGATTCGGGAGGTACACTTTCTTGGGCACATTGTTAATGAAATGGGGATACATGTAGATCCTATAAAGGTTGATGCTGTTAAGAACTGGGCGGCACCAAAGACTCCTTCTGAGGTGCGACAATTTCTTGGTCTCGCTGAGTATTATCAGAGATTTATTAAGGATTTTTCGAAGATCGCGCAACCTCTCACCTCGTTAACGCAGAAGGGCGTAGTATACTCATGGGGAACGAAACAAGAGGAGGCTTTTCAGTTATTAAAGCAGAAACTCTGCAGTGCGCCAATTTTGTCTCTACCTGAAGGTACCAAAGATTTCGCGATATACTGTGATGCATCTATTCAGGGTCTTGGTTGTGTGTTGATGCAACACAACAAGGTGATAGCTTACGCCTCTCTCCAGTTGAAGGTTCACGAGAGGAATTATACGACGCATGATTTGGAGTTGGGAGCTGTAGTATTTGCGCTCAAAATCTGGAGGCATTACCTGTACGGTACTAAATGTACTATTTATACCGACCACAGGAGCCTTCAGCATATTTTCGACCAGAAGGACTTGAATATGCGACAGCGTCGCTGGGTGGAACTTTTAAATGACTACGACCGTGCAATCAAGTATCATCCGGGTAAGGCCAATGTTGTAGCTGATGCTCTCACTCGCAAGGAATCGAAAACCAAATGTGTTCGCACCTTGCAGCTTACCATTCATTCTAATCTACCTGGTCAGATTCGCGCTGCACAAACTGAAGCACTGAAAGAGGAAAACATCGAATCAGAATACTTATGGGGCATGGAAAAGCAACTTGTAAAGAGATCGGATGGTATTTACTACTTCATGGAACGTGTATAGATTCCTTTGTTTGGTGACCTTAGAGAACTTGTGATGGATGAAGCGCACAAGTCTTGATACTCTGTACATCCAGGTTCGGATAAGATGTATCAGGACCTCAAAATCATGTATTGGTGGCCGAAGATGAAAGCTCACATCGCAACTTATGTCAGTAAATATCTAACCTGCTCGAAAGTTAAAGTGGAATACCAAAAGCCGTCGGGATTGCTGCAACAACCGGAGATACCCATGTGGAAATGGGAACATATTGCTATGGATTTTGTCACCGGATTACCGAGAACTCAAAACGGAAACGATACCATCTGGGTGATCGTTGATCGCCTCACGAAGTCAGTGCATTTTCTAGCAATCAAGGAAACGGATAAGTTCTCGCAACTAGCTGCTGTCTATCTCAAGGAAGTGGTTTCTAGGCACGGGGTGCCTACATCTGTTATTTCTGACCGTGACCCGTGTTTCATTTTAGATTTGTGGCAGTCGATGCACAAATCGTTTGGTTCACAACTCAACATGAGTACTGCTTATCACCCGCAGATGGATGGTCAAAGTGAACGAACCATCCAAACACTAGAAGACATGTTGCGGGCATGCGTTATCGATTTTGGCAAGGGTTGGGAGAAACACTTACCGTTGGTGGAGTTTTCCTACAACAATAGCTACCATACCAGCATTCAGGCAGCTCCATTCGAAGCATTGTACGGACGAAAGTGTCGTTCCCTCTCTGCTGGGCTGAAGTGGGTGACAGCCAGGTTACAGGCCCCGATCTGGTGTTGGAAACTTCAGAAAAGATTGTGCAGATCAGGAACCGTATGGCAGCAGTGCGCGACCGTCAGAAAAGCTACGCTAATAAGCGTAGGAAACCTTTGGAATTTGAAGTTAATGATCGCGTCATGTTGAAGGTCTCACCCTGGAAGGGTGTGGTGCGTTTTGGAAAACGCGGCAAGCTAAACCCTCGTTATGTAGGGCCATTTAAAATTCTGGAACGGATTGGTAAAGTGGCCTACAAGTTAGAGTTACCTGCTGAGTTGGGTAACGTTCATGATGTTTTCCACGTATCGCAGCTCAAGAAGTGTTTGTCGGATGAAACACTGGTCGTACCGTTTTAAGAACTGAAGATTGATGACAAGCTGCAGTTTGTTGAGGAACCAATAGAAATTATGGACCGGGAGGTCAAGGTCCGTAAGCACAGCCGTATTCCAATCATGAGAGTTCGTTGGAACTCAAGGCGTGGACCGGAGTTCACGTGGGAACGCGAGGATCAGATGAAGCTCGAGTATCCATATCTATTCCCAGCTGACAAGTCTAAGTCTGGATCAACTAGTGAATTTCGGGACGAAATTCCCATTCAAGTTGGGGATGATGTGGCACCCGCGGATAACACTCAGTCAACCTGATTTAACGCCGTATTATTTTGGATTGCTTATCAAATTTCGGGACGAAATTTCATTCAAGTTGGGGATGATGTGACAACCCGAGTTTCCAAGACCTTTTCTTGACATGTTACTTGTAACAAACAGTCTTTGAAATTATTTGAATATGCGTATTGTTTGAGTATGTGTAGTACTTGGTTACGGTAGTTGTTATAAACACCTATTTTAAACTATTAAACTTTCACAAATTACAAACTATGCCCGACGAAACCTTGTGCAATAACGTCAAGCTACACTTGACGAAACATAGAGTTTCGTCATCACCATTTAGAAACATCTATCTGATTTATAGGTGCTCATTGCACGTAAACGTCAGTTATCGAACCCTAGATTACCCTCTCTTGTGCGGCGACCATTCTGAATTCTTGAGGCTCTCCACATCGATCGAACCTACCGTTTCTGTCATCTCGGTTAGTGTTAATATCATTGTGATGTCTTGATGAATGTGTTAATTAATAAAAGGAAGTTTGGTAATAATATGAGTTCTAGGGAATTGATACATGTTAATATTTTTAATCGGTTCATTATAGTTGAAAGTATATGGCATGATAACAATTGTTAATTTTGAATTGAGAAGTGGCGGCCATGTGCAATGAAATCAAGAAATATACGTGTTTCAATAGTATTGTCAGTAGTATGTGAATTGGTATTCTTGGTCCTATCAATCCATGTGCACATATAGGTAAATGATGGCCATGTGAATTTGTAGTTCTATCTCATTAATCCATGTGCACCTCCTGAATATGTTGTCAGAATTAGTCAAAGGTGTTAAACCATATCAAATGCTTTAATTGTATGAGAAATTGTGATTGACACGTGAAAGTTGATATCGGATGTTTATGATGATGACTACAGGAAGTAAATGCATGATGACTGATATAACTGAGCGGATTAATATGAGTTGCTAATGATGATGCTATCGGCCGACGAAATCCCTGAATTCGTCACATGATATGACCCGACGAAATCCCTTGATTTCGTCACAAGGCATGACCCGACGAAATCTCAGAGTTCGTCACTTACTCATCGACGAAATCCCTTAAGATTTCGTTGCAGGAACTCCGACGAAAAAGTAATAAAATTTCGTCATATGTGCATCGACGAAAACTTGAGATTTCGCCGACCGGGAGTTCGTCGTTTGTACTGGAGCTCATCAATAGACTGTAACGTTGAACATGCATAAAAATGAATGACTCCTTGTTAAAGGAAACCATGTAGCAAACTGTTAGTGATGTTTATTTATGACTATGAATATGAAATCACAATAATTACTGTTAAGGATATCTGCCGTCTGTTGTCAATGATGTCTATGGTTAATGATGATGCTTACTATTAATAATGTGTATTTATGATAAGTGACATAATCTGGTTCATACACCTAGTATGGTACACACACAAATGTTAAGCATTATTTTGGAATGTATACATGAACTATGGGATTATATGAGTTGTATAATTGCTGTGATAACTTGTATGCACATCATGACTATACATGAATGTAAACTGATTACGAGTGCTTGTGTATCATAGGCTGTGACTGTCTAAGTGTTAACAACTAATTAATTAAACCGAGGTGAGTTCACTGCTCTTTTCCAAGCATGCATCCCGGGAAGGGATATCGGGTAACGTTCCAGGGAGGAATGCCAAGTTAATGGGATGTTGGTTATTACTCAGTTTCTATCATATAAGACCCCTTACATCTACCGATTGTTGCCGGGAAGGCAACGAGGTATTTAGTTGATAGCGCTATTAGGTTTGGCACCCTCACACCGGGCCGGAATGGACGGGCGTGAACTATTTACCTTGACCACTTGACCAATGCTTTGATAGAGGCATTGGGGTTTGGGCAAACACATCTAGTAGCCATTTGCGGTAATCGAGTTAATAACATCATCAAATCAAACAGTTGAACTGTTTTATACACACAACTGGTAACTTAACGTTAACAAAACTTTGAACTCACCAGCGTCGTCTGACACACTTGTCTGCATGCTTGCAGGTCGTTAGATTTCTGATTATGGACTTGCTATCTGGGAGTGCTGGAGTGGTCATGGATCGAGACTCTTGGATACTCGCTTATTTGATTATGAACTCGTAATTTAATCATTTGAATTACTATTTACCTTATGCTTCCGCTGAATACTTATTTTGGTTTTAACTTATGACATGGATTTACCTTATGCAATGAATCGAATGTTTTGTTTAAATAAATATTCTTGGCTCAATATGATTGGTGGCTTGGATCCTGGTACGTCACACGTCCTGCGGTGTCTCCGCATGGGGTATTTTGGGGGTGTGACAGGTTTGCACCCTGTAAGACCGTACTCAGCTAATAACTCAGTACAATATTTCCTTTGTGATAAACAAATTCCAGAATCAGATTTAATAACTTCAATGCCAAGAAAGTATTTTTACTCACCCAAATCTTTAATAAGAAATTTAGACTGTAATAGAGATTTGACTTTGTTTATTTCATTTAAGTCATTGCCAGTTAAGACAATATCATCGACATATACGAGAAGGGCTAAAAACATTGAATCGGTGGATTTTGTAAACAAGGAGTGGTCACATTTGCTTTGTTCAAAACCAAGATTAATCAGGACACTAACAAGTTTCTCGTTCCACATGCGAGGGGCTTGTTTTAACCCATGCATAGATTTTACCAATTTGCATACCTTTGTTTCATTTTTTGAGTAATAACCTTCAGGGGGACACATATAGACATCTTCATTTAGTTCTCCATCTAGAAAAGCGTTATTGATATCAAGTTGAAAAAGGGGCCAATCCCTTTGAATAGCGAGGCTTATGATGCATCTAATTGTAACCATTTTAGCGACAGGGGAGAAGGTTTCTGTAACACCCGTCTAATTATTTAACGGTTTTCGTTTAAGTTAGGAAAATAAACATGAATTTATATGTATATATTGTCAAATAATGCGGGTGATTTAAAACTTTTACAATTTGAAAATAATACAATTTAATATCTACTGAATTGCCGTTTAAAATGACGACGAAACAACGTGCGGAAGCTTTAATCTCGTGTGTTCGGTTCTTGTACGCTGCTTGATCTTCATCCGGGTATTCCTGACATTCGCCTAAAATCAAAACCAACTCAAAAGTTAGTTTTGATAATCAAGTAACGAGGTTAAACGAGTTTGGAGTTCAAAATAAACGAAATACAAAATTTAATTTTTTTTTTGCCAGCGGACTGTCTTACGGACCGTAAGCCTGGACCCTTATGGTCCGTAAGCATGTCTCGCGCCACGCGACGTCACCAGGTCACTCCTTCGCGCCACGCGAGGGATACCTTTTTCCAGCAAGATCAGAGCTGTGTCCTGCATTTTTCAGCAACAATGGTTTTTACAGAAACGGTCATAACTTCTTCGTTATTGATCCGTTTTACGCGATTCTTATTCCTACGCGACTGTAATTTAATTCTCCATCCTATGGAGTTAAAATCCGACATCCGGATTAACAAAATTTCAGGATTTTAAGCCTTCGGCTTATTACCCTTTTTACCAAATATTGACCCGTTCATGATTTTATCACACCAACATGTTCATTTGATCTTTAAACTCATGAAATTCATTATTTCAATATGCCCTATCATATTAATCTCAAATCAGGGGTTTCTTACATAATAAAATCCCGTTTACGCTTAAATGCTTGTTTTGACCCGTTAAGGGTATTTACGCATTTTAGTCTAGAACTTGTGCTTTTCTTTTGACGCTACAACATTCCATGTCTAATTAACTACAAATATTCCACCACAACTATTTTGTGGCGGATTTAACATAATGAACCCTTTTTTTTTTCAAATTTTACCCATCGGTTGATCATTTTACGCAAATGACCATTTTTGAGCATTTGACCCACGAATATAAATTCCTATGACTTTTATTCATATTTAATGATTCCATATTCTTAATGTAAGTTCCTAATCAACCCCTATGGGTCGTTTGCCCGATATACCCTTCAAGGGTGTTTTGGTTAACTTTAGTCCCTCACTTTACTACGAAGGACTTTCGCTAAATATTTGACCAAAAATTATATGTCTAACCAAAAGCTTGTATATACGTACCTAGTTCGGGTCAAAGTATTGACCCGTTTACATAACTTTTGCTCTAAATCTTTCTAGTTAAAGCAATGCATGCTTATATTATTTCCTGTGATTACAAAACTCAACAAGCGATTGTCAAATGTTATTGTCAAATGGTGTTAACAACACCATTTAACCCATTTAGTCTAATTGACCATTTGTCCGCATGAGATGGTATTTAATTACCATTCCATCCCTTTAACCTATTCCGGTTTTCCCTTGAACTCGTTTTGCTTAAAACCGTTTTTATTGGTTCGTCATTACATGACTAATTTACCATTTTAACCCCTTTTACCCTAACTCATGATTTCTTATCATTTTCCCCTTGTTCCGACTCTCATTGAATCGTGTCGGAACATTCTATACCAACCTCTTAGTAGCATTCATATGCAATACTTACAATTATGTAATTTGTACATAATGTAAAGGGGCGTAAGCTTTACTTACCTCGCATCCAAATTACGCTTTTCCTTTCCTTCTTGTTTCGTTTGACCCGCTCACTCATCAAGCTTCCACCCAGCTCGTTAGGCGTCAAACTATCATCATAATTCATAAGATGGTTAGATTAGTCATTATCAATTATGACTACTCCATCTAACGGGTCTTATGTCGACTTTATCACTCGATTAAATCATTGGTTTGTTTGACTTCCTAAAAGTCAATTGATCTATCAACATATTCAAACGCACATTTCACATGGAATTTCAACATTTTAGCTTCATTTAGGCATTTTAACAAACACCTAGTGGGCATAATTTCACTAAATAAAAATCAAGTTTCATGACTAACTATTTAGCCAAGATTAAACAATTCTTGCAAGTTTAATATATCTAGTATGCATAATAACATCTAGATTCACCTCATGTAGATAAATAACACACAATTTATAATCAAATTTCTAGTGTTCTTCATCATTCTACAACACCCATTTAACACACATATAGGAATTCACCAAATCATTCAAGTCATAGCATCATATGTATGATTTTCACTTAGGGTTTAGTTCCTAAGCATGTGTACATCACTAACTTAGCCATAGCTCCTCTAATCCTTACATAATTCACGGCGAATTATGATGCTAACTCAAATTTTGCAACTTCACGAATCATCAAATTTTTACACACCTTATGATCCCCACGACTAGGTGATCACGAATTTGTAATCATGCAGACGATTCGGGCTTGATTTGAGCTTCAATTTGGAGGATTTTATGAGAATTAGGGTTTGTAGAGAAACCCATGGTCGCTCCTCTGGTTCTGTTCGATCCCACACCTGTGTGTGGTGTTAATATATATATTTTTTTTGTTTTAATTAAAAACTAGTTTGCTTTTTAACACCTTTGGCCCCTCAATTATTGTCAGGTTCTTACTCTAGGTGTTTTTAACCCACTCACATACCGTCATGAGACTTTTAACTAACCAGGTTGATATTCCTAGTTAACTTAGTTAGTTCCGGGAGTTGTAACCCGTTTATTTTATGTCCCGTTAACTCGGGTCCCTTTTTATAAACTTTTTCTTCTCGAAGTATTTATCCTCTTTCCAGTTAATATTAAGTTTATTTATTTAAAATTCTATAATATTTATCGGGTTAATTTTTACCACTAACGGTATTTTACCCGTCATGAGTATTAACGTGGTTTGGTTACCAAACCCGTTTTCGGGGTGTTACAAGTCTACCCCCCTTAAAGAGGTTTCGTCCTCGAAACCTTTCTTACATAGTTCATCGAGTTCTAAACTCAATGCGTTTGACATGAGTAATCTTTTAAGCATTACTCATACTTTAACCAATTGTTAGTATTACCAGAAAAATTATGGTAATATCTTTTTGGTTACAGACTTCTACGTACCTCATACGACATAATGTAACTTGAAATAACGTAATTCCGTTATTTCTACTAGTTTAGTTAACTTAGCGATATCCATCGCTTTTATATATTATCGAACTCTTTGTGAATCCGTTACCTTGACCCGTTTAAAGGTCTTTAGTGAAATCTTTCTCTTTTAGCAACTATTTCTTTTGTTTTCAAATTCTTTTATTCGGTTCAGTTACTCCGAATCCTCCGCTTACGAGCAAACCAAATTTCTCGATTTGAATTGCTGACCTTCACCGGCCTCACTAACTAGACTTATTAGTCCAGTTACTTTTTACCGCTCGCTTGGTTATAATGCTATTCTACTTCACATTACATTTCTTAACCGTGATCGTGTCGCATCATGTTTAATTTATATATCTACCTTTCATTTTCGAAAAGATCACTTTTCGAATATATCGTCTTGCGCCTATCAGCGTCAAGACTTGAATTCTTTCATGCTTACTATTCAATTTCCTATCAGAATTTATATTTGTAAAAATGTTATTTCTTACGAAAACTGAATTTTAGTCTAACGTTTTTCTCTTTAACTATGTCAATTACTCGTATCAAGGAAATTGACAACCCATAATTTATTGTTTTCCGTTCTCGTTTTACGCGTGGAATCGTAACTAGTTCCCTCACCTTACACTATTGACCCGTAGGTTCCTTCACTTAACCTCATAGACTATTTCCTTAAGCTTTCATCTCTTTAAGACGAGGCCCTTATGATCCCTTTGCTTCAATTCATGACCCGTGGGTCATTTTGGCCCCGTAGACCTTTACACTAATTAATATCCCGTAGGTTATGATGATCCCGTAGATCATCTTTTATTCTAGTCTTTATTCAATTGTCTATTTATACATATATAGCTTTAAAGCATCCTTTGTTATGTTTGGAATCATTTAATTTTGCTTTTGAACTTTAGTTGACCTTGACCGTAGTCTAAGGTTTCATTTGTTTACTTTCGGACTATCTTTTCCGACTTTACGATTTCTAACGTCATTTACACGTCGGTTTGTCCTACGCTTACCGTTACCCGGTTCATACTTATACTCCTTTACAACCCATTACCCGGGTCCTTCTATCTTTTTGTTTTTAGCTTTCCGGTTTCACCGGTTTGCGTTTTCCTATTATATTAAGCGTTATTCCTTAATTGACTCGTTTGACTCATTTTGGGTGAATTTTCATCACTTATGAATGTCAAACTTTATTCTTTATTTGACCCGTCCAACTTTGAAATGGTTGAACGTAATTACCAAAATTTATGTTTGTGAAAATTCTTGTCATCTTTTAGTCATGACTCATATTCCGAGTCTTTTGACTTTCTATTTCGCGTTCCTGTTTCTCAGTCTACGCATGCGTTTAATTCCTTACCCATCAACCAGGTGTCTTACCGAAATCGTTATCATTGCACCCCCTTCCGATATGCATTAAGACTTTGTTTCGATTTACTTGGTCATCTTTGCGAAATCCGTCGCTTTTATTCGACCATGTCTTTTATTCTTTACGTGACCACCCTTGGCGGCCTTATTAATTTTGAGTGACGATTATCTTCTTTATCCTTTCTTTACTATGACTAAAGTTAACAACCTTGATTATCTTTTTTTTTTTTTGTGGGCAACACCTTTGTTTTTATGACCCGGCGGATCATCTATACTTTGGTTTTACTTGCCCATTTTGTTCACCATGGCCCTTTCGTCCAAGATGACTTATTTTCGTGAATTTTCTTTTGATCATTCATTTATATCATCATTTACATTAATCATTTTCCCTTCTCTCGGGCTCATTATTCTAATGTAATACTCTTCCGTCACCCGGCTGTGTGTTTACATTATTATCAACTATTTTGTTCATTTGTTTCATTTGGGTACTTTTTAATTTGTCCCATTCACCCCGTCCTTACTACATCGGATGTAAATGTGCCCGCTATAAGAAGTTCACGGTATCATATGCCACTACTTACTTGGCCAGAGTAAGCGGTTAACACATGACACGCATGACCTTTTTATAGTTTTCACATCACGCCCTATGTAAGTAATGCCTCTATTTGTTTCTCTTGGAAACAATATCCCGAATACATTTTCTATTCGGGTTTTTCCAAGTTTTTAATCTACATATGCAACTTTCAATTTCTACATATTCGTTGCACATTACTATTGGTGCAATTAAATTTAAAATGTGCACCTGGTAATGCTTGCCCTAACGGGCTTCTCCTTGCCATTAACTTATTCGCAATCGTTGCGCGATTTAGGTCCTTGGTGAGCGTGCTCTATTTGTCGTACTTTGGACCGTTCCTCTGTCAAATCCATGATTTGTTAAATTCTCGCTATCTTCATATGCGAGTGTCCTTCAATCTAAAACGTTTACAATAGTTAGTAATTTCGACATTAATGGACGCCCGTATTATAATACGAGGTTTTTTTACTATACGCGTCAATGCGCGTAATTTCATTGACTATGTCAATCCGATTTGATTGAGGTAACGTGTAATACACGATAACTTTATGTGTTGTTTATAACACTTTAACTCGTATTAACTGTTAATATACATATAACTTACCGTATTTTGCGATCAAGCCTCGAACCGAACACATTTGTCAACAACCTTGAGCTCTGATTACCAACTTGTAACACCCGTCTAATTATTTAACGGTTTTCGTTTAAGTTACGAAAATAAACATGAATTTATATGTATATATTGTCAAATAATGCGGGTGATTTAAAACTTTTACAACTTGAAAATAATACAATTTAATATCTACTGAATTGTCATTTTAAATGACGACGAAACAACGTGCAGAAGCTTTAATCTCGTGTGTTCGGTTCTTGCACGCTGCTTGATCTTCATCCGGGTATTCCTGACATTCGCCTAAAATCAAAACCAACTCAAAAGTTAGTTTTGATAATCAAGTAACGAGGTTAAACGAGTTTGGAGCTCAAAATAAATGAAATACAAAATTAATTTTTTTTTTGCCAGCGGACTGTCTTACGGACCGTAAGCCTGGACCCTTACGGTCCGTAAGCATGTCTCGCGCCACGCGACGTCACCTGGTCACTCCTTCGCGCCACGTGAGGGATACCTTTTTCCAACAAGATCAGAGTTGTGTCCTGCATTTTTCAGCAACAACGGTTTTTACAGAAACGGCCATAACTTCTTCGTTATTGATCCGTTTTACGCGATTCTTTTTCCTACGCGACTATAATTTAATTCTCCATCCTATGGAGTTAAAATCCGACATCCGGATTAACAAAATTTCAGGCTTTTAAGCCTTCGGCTTACTACCCTTTTTACCAAATATTGACCCATTCATGATTTTATCACACCAACATGTTCATTTGATCTTTAAACTCATAAAATTCATTATTTCAATATGCCCTATCATATTAATCTCAAATGACGGGTTTCTTACATAATAAAATTCCGTTTACGCTTAAATGCTTGTTTTGACCCGTTAAGGGTATTTACGCATTTTAGTCTAGAACTTGTGCTTTTCTTTTGACGCTACAAAATTCCATGTCTAATTAACTACAAATATTCCACCACAACTATTTTGTGGCGGATTTAACATAATGAACCCTTTTTTTTCAAATTTTACCCATCGGTTGATCATTTTACGCAAATGACCATTTTGGAGCATTTGACCCACGAATATAAATTCCTATGACATTTATTCATATTTAATGATTCCATAATCTTAATGTAAGTTCCTAATCAACCCCTATGGGTCGTTTGCCCGATATACCCTTCAAGGGTGTTTTGGTTAACTTTAGTCCCTCACTTTACTACGAAGGACTTTCGCTAAATATTTGACCAAAAATTATATGTCTAACCAAAAGCTTGTATATACGTACCTGGCTCGGGTCAAAGTATTGACCCGTTTACATAACTTTTGCTTTAAATCTTTCTAGTTAAAGCAATGCATGCTTATATTATTTCCTGTGATTACAAAACTCAACAAGCGATTGTCAAATGGTGTTAACAACACCATTTAACCCATTTAGTCTAATTGATCATTTGTCCGCATGAGATGGTATTTCATTACCATTCCATCCCTTTAACCTATTCCGGTTTTCCCTTGAACTCGTTTTGCTTAAAACCGTTTTTATTGGTTCGTCATTACATGACTAATTTACCATTTTAACCCCTTTTACCCTAACTCATGATTTCTTATCATTTTCCCCTTGTTCCGACTCTCATTGAATCGTGTCGGAACATTCTATACCAACCTCTTAGTAGCATTCATATGCAATACTTAGAATTATGTAATTTGTACATAATGTAAAGGGGCGTAAGCTTTACTTACCTCGCATCCAAATTACGCTTTTCCTTTCCTTCTTAATTCGTTTGACCCGCTTACTCATCAAGATTCCACCCAGCTCGTTAGGCGTCAAACTATCATCATAATTCATAAGATGGTTAGATTAGTCATTATCAATTATGACTACTCCATCTAACGGGTCTTATGTCGACTTTATCACTCGATTAAATCATTGGTTTGTTTGACTTCCTAAAAGTCAATTGATCTATCAACATATTCAAACGCACATTTCACATGGAATTTCAACATTTTAGCTTCATTTAGGCATTTTAACAAACACCTAGTGGGCATAATTTCACTAAATAAAAATCAAGTTTCATGACTAACTATTTAGCCAAGATTAAACAATTCTTGCAAGTTTAATATATCTAGTATGCATAATAACATCTAGATTCACCTCATGTAGATAAATAACACTCAATTTATAATCAAATTTCTAGTTTTCTTCATCATTCTACAACACCCATTTAACACACATATAGGAATTCACCAAATCATTCAAGTCATAGCATCATATGTATGATTTTCACTTAGGGTTTAGTTCCTAAGCATCTGTACATCACTAACTTAGCCATAGCTCCTCTAATCCTTACATAATTCGGGGCGAATTATGATGCTAACTCAAATTTTGCAACTTCACGAATCATCAAATTTTTACATACCTTATGATCCCCACGACTAGGTGATCACGAATTTGTAATCATGCAGACGATTCGGGCTTGATTTGAGCTTCAATTTGGAGGATTTTATGAGAATTAGGGTTTGTAGAGAAACCCCTGGTCGCTCCTCTGGTTCTGTTCGATCCCACACCTGTGTGTGGTGTTAATATATTTTTTTTTGTTTTAATTAAAAACTAGTTTGCTTTTTAACACCTTTGGCCCCTCAATTATTGTCAGGTTCTTACTCTAGGTGTTTTTAACCCACTCACATACCGTCATGAGACTTTTAACTAACCAGGTTGATTATTCCTAGTTAACTTAGTTATTTCCGGGAGTTGTAACCCGTTTATTTTATGTCCCGTTAACTCGGGTCCCTTTTTATAAACTTTGTCTTCTCGAAGTATTTATCCTCTTTCCAGTTAATATTAAGTTTATTTATTTAAAATTCCTTAATATTTATCGGGTTAATTTTTACCACTAACGGTATTTTACCCGTCATGAGTATTAACGTGGTTTGGTTACCAAACCCGTTTTCGGGGTGTTACAGTTTCGTCAAAGTCTATTCCCTCTTTTTTACTATAGCCCTTAGCAACAAGCCTAGCTTTATATCGCTCTATCTCACCCGCCGACCTATACTTTATTTTGTAAACCCACTTACACCCTATAGGCTTTCTACCTGTAGATGGCTCTACAAGATTCCATGTGTTATTTCTAAACAAGGCTTCCATCTCCTCGTTCATAGCCCGAACCCAATTTGGATCCAAGGCGGCCTCGCTATATGTTCTAGGTTCAACACTTCTATTTAGAGCAGATGAGAAGCACATATTTTCAGTGGACAAATTAGAGTAGTTGACTACTCTTTCAAGACCATATTTGACTTTTCCTTCCACCACTTAATCTTGTAATTTTTTTGGAACCGATACATTCCGAGTAGATCTCCTAGTTGTTGGCTGAACCCCGCCCTTAGGAGGTGTGACTTCTTCATTTGAATTACCGGAAGTGTCAGCTTCCCCAGAATTTTAACTCGAACTATCGGGTTGGTGTTCAAATAAAATACCTTCAATTATATCATAACTTGAAGGTTGATGATCACTACCGGTATTGTCACTTGTATCCCTCCCCTCATCATTGGGTCTTTTAGCATCCCCATACTCTTCAGTGTCATAAAGATTAAAAAAGTTTAAGGTATTTAACATCAAATCCGAGGTAGACTCATTTTGACACAAGATTTTATTTTCTTTGAAAGGAAATTCGTTTTCATAAAATTTCACATCCCTTGAAAAAAATATTTGTTTTTGTTCAATACTCCACAACTTAAAACCTTTTTTTGATTTGAATATCCCAAAAAAAAACACATTTTTCAGCACGATTTTCAAACTTATTTGAATTATTTAAAATCGTACTAAAACAAAGACAACCGAAGTTACGGAGATGATTAAGAGAGGGTTTAAAGCCATGAATCAACTCATACGGAGACTTACCATTTAATATAGAGGAGGGAGTCCTGTTTACAAGATAAGTGGCGATTAGAATACACTCAGACCAGAATCTAATGGGTAGACCCCCATGGAACAATAAAGCTCTAGCAACGTTTAACAGGTGTCTATGCTTTCTTTCGACTATTCCATTCTGTAGTGGAGTATATGGACATGTGGTTTGATGAATAATCCCATTTAAATTTCGAAAATTATTCATTTTACTATTCACAAACTTAGTGCCGTTATCGCTCCTAAACGTTTTAATGTTTTTTTCCAAATTGGTTTTTTATTAAATTGAAAAAGAATTCTATAAATTCAAAAACTCCATTTTTATGTTTTAATTGGAAAACCCAAACAACACGTGAATAGTCATCCACAACAGTTAGAAAGTATCTATAACCTTCTCTACTTTGAACCCTATATGGTCCCATACATCTAGATGAACGAGTTCTCCTATTTCCATAGATTTATGATCGCTTAATGGAAACGGCTCCCTATGTTGCTTAGCTTTATGACAAATTTCACATGGATAATCAGTTATGATATTCTTTAGGTTTAGGCTATCCTTCAAAATATTAAGAACAGGGTGAGACGGATGTCCTAACCTAGAATGCCATAGGTTCATAGAGTCATAACTATTAAAACACATTGTTAGTGGCTTAGATGCATTATCACAAAAATATTGGCCATCAACTTGATTACCAGTCACTAGGGTGCTCTTTGTGTGAGAATCCTGGATATAACAGTTTGTTTCATCAAATAACACTTGTAACTTGTTATCTTTAGCAAGTTTGTAGACAGACATAAGATTTACATGATACTCTGGCACAACAAGCACGTCATACAAGATAACCTTTTGTTTAATCTAAAGTTACCAATTTTAATTACTTTAGCATCAGTGCCATTAGGATGTTTAATTTTAATATTATATTCAGAAACATCAATTTTGTTGAAAACATCTTTCTCAGACATAACCATGTGCTGGTTAGCGCCAGAGTCAATCACCCAATTACACCCATTTGATTCAGACATATTACTAGAGAAGTCAAAGATTCGTTTGAAAGTATTAACACAGAAAAAATTACCTCCCATATTGGCAATTTGAGAAGTTCCCCCAGATTTTTCATTTAACAAACCTAACAACTTAGACACTTGCTCAGGAGTTAGAGTAGAAGCAGTTGAAGAAGAAGAGGGGTCAGGGACATATTTAGAAGACAAATGACTATTAAAATTTGATAACTTGTTTCCTTGACCATCTTTAGATTTGTAGTTTGGTGGATATCCAACAATTTCAAAACATCTATCCATTGTGTGACCAATCTTATTACAATGGGTGCACTTCAAGTTAGGATTTGGCCCTTTGTTAATTTTTTTCTTATTATCAACGTTTTGATTGGTTTTAGCCACAAAGCCAAAATTTTGTGATTGATTTTTTGAAGAAGATTTTGAATTTTGATGCGACTCTTCCCTTGAGATAGTAGCAAAAGCAGATTTAACAGAGGGAAGCGGGTCACTTGTTAAAAGATTTGAACCAACTTGTTGGTACTCATCGTCAAGACCCATTAAAAATTGCATAAGTTTTATAAGATGATTAAAATCATTGAATTCTTTTGATGCCTGGCAGGTACATGAGAGTAATTGAACCATTTGATCGAATTGTTTCTACATTATATTAAGTTTATGATATAGTCAGCTACAGCTGCTTGATTTTTATTTAAAGAGTTTATTTTTTGATATAGACTAAAAATAACAGATCCATCAATTTAGTCATATGTTTCTTTTAAGTCCTGCCAGATTTCGGAAGCAAGTGTAGAATAGACTTGACCCATGTATAACTCATCAGCAACAAAATTAAGAATCCAAGTGATCACAATAGAGTTACATCTATCTCACTGCCTAGCTAGCACATCATTACCTTCTACCCGCTTATAAGACCCATCAATAAAACCTATCTTATTTTTTACTTGTAAAGCAAGTTTCATAGAGTTAGCCCAGAGAGTGTAATTTTCAGAACCCTTAAGTTTTATGCTCACGATCGTAAGATTACTAGAGTCACTAACATGGAGGTAAAGCGGGTCACTAGCATCAAGTTTGCTAATAAGAGTTTCAGACACAGTAGATGACACATCAGAGTTAGGCATTTTTTTAAATGAGAAAAAATCACACAAGAACAATTAACCAGAAAGTGGACGATAAAACAAACTAGAATGCAATCAGAAACTTAAAAGGAATAAAGAAATACTTACAACCAGGGTACCCAAGTAGTATTCCAATATTATGAGAATTCGTAACCACTATTAGAGAATAGAGACAGTAGGATATCACCTTGTGTTTTTAGAGGTAAAGGCCCAACTTCGTAGAGTCAGACAGCAGCAGAATGAACATGACCGCCAGGAGCTTGTTTAATTGATCCCAATCATGACAAAATTCAATAAGAGTCAGAACCAACAGTCCCACACAAACCCAACAGGGATAGAGTTTTTAATCAGAAGACAGATCGGCAGAACCACCTCCAGCAAATTGTCGAACAAAGTTTCAAAGGAAACCTTCAAGAGTAATATAGAGCCTTAGGCTCTGATACCATCTCAAAAAATACCAATGATTTTATTTAAACCAGAATACAAGAGACAATGAGCACAATAGAACAGAGGCTCTAGTAGATAATAGAAATTACAATTGATGATCTGAACAAACAGCCATAGATCCCCTTTTATATTTGCTGGGAATCAATGTGAGAAAGGAAAGGAAAGAATAGCACAAGAATCAACAGAGATGAAACAAGGCGTTGATTTAGGAACCACAAAAGGAAAGACAGCCTGCACCGGACAGGAACACAACTTGCACCAGCAACACTTTCTAGAATGGAAGCCTTAGACAACGGCTCTGAACTTGAACTGATCTAGACATGGCTGCACTATGAGGCCTTCTTGAACCTATAATAGAATAAAATAGAAAGCCCAGAGTATAAACCTGAAAAGACCCAAAAAATAAAAAATAAGCCCATAATAAAGGGAGCCCAATTAAATTGATAGAATATGAAGTTTTAACAGTGCTTAGTGCCACATACTTGATCAATCGGTTTCCTACACAATTTCTAGATGGGAAAACTTCAATTGAGGTTCTTACGGGTCAACCACCTGCATATGATCATTTGAGAACATTCGGTTGTTTAGCTTATGCCTCTACACTTAGTCGTGGTCGGTACAAGTTTAAACCAACCAAGAGCTCTCCCTTGTATCTTTCGTGGTTATCCTCTTAATAAAAAAAGGGTTACAAGTTATACAATCTTCATACACATCAAGTCTTTATTTCCTGTGATGTTGTTTTCTTTGAAGCTTTATTTCCATCTATTACAACATCAAAAGACTCATTCATCTTCCCTTCTATAGATCACGTTTCTCAAATTTTTTATGAATGTTCCATGGATGATTTACATGCTACTTCTATTTCAGTTCCTAATCAACTCCATGTTCCAATGTGCCTTCTGATTCCTCTCCACCTGTTTCTTTTTCAACTCATATTCCTAATTCTGTTCCTCTTAAAAGATCCTCAAGAACCACTATTCCACCTTCCTACTTAAGGGATTATGTTTGTTCTCATTCTTGCACCTCAGCTGATTCATCTCAATTCTGTTTTCACACCATCACTAATCCTTTTTCTTTTCCTGATTCTTCTTGTTCTCCTAAAGATCTTCATTCGTCTAATCAAACACTTATACAGATTATTGACATTTTTCATGAGCCTTCTTCTTATAAAGAGGCTGCTCAAATTCCAGCATGGCAAGATGCCATGAATGTCAGATTTGCAGCTCTAGAAGAAAACCATACCTGGGATGTTGTTCTCTACCATTTGGTAAAAATGCAATTAAATGTAATTGGGTCTACAAGGTTAAACATAAGGCAGATGGGTATGTGGAAACGTGTAAAGCACGACTGGTGGTTTGTGATGATTAGGGATGCAAACGAGCCGAGCGGCTCGCGAGCTACTCGAGATCGGCTCGTGAAAAAGCTAGAAATGAGTCGAGCCTTATCGAGCCTGAGCCGAGCTTGAGCCTAAAAACAAAGCTCATTTGTTTATCGAGCCCGAGCTCGAGCCTCGCATGTGAAGCTCGTTAGGCTCGTCAAGCCTTGGTGTAAACGAGCCAAGTCGAGCTGAGCTTATTTAAATTTTTTTACAAGCCGACCTCGAACCCAAAAATAAGCTTATTTAGTAAATGAGCCCGAGCCCGAGCTTCACTTATCGAGCTCGCGAGCTTGAAAAGTCTATATTTATATTATTTTTATTTAATATACAAATTAATATATAATAAAAGAGCCGAGCTCGAGCTTGAGAAAATACAAACGAGCCGAGCTCGAGCTTTGAAAACAAAGCTCGAATCAAGCCGAGCTCGAGCTTTGAAAACAAAGCTCGAATCGAGCCGAGCTCGAGCCCGAGCTCTCATAAGTTAATCGAGCTCGAGCCTGGTCGAGCTCGGGCTCAGCTCGGCTCGTTTGCACCCCTAGTACTGATGATACTCAATAGGCTGGTATAGAATATACAGAAACTTTTTCTCCTGTCATCAAGATGACTACAATTTGCAGTCTTGTTAATTTTGCTAATAAAAGAAATTGGCCTCCTTTTCAATTAGACGTGAATAATGTTTTTTTGCATGTTGACTTGGATGAGGACATATACATGTTACTAAAAATCCTTGTATAATCTAAAACAGGCTTCTCGCCAACGGTATGGCAAGTTATCTTCTACTCTCAAATCAAAAGATTTCATTGGATCTCAAAATGACCATTCTATCTTTTCAAAGTTCATGGGCTCATTAGTTGTACATGTTGTTGTATATGTTGATGATATTTTGGTGACCGGTAATAATCAACAAGAAATTACCAATCTTAGAGATTTTTTACATTCTTCTTTCAAGATTAAAGACCTTGAGCATCTCAATTATTTTCTCGGTATGGAAGTTTTGTACACTTCCCAAGGGGTCATTATGTGTCAACGAAAGTTTGCCAAAGATTTATTATCAGAATTCAAAGTTTCCGATCTGCCTATTAACAATAGTCCAAAACCTCATCATTTGCAATTAAAGGCTAATGAAGGAGATTTGCTATAAGATCCTTTACAATATAGAAGGCTTGTGGGCAAACTAAACTATCTTACTCATACTCGTCTGGATCTTGCATTTGCTGTGCAATTTCTAAGTTAATTCATGCAAGATCCTCGTTTACCTTATTGGGATGCAGCTCTACATACTCTTGCATATGTCAAAGGCACTTCATCACAAGGGTTATTATATAATAAAAATCCCACCTTTGATCTACAAGCCTTTTGTGATTCAGATTGGGCATCTTGTCCAAATACCCGTAATGTGGGTACTTATTCGAACTTGCAGCGGAATTGAGAGGGTAATTTGGTTTCATGTTCATGATTGAGAATAACAAGTATGTGCAGGAAATAAAGCAAGAGATGGACAAAATGAACGAAATTCAGAATGTCTTGGTGTTGGCAAAAGTTGCCGGCAAGTATCTATATATACATGAATCATGGCGGTTACACTGTGGTTAGATTTGGAGGGAACAACTGCCATTTGAAACGGTGTCACTAAAACCAACACAACCATCCGCTTATTATCGATATATACATATAAACATATGTTTAATTATCCTAAATATACATAATACAAATATAATTAAGTTTATATTCTATTACACTCCCCTAAACATGATTATATTTGTGAGAGTGCATCAGGACACTTCGGTTTGCATCATCTACGGCCTTTTTCACTTGCTTGAAATCGAATCTTCTCTTCTTCTGCATTTTTTTCAGCCCATGCCAGTCATTACCTGCATAGAATGCATAGTGTTCACCTTCTTTCTCAGCAATGCAACTTCCACTTGAGTTCCCTTCCATCCGATCAGCATCTGTTCTCCGTTGATCATCTTGGCTTCGGATTTGACTCTCGTCTACTACACTCTTCTCCGTCTCTTTCTCATACACTTTCTGCTGTGTCGTCTTAAACTTGTAATAATACACTAGAACGTCAAGGTACATTGCATACATTAACCTCATAAACTCACCATCTTGATACTCGAACCCCATGTCCTTTGCAATCACAACCCATAATTGTTTTCAGTAACATTTATGTGTCCTCCTTCTCTTTTCACCATTAAATATAATTCAAGTAGATTGATTTTCTGATTGTCGGAAGCATACACCGGAATTGGTCTGTTTGATATTTTCAACTTATTCGTTAAGAACCAGTCTACCATTTCATCGAATTTAGTTTCCAGATTGAACTTGTATTTTCGAACATAATCAACGTCTTCTAACATTTCAAGGAATGCTTTACAGTCTTGAAATTCTTTAAACGTCATTGCTTGAAGAATCATAATGTTCCAATCAGGTTCACTCGAAGACAAATCCAGATTTTCGATATATTTGTTCAAATAACCTGTTTTGTATTCTTCATGATCTGATTCAAGGTTAATTATTGATTGTCTTTCTTTCATTCCAATCTCGTCTTCCTTTGTTAAACCGGAAATTTCATTCCTTTTATTCAAAACGAGAACACTAAAAGTGGGAAAAATCCTGCATTTTTCTCCAATGATTTTTACTGTATAACCTTAAATCACTAATTGATCCAGACTTAGAACATTTCGATCTAATTCAGGGGTATAGAACACGCTCTGAATTCGAAATTTATCATTTCCTGACATCACATCTACAGCCCCGATTCCTCTTATAAAGAAGAAATTGTTTTCACCAGTTTTGGTTTCTACTCCGAACATGTTTTTAATTCTCTTAAAGACATCTAAATTACCCGCGTAGTGATGTTTAAAATTGGTGCTTACATACCAGATCTCAGACCACAAGCCTCCTTCTGTACCGGTGACTATGAAATTCATCCCGTGATCTTCTTTGGCTTCTTGTTGTTGAATGCCGGTATTGATGGCTTGACGGATCAATTGGGTTGCTTCATCGTTTTCCTTTGTTTTACATGAAATGATTTGATGACCGGGCTCGTTACAATAGCAACATCTTTTGTGAAGTGAATTTGTCTTCCGTCGTTCCTTCTTTTCATCATAGCTATGCTTGCAGGGCATCACAGATGACGTTGGTTTGAGATAATCATCATATTCAACCATGGCTCTGATACCACTTTGTGGGTACTTATTCGAACTTGCAGCGGAATTGAGAGGGTAATTTGGTTTCATGTTCATGATTGAGAATAACAAGTATGTGCAGGAAAGAAAGCAAGAGATGGACAAAAATGAACGAAATTCACGATGTCTTGGTGCCGGCCAAAGTTTTCGGCAAGTATCTATATATACATGAATAATGGCGGTTACACGGTGGTTAGATTTGGAGGGAACAACCGCCATTTGAAACGGTGTCACTAAAACCAACACAACCATCCGCTTATTATCGATATATACATATAAACATATGTTTAATTATCCTAAATATACATAATACAAATATAATTAAGTTTATATTCTATTACGTAAATCAGTCAGTGGTTTTTACATTGCTCTTGGTAGTTCTCCTATTTCTTGGAAATCAAAGAATCAACCTAAGGTTTCTTTGAGCTCTGCAGAAGCTGAATATCATTATCTTAGAGGGGTTCCTGCTGAGTTAGCATGGTTAACTCGTTTGTTAACTGAACTTCATGTTCCTAATATCACACCTGTTACTTTAAAGTGTGATAGCCAAGCCGCAATTCATATTGCTAAAAATCCTGTATTTCATGAGCGCACCAAGCACATAGAACTTGACTGTCATTTTGTGAGAGAAAAGCTACAAGAAGGAATCAAGGATTGATTTCTCTCATACATACTCGAACTCATGACCAATTGCCGACATTTTTACAAAGAGTTTATCCAGTTCTCAGCATCATCTTCTTCTTTCCAAGTTAGGGTTTTCTACACCTCCAACTTGAGGGGGGATGTGAAGATTATGACTGCCACGTGTCATTTATTAGCTAGCCTAGTTGTTTAGTTAGTTAAATTGTTAAGTTAGTTCTTGTATTTCTTCAATTCAATTCATTCAGTCATTTTTCTCTGATTACAGTTACATATTATACTTCATGACATCCACGCTGAGGGTATGGTACTCAGCGAGACATTTCAAGTGGCAACCATGATCGAGAAATTACCTCCTGCTTGGGTGGATTTTAAGAATTATCTTAAACACAAGCGAAAGGAAATGTCGGTGGAGGAACTTGTTGTTCGTCTTCGTATAGAAGAGGACAACAGGGTGGCCCAAAAAGGCACCATTTTGCAAGCTTCAGCTAAAGCAAACATGGTGGAAGTTAGGGAGTCCTCAAAGGGCAATAAGGGCAAGGGTAAAAACAACAACAAGGGGAAAGCAAAGGTTAACAACCTTGGACCTAAAAAGGGGGCTGTGAAAAAGAAGCCTGCGCCTTTCCAAGGTACTTCTTACAATTGTAACGAGACGGGGCACCGTGCTAACCAATGCAAGAAACCTAAGCGTGAGCGTGCGCACATGGTTGATGAGGATGGTATGCCTCTGCTTGCAATGATAACCGAGGAAGCGACTATGATTGAAGAAGTCAACACGATGGGTGAAAACCCAAAAGGATGGTTCGTTGACACGGGTGCAACCCGCCATGTTTGTGGAGACAAGGCTCTTTTCTCTACATTCAAGGAAGCGTCGGGTGAAGAAAAGCTTTATATGGGGAATAAAGCGACCGCAAGCATCAAGGGGGAAGGCACAGTCGTTTTGAAGATGACTTCGGGCAAGGAGCTTACCTTGCAAATGTGCTTTATGTCCCAGAGATACGGAAGAATCTAGTGTCGGGATGGATGCTCAACAAGTTTGGATTTCGTCTAGTGTTTGAATCGGACAATTTTGTCTTGTCTAGACGTGGAATGTTTGTTGGAAAGGGTTATGCACTTAATGGTATGTTTAAAATGAATGTAATGGTTGTAAACCAAAACAAAAGTTTGAATGAAATTTCTACTTCTACTTACATGATTGAGTCTTCTTAATGTTTGGCATGGTAGACTAGGGCATGTAAATTTTAATTCATTACGACGTTTAATTAAATTAAACTTGATACCAACATTCCATATCGAGTCCAATCACAAATGCGAGACATGTGTTGAATCCAAACTTACGAGATCATCGTTTAAATCGGTTGAACGAATAACCGAACCCCTTGATTTAATTCCTACCGATGTGTGTGATTTAAAAGCGGTTCCTACGCGTGGAGGAAATAAGTACTTCATCACGTTTATTGATGATTGTACGAAATATTGCTACGTGTATTTACTTAAGAGTAAAGACGAAGCAATAGAGAAGTTTATCTTGTACAAAAATGAAGTTGAGAATCAACTTAAAAAGAAGATAAAAGCTTTGAGAAGCGATCGAGGAGGTGAATATGTTGCACCTTTTGCGGATTTATGCGCAAAAAGTGGCATTGTACATGAGTGTACACCTCCTTATTCTCCACAATCAAATGGCGTTGTGGAACGAAAGAACCGCACATTGAAAGAAATGATGAACGCCATGTTGATAAGCTCGGGAGTGAACCGAGAAATGTGGGGGGACGCCATTCTCTCAGCAAACTATCTTTTGAACAAGATACCTTTGAAAAATAGGGACGAAACTCCATATGAGTTATGGAGAAAAAGGAAGCCTTCATACAAATACTTAAAAGTGTGGGGGTGCCTAGCTAAGTTGATTCTACCACCTCCTAAGGCTCTTAGGATAGGACCCAAAACTGTTGATTGCATTTTCATTGGATATGCACATCAAAGTAGCACACATCGTTTTCTTGTACATGAGTCCAAGAATCCCGATGTACATAAACACACTATCATGGAGGCAAATCCTAACGTTGTCTCATATTTTGAGAATGTGTTTCCTATGTTAGGACAAACACATGCGACTTCATCAAGAGCAGTTGATGAAGCAGGTCCAAGTTCCTCTACATGGTTAGATGAAGCAGGACCAAGTTCATCTACGCGATTAGATGAAAGACATGAACGACCCGAGGTCGAGGAGGGTGAGCTTAAACGAAGTAAACGACAAAGGGTTGAAAAATCTTTTGGTCCAGACTTCATGAGCTATATGGTTGAGGGTGAGCCCAATACCTACCGCGAAGCGGTTACCTCCGCAGAAGGACCTCAATGGCAAGAAGCAATTAAGAATGAAATTGATTCTATATTGCAAAATCATACTTGGGAGTTAGTAGATCTTCCACCTGGTTGTAAACCACTTGGATATCGTTGGATATTCAAAAGGAAGATGAAAGCCGATGGAAGTATTGATAAATACAAGGCAAGGTTAGTAATCAAAGGATTTAGACAAAAGGAGGGTCTAGATTACTTTGATACTTACTCGCCTGTAACACGGATAACCTCTATACGATTGGTTCTTGCAATTGCGGCTCTAAGAAATTTGGAAGTTCACCAAATGGATGTAAAGACCACCTTTCTAAATGGCGATTTAGAAGAAGAAATTTACATGGAACAACCCGAGGGTTTTTCCGCCCCAGGTAACGAGGGCAAAGTATGTAAATTGGTCAAGTCTTAGTATGGCTTGAAGCAAGCTCCAAAACAATGGAACCAAAAGTTTGATCATGTCATGATTGACATTGGTTTCAAAATAAATGAGTGTGACAAGTGAGTTTATTTTAAAGACACACCAAGGGGTTATGTAATTTTATGTCTTTTTGTGGATGATATGCTTATCATTGGGAGTGATGATAACATGATCAACTCAACGAAAGACATGTTGAAAGCGAGGTTTGACATGAAAGACATGGGTCTCGCGGATGTGATTCTTGGAGTAAAAATCACTAGAACCCAAAATGGTCTTGTGTTGAGTCAATCTCACTACGTGGATAAGATCCTTGGGAAATTCAATTCGGACGATACGAGTATAGCTCGAACTCCAATTAATAATACCCAACGCCTAAGGAAGAATAGAGGCAAGAGTGTTTCTCAGTTAGAGTACTCAAGGATCATTGGTAGTCTCATGTATCTAATGACATGTACTAGACCCGACTTAGCATATGCAGTGAGCAGGCTAAGTAGATACACCAGTAATCCGAGCAAGGATCATTGGAAAGCTATCACGAGGGTGCTTAGATACATAAGATACACGAGAGACTATGGATTACATTATATCCGTGATCCAGCAGTGATCGAAGGATACACTGACGCGAATTGGATATCGGATATAAAGGATCACAGATCCACAAGTGGTTACGTGTTTACACTTGCTGGCGCAGCTATAGCTTGGAAGTCTTCCAAGCAAACGGTTATAGCTAGATCCACGATGGAATCTGAATTCGTCGCTTTAGATAAAAGCGGGGAAGAGGCGGAGTGGCTACGTCAATTTGTGGAAGATATTCCGAGATGCCAAAGCCATTGACGGCGATCTGCATACATTGTGACAATCAGTCTGCTTTTTCTAGAGCACAAAACATGATGTGCAATGGCAGATCAAGGCACATTCGACGTAGACACAACACGATACGACAACTTATCTCAACGGGTGTTATCTCGGTTGACTATGTGAGGTCAAAGGAGAACATTACGGACCCGTTAACAAACGGCTTAAGCACAGATAAGGTGTATAGGTTGTCAAGAGGAATGGGACTAAAGCCCATAGATGAAGGGAATATGAGGGAAACCCAACCTAGTTGACTGGAGATCCCAAGATCTAGGTTCAATAGGCAAACTTAATCATAAACCCAAAGGGAGTCACTGTGGGGGGTGCCCCAAAATTCAAAAAGGGAGTTGTATACTTCCTAGTCCATTCCAATCAGTGACATGAAGTAAGGTTAAGCATGTTGAGGTTAAGGATTTTGAGGAAATCCTGATTAACCATGATGCTTTTAATGATTCAGAGGAATCACCTATGTTAGAGAGAAGTGTGGTCACTTCGAATGGATTTGTGGGGATGCGCAAATCCTAGAGCTCTCGCAGAACCAGGAACGTGTTCCATGACCATGAACGGACACAACCATGAGGTCTTAACTCGACTAGGGAGAGTATTGTGTGAATGTATATTGTCGCCTACATAAATGGGGGATTATTCAAAGACCCCGCTTCACAAAAGAAGGTTCAAAGGTTACACCTACCTATCTTGCAATGCTCAACTATTGAACGTGTATCGTTGAAACTTGATAGATCGATTTCTATTCATGTGGGGGATTGTTGGAAATTTTGTGAAAATAGCATTTTTCACAAATATAGGAAAATGATTTTTTCCTATTTTGGACTAGAAATAAATATAATAAAATGAGCGGGTTTTATATATTTATTTGTGGGTATGTGTTCTATGTCGGAAGAGCTTCGCAACGAACTAAACCATGTCCAAAACGGAGCTAAGATGAATGAGATATCGATGCTCAAAATTTGGTGTTTGAAACTTGAATGCTGAAAAAGTGGGAAAGTGGCACCTTGTTCCACATCGGATGAGAGATGGAACTTAAAGGGGTATTTAAGTGGGAACTCTCCATCCTTATTGTTTCATGGAAGCACTCACTAGTGTACTCGCGAAGGGTGCGGAGCACCCTAACTCGCACTCGCACACGCGCGATCGTGGCGTGGGCGATGAAGCGCTTTGATGGCGCACTTTGCACTTCGCATCGCCGCGAGCCGCTTGAGAGCCGCCTTTGTATTTTTGACCACGTGCGCGTGGTGGAGCACAAGGGTTGCAAGGACCAAGTGGTAGTGGTAGGTGATGTGGCGCATGACGTGGCAGTCATGCGCATGCACGCGCGAGTACACATGGCATGGGGGCACGCGGTTGCGCATGGTGCATGGGCACTGAGGTGACGTGCGTGGCGCACCTAAGTGAGCCAAAACGACGCGACTGTGTGGCGTGCTCGTAGAGGCTACCAGGTGACATGGCGCACGCGCGCATGTGCGCATGGGACTGATGCGCACGCGCGCATGGCAGTGAGCCAACTGGACGCACCGCGCATGAGGGTGCAGACCTGCGCGCGCACGCGCAGAAGCTTCTAGCAGCAGTTAATGCTGTGCAGTTACGTTTCAGCATTCGAAACTGACAAAGTTAATGCGTTTGACTGAGAATTAAGTGACGAATTAAAGTGCATTAAAGACGTCTAATGCAGTTTAATTCTCCCATTTAATTTATTTTTCAGTTTCGAGTTCAACCTGATGTATAAATAGGAGGCTCCTTTCACCAGATTTAATACACCGAAATTCATAGCAACAATCTTTCTCTCTACAGAATTCTTCTTCATCTTCAAGCTTTCGAGGTACTCTTTCGGGTTGGAGTCAAGATCGGCAGTGCAACTGCTTCGGGCTGTTGTATCCTGGAAACAAACGTGTTCTCCTGGGAGACACGAAATTTGTTTTAAGGGACCCGTGTCTAACACGATCCTCAGCCAAGAACAATGTTTCTGTTCGTTTTTCTTGTTCTTGTTTTTCCTTTTCAGTTGTAATTGTATTGTATTTTATTTTCTTTCTGTAATTGTTTCAGTAACTCAAGTTAATAAAGATTTTATTTAATTTTGCACGAACGGATTCCTACAGCTATATAGGATGATTCACATGGAGAAGACACATAAGAGAAATGTAAAGCACTTAATTCAAATGAATATGAGACTGAAGGCTTAGATAGCTTTGGTGATGATGACCAATTAATGCTGTTATTTTTTAGTTATATTCGTGGTAGGGTGTTATTTTTTAAGCTTTCTTTGTCTACTATATAATTATTTTTATTTTTCCTATTATTGTGTTTTGTGACTAGGCGACTAGCAACCCCTTATGCGCTTGTGACTTTGAATAATGGTGAAAATTTAATACAAAGATCATTACATTTTCCTGCAGTTAGCCCAAAGACAATTACATAAATATGGTCAAGTATTGATATTAATTTTATTTTATGATTAATGATTACAGCATTAACAATATTAATAATATTACATTAAGTTAATGACAAAAATTGTCCCTGCGATTTGCCTAACTTGCAAGTTTAGTTCCTGATTTGGCTTAAAACACCATTAGACAAGGGTTATTTAATCTCTGTAAATGACCGTTTTACCCTTCTCAAACTCACTCCTTTAGTCCTTATAAGCATAAGTTTAGTGTAATTAACTAGTTAAGCCAAATTCCGGACGAAACCTGCATGTTGGGAAACCACATTGGGGATAATTATCTAATCATCATTTATCATTTGTCACTCGTTTCATAAATAGGCGTAAACTGGTCATTTACAGTCGCGTAGAGAGTTCATTTAGCACCAAAGAAACAACGTTTGCTTGTATAACACTGCAGGTATCAAGATTCATATTCACAAAACTTAGTTGAGGTGGGAAATGAACATGTACCCTTATGGTACAGGTCAGGTCGGGTAGTCACTAATACCATGTAACACACATGTGTCATTACCACGGGGTCTACACGTTCATTGTGGAAAATGGGTACTTGTTCGTCTCACACAATCGTTGGCCTTTGAAACTAATTACCTGGGATTTATTAAAACTTTTTAGATTAATAATAATTACTGTTGCAACTTGCAATCTGACCCTAACATTAATCAAAATAATATCCAAAATAAAAATCTTCATCTTCGGTCTCTTAATTTAATGTCTTATTATCAACCCAAATTAATACACCAAAGAATACTAAGAAAACAAACATAAAGTTGGATCAAAATGGTAATTATTGTTGCAATGTAACCTTAACATTGATCAAAATCACATCCAAAACCCAAAAGTCTTCATCTTTTATCTAACTTAAATTAAGAACCTTATTTCTGTACCTCAAAGAAATTAAAACTTATGACTTAGGGGTGGTAATTAATTTGAGATTGGTATGGTTGCACTACTAGAACAAGATATGTACTAGAAGATTGAGGCATCTAGAATATTGGGTTTGGAGTTGACTATCCTTATCAACTCATCCTCTTTTCTTCACATTTTTCTTTACCAAGAAAATTGGTGTTAATTTAAGTAAGATAAAGATGATTTTTTAATCTGGTTTTGATGTAAACAATAGAGTGCTTAGATTTTTGTTAGATAAAGACGGAAATTTTGGATTTAATTTTGATTAATGTAATAGTTATATTACAACCATAGCTATCATTATTTGATCAAAAGATATATTTATGTTTGTGTTTTTGGTTTTGGTTTTCTTAAATTTTGAATTCGGGTTAAAAATCATGATAAATAAGAGACTGAAGCGTATGAGGGTATTTTGGTCATTTTACTTGATACGGGACTGCAATTGCGACAAGTTCTCAAAATAAGGATGCTTAAGGAAACAAAACGAAGTTTAAGACCAAACAACATTTATAAAAATCGTAACATACTAAAAAAAATTCCAAGGTGTTTATAAATATTTTGAATCACAGGCATGTTCATTGATTTTGCTTACGATTTCTCGATTTTATAATATTCTTTCTGAAGAGTTGCTAGTTTCTGTTGATGTATGTTCATATGCAGAAACTTCTATGTTGTAATTAAGTGGCGGTGGTCTTCTGTATTACACTCCTAAGGTAAGGCGTAAGGTAACGCAAAGATGCGGTAGGATGGGCGGGTCCCGTGAGTTGGGTTGACCCACATACACTTTTTGTCTAATATTTCTTTTACTCAATAATCATGATTCTTAGAGTAATATTGTTACAACTATCATTATATAACTTGAGATGATGTTGCAGGGAAGCACTCTTGTTATTGTGAAGTTGGGTGATACTTCTGGATATCCTTGTACATGTGTCTGACATTCGATCACAAGCATCCGCGGTCTTGGGGTTTTGTTATTGTAACCGGCTAATAGGACCAAGGACCGTTCACTCCCAATATGTCTCTCGGCACTCAAAAGACCATTAATTGTGTAATATCTTTGAAACTGATATTGATTTAAGATTAAATATATTCTATATTGCTAGTTAGAAGCATTGGATAATGGATAATACCAAATACTGTGCATGAATGTCTAGAATAGATGTACAAAGTTTTCCATAAACCTCAAACTGATAATGACTTGCAAGTTTAACATCTTCTTTCTTTCATTTTCTCTCCACCCATTTCTCTTGACATTAAATTCTGATAAGATTGTGACATGTTAATCTACCAATATATTTATTAATGGTCTATATATTTTGGTAAAGAATATTGAAATAATTATCCATTGCAGCCTTGTTAGAACTATCATGTAGGAACATCCAAGAGAGGTTGACTAAATTTTCTTTTTATTTATTTATTTATTTTTATTTGTATTTTTAATTGTTTGGGATTTTGTAAACCATTTGTAAGTACAAGAGCAGACGTGACTTGTATGCTTTGCGTTAGATCCACTCGAGCATTCTCGAGTTTTCAATTCAATTGACGTGTTAGTATTTTTGGTAGCGTATACACTTATACCTTTGGAGGTTTACATGGTACATAATTGAACAATGCTTTGGTGTCTGTAAACCCTTTGGCTGATCATAGGGTTATCTAACGTGGCCACTTTCTTATAGTTTAACTTGTTAGATAGTCAAATATTAATACCATGATATACATATATGCAGGGCTGGCCCAATGGGCTTGAGACCCTAGGCCCAGGCTTAGGGCCACCCAAATTGAAAGGCTTCCAAATTTATGGTGTGTTTCGTTTATACTAGGCTCATAAGTAATACATCAAAAAGCCCATTGAAAGGCCTGCGAATGAAACAACCTATTAGTCCATTACCCAAATTGAAAGCCTAAAAACTATTTGACCTCGTAACCATAAACAACAGCAGACACGTATACTGGCTGCGAAGTTCGAAGGAAGAAACTGAAGGGGCGGGCGCCTATAGATTGAAAAGGCGACGAAGATTGTGTAATCCGAAGAATCAAAGATGGTAGGGCATAATTATAACATCTCAATTGAAGAACAAGGTAACGACTCTTTTTAGTATTTAATTTTACATATATATTTCTCAAATCTCAAGTCTCAAACCCTCAATTGCTCAAAGTCTTAAACATACACTAAATTCAGTTTATTGTCGATTCAGTTTTTGGATTTCAATTTTGGAATTCAGTTTTGCCGATTTGGAATTTAGTTTTGGAACTAAATTCAGTTTTGGAACCCTTTGGAATTCAGTTTTGCTGATTTGGAATTTAATAGTGAATGATACAACCGGTAAAGGCCTTTTTGATTCTATTATTGAAGAACTTAATAGAATAGGACTTAATGTAGATGACATTAGAGGGCAAGGTTATGATAATGGGTTAAATATGAAAGGAAAACATAACGGAGTACAAAAACGCTTGTTAGAAGTTAATCCTAGAGCCTTTTATGCTCCATGTGGTTGTCATAGTTTAAATTTAGTTATTTCTAATATAGTAGCGCTTGTGACAAAGTTCAGGATTTTTTTTGGAACCCTAGAACAGATTTATTCTATGTTTGCATCATCCACTAAAAGATGGAAAAATTTACAAGAAATATACCATATTTAACTCTTAAATCATTATCACAAACACATTGGGAAAGTCGATTAGAAAGTGTTAAAGCAATTATGTTTCAAGGTCCAGAACTAATAGATGCATTAATGGATTTGTATCGTGATAGTGACGAGGCTAATGTTAAAAGTGAGGCTAAATCTTTAGTTGAAATGAGTTGGAAAATTTTGAATTTTTATTAGCGATGGTTGTTTGGCATGAGGTTTTACATGCTATTAATGTAGTTTAGAGCAGGGGCGAAGGATAAGAGGGGCGGGGAGGGGCGCCCGCCCCCCCGAATTTTTCGCTCAGTAGTGTTATATATGTAGTTTTCGTATAGAAATTTGTGGGTATATACGTTTTCGCCCCCCCCCCCCCCCCCAGTTCTATAGAAATTTTTGGATATATACGTTTTCGCCCCCCCCGGCCGAAAAATTCAAGCTTTGCCACTGGTTTAGAGATGAAGAATTTGAAAATGCTATGGCTGCGGCTAAAGAACTTGCTTTAAAGATGGCCATTGAACCTAGTTTTCGTGAAAAACGTATTATTCATAGGAATAGAAGATTTGATGAAAATGGTGATAATGAGACTTTGAAAACTCTCATAGATTGTTTTAGCACGATTTACTTTTTATACATAGTAGATCAAGCTAGTGTTTCACTCGAAAGTAGATTTGCTCAATTTAAAGAGTTTGAACAAATTTTTGGTTTTTTTTAGTATAAAAAAGTTAAAATCGTTAAATGAAAAAACTTTAAAAGAGAAGTGCATTTATCTTGAAAACTTTTGGAACTATGACAAACATATTGATATTAATGGTTTAGATTTATTTCAAAAACTAAAAATGCTAAGAGATATTATAGATGTAGAACCTGACAAACTTATTAATATATTAACTTATATTAAAAACTTTAATTATTTTCCAAATGCATATATTGCCTATAGAATTGTGTTAACAATTCCTGTAACCGTTGCTACCGCCGAACGCAGCTTTTCCAAATTAAAACTATTAAAAATAATTACTTAAGATCTACTATGTCACAAGAGAGATTAAACGGTTTAGCTATTATGTCAATCGAAAGAGATTTCTTAGAAGAACTTAATTACAATGATTTCATCAAACAATTTGCCTCAGTTAAGGCTAGAAAAATAAATTTTATTTAAACATATATTATATCTATCGAAAAACATATAATATTCAATAAAAAATTTAACTACGTCAATTATAAACTTTTTAGTTTATAGTTGCCGGTCCCAAGCCCGGGTAAAGGATGAGGGTTTTGTTACTAAATACGTTGAAAGAATAATTTTGTAAAAATGGTCTCTCCTTCGTAGTTCGCTTAGGGCCTCCGAAAACCTAGAAACAGCTTTGCATATATGGCTTTGGGACAAATTTGGATTATACCAGAAAGCCCACTTTAGAATGTAACTTACCATTTTTTTGACTTAGATTGATGGTTCTAAAGTCATGCAAATTTGCCCACACATTTTTCTTCACCTCAAGAATATGACACTTCTTTTTTCATGAAAAGGATAATGCATTAGCACACCATTTTTGAAATTCGTACATCGATCTTATACTAATTTTGAAAAGCTACAACTTTGAGAATTCAATGTTGAGAATAGTATTTTCACCAAAAAAAAAAATTTAAGTATTGGATTAAAGGTATATCTATCTATATCTATACTATTCTGTATATAATGCATGAGATTAGGGTTGTAAATGAACCGAACGTTCAACGAACAGTTCGTAAACCATTCGACGGGAAGTTCGTTTACATTTGTTCGTTCAATTAATTAACGAACACAAACAAATGTCTCGTCCGTTCAATTGCGTTCGTGAACGTTCAATAATGTGTTCATCTGCATTTGTTCATGTTCGTGTATTTATGTTGTTCATTAAAGTTTTTTTAGCATTTATTTATTTTATCTAAACATTTTGTATTCTTTAATCCTTATTATCCAAAGAAATAAACTAGGAAACCTTGTCTCCACCTTTTTATGCACTGTTCCACTTTACTTCTCATTATTGACATTGAAAAGTGGACCTTCGTTTAACAATTAGGGTTTTAATGTCTAGTGCAACTTCTCTCACCATCCACCTCTAGCTACCGCCGCCGTCGCTAATTTTATATGTGTTCATGAACCGTTCGTGAACACGTTCCTTTTCTTAATGAACGAACACGAACATAAAATCTCGTTTAGCAAGTGTTCATGAACCATTCGTGAACATATTAAAATTTTAACGTTCGGTTCGATTACAACCTTGAGACAAAGACATTTTGTGACCATTCACATTGGATTCTTTATCCATATCATTATTCTAAAAATCACTAGTTTTTCTCTCTCATTTTCAATTAAATAATATTTTTATACCTTTATTATTACATTTTCTCTCTCATTCACTCCCAACTATCTTTAAAAATATTAAAAATTATAAGGGGTGAACATTGTTTCCCTTTAAAAATATTAAAATTTATAACGGGTGAACAATGTTTCCTATATATTTACAGATGAATAGTAATATTCTCATTTATTTTCTCTCTCCTCCACTCATAACCTGTGACAACTGGCAATTTTTCATGCATTCCGTATAATAATTAAACAGTAATCTGTGCTTTAATGACTGTGCATGATTTAGTTTACAAGACAAATGAAATTCTGATTACTTTTATATACATACAATGACATTTCATGTTGCAAGACTTTTATCACTACTACATGCAACACAATATAGTTCTATTAATGCACAGAGCAGAGTTGGCACATTTATCAGACAAACTAGAAGCACTGACGGGAGTTCAATACTTAGACAGACATGATGTTAAGACACAAAATAAGCACCATGACCAAGTGTTACACTAGTATAGTGTATAGGAATGTAGGGATTACAAAATTGCATCCCTAGTGATGACATAGGTACCGGAAAGTGCTAGAAACACACTAAAACTGTAAAATTCTGCAGAAAATAAACAAATTCAGCAAAAATTCAGCTTTTAACATCTAAATATAATGCAGAATTATGATATAATGGTCCATAATACTTTCCTAAGTGACGGGAATCAAAACTGTCATAAAACATAACATAAAGCACACTAAACTGCGTAATTTAGCGCTTTAACGAACAGTAACGAAACGAACAACCGGACACTACCCGAAACATCAAATTCTTACAAGAAGCATTGTTTTAGTGTCACAAAGCTAGTTATGGTCACCAAACAACATAACACATCCTATAAACATATAACACATATAACCCTAACTAGTATACTTGAAATCTAACTATAACACTTAACTTACCATTAGAATGTTACACTTTACCCCCCTCCCTTTTGATGGCCGGTTAGGGGACATGGGTCACACATAGGATTTCTTTGGTATATTTTATAAGATTTGTTGAGAATATTCTAAGCACATTATACCTTATACCACATAAATGTTGGAAGGAAGATTATAATAACCAAGAAACATTAAACACTTATGTTCATCACATTCCAAAACTCACAAAACTTCCTCCATCTCCTTCAAAGCTCATGGCCACTAACCACACTCACACTACCTCCATTTTTCAATCCATTACACATATTCTAAGATGACCTAAAGGTGTAAGGAGCTTATCTAAGGAGGCTAGAAGCGTGGGAACTTGAAGGACCTCTCTCTAGTGCTTTTATCCACCTCATTTGTCATCTTCATCTTCTTGAACATCATCCCTAGCCTTGTGCTAGTAGTAAGACCTTACTAATCTCATTTTACTTCATATTATGTTGGTTAAAAGATGATATAAGTTGTTAAACATAAAGATCATGAAGAAACATAAGCATGAAACTTGAACATAAGACTAAAATCATAAGAAATCATGTTGTTTAAGTGTTGTTATGCTTGTTGATTGTTGATTGCTCATGTTTATGATGTTGATCATCATGTGATCTTGCTAGATAGTGATTAAAGACATAATCTAGCAAGATGAGAGGATGATTATGTTTAGATCAAAGTAATCATCCATATGTAAGTCATGAACTTGAAGTGAAAATTGTTTTTCTTGTAAAATGATGATTAAAGTAAGTGTAAAGTCTTGTAAATCAATGATTTCAAGAATGATTTTTCAAGAAACCAAGTTAAAAATACAAAGTTTACTTAAGCTTGGTTCTTAAAGAAATTAACCACATTTTTAGTGGTTAATCAAGTGTAGAATCATGTGTTTAACAAGAAAAACTCAAGAAGAAATATTTTTAGAAAAATATTTTACAAGTTGTAAACATCCAAATTCTTCAAGAATGATGTTTTTAAATAAATAACCACACTTTAAAGGGTAACTAGGCTTACTAAACAACACTAGTAAGTTACTACACATTTTTCTAAATTTTCAAGTTCATGAAGGAGTGATTAATGCTTGATTTTGGAAAATAGGTAAGTGTTGATTGGTTTATTGTTGCTTGTGGTGATTTATAAAAGAAAATGATATGCTTTGAAAGCATGGAAACCTTCATTTTTAAGGGGAAACTATGACAAAATTTTTCTAAAAATATAACACTTAGAAAAATTATTTTTAAACAAATAATTACAAGTATATTTTAAACCATGAAATTTTATATAAAGTTTGCCATAACTTTTGTTACAAGATTATAAATATTGGAAGTTGGTTTTTGTAAATAAAAGTGACTAAATATGTATTTATGAAATATATATTTAGATGTCACCATGTGTGTGATTATTTGTATATTATGTGTGTTAGTTGTATTATTTTTGGACTTGAAATAATACAACTCACCAAAATACCAAGAAATTACAATCCAAAATATTACCAAAATTCCAAGAGAATGAATATACAAAAGATATCCAAAATATTGGAAGAAACCGAACAAGGAATATAACTCACAAAAATATACCGGAGATAAATTCATAAGTATATTTTGGTAATTAGTATTTTGGACACCAAGAAAACAAAATTTTGATTTTTACAATAATTACAAAATATATCATATTTTTTACAAGTAGAAAATATATTATTTTTGGGTAAGTAAAAATATATTTTTTCTTGGAATTATTAAAAGATATACTATTTTTGGGAGAAAATATATACTTTCTTAAATAAACTTTGGACATATTATTTTTGGGTGAAAAATAGATTTATATATATTTTTTCTAAGTTAGACTTGAAAATATATTATTTTTGAGACTTATATGAAAAGTATAAATATTTTTGCCAAGGAAAAATTATATATAATTTTTCTATGTAATATTTCTTAAAATATATATTTTGGGAATATATATTAATGTATTTTTATTAGAAATATTATTCTAGAAAAGTTAATACAAAAATTAAGTATGAGATACTTAATAACCACAATAAAAATACGTACTCTCGTACGTATAATTACATACCGGAATACGCCACCGATACTTGGAAAGAATATAGAAGGATAAGAATACGAATACAAATACACCCATCCTTGGGAATTATACAAGTGCAATACATAAACTTGACAAGTTAAAATGTATTATTTTAACAAATATTCCAAAATTCATAAATATAATTTAAGTTAAAATATTTATTATTTTAACAATTAATTATATAACTTGGAATAATATTAAGGACACAAAGAAACGTAACTCAAAGACACTAATTAAAACTAAGTCAAGGCACGACCCGCTAGTCTAATAAACCGTACTATGTTGTAGGTAGTCGTACACACTAGTAGCATCTTGAGTTACGTCGGGTGAAGAACGCAAAACCGTGAGTTCATGTCCCCCTTTTCTCTTAACTGTTTTCGGTTTTATAACTCTCGGGGGTGGAATACATGTTACGAATATTCAAATGGTATGATTTGGCTATGAAATGAACTATTAGATCATGTGAGCATAGATTGAATTTGAAATGCCATTAACTCTCATAATAACTATGGACGAAGGTTAGATCTAACGAGAACGGCCGAGCCCCACTCATGGTCTTTATGTGACCACTTGAGTGCTTTGGTGTCCCAGTCGAGGTAATTTGACACGGTCAAGGGTAATTTGACACAGTCAAGGTGAATTTGACACAGTCGAGGGGAAATTCGACACAGTCGAGGAAAATCGACGAGGGTATAAGACTACTCATATTGAGTGCTCCCTATGTCTTCACATACATTAATGTCTTTGCAAAATATTAATTTGATCTGTTCATAGACGCTTTTCATACCTGTTTTCGAAGGAGTCTCTCAAATGTTTACAAGCTTATCAGTACTCATACAAAACGCATGAACTCGCTCAACTTTTGTTGATGTTTTACAAAATTACATGTATTTCAGGTAACAAGTTGGATCTTGGGCGCAGGTGTTGTTTCTAGAAGTAAATTCCAAGTTAGATGCCATCCACTTTTGTTGGTTTGTACTTAGTCTAAGGTCGTGTTGTTTGAAACTTAAATGACTGGTGTTTGTAATATTTTAAACTTAATGAATGGATGAACATCGTTTTGATCATATAGTTGTTTATTATGATTGAATGCAATGATATTGAACAAGTCACACATCATACGCTTCTGCAAAAGTTAGGGTGTGACAGTTTGGTATCAGAGCTTCGATTGTAGTGAACTAGGATTCCTTCTCGAGTATAGACTACAATCACTAGGACTCTCTCACGAAAACATTTTCACAAAAAGGTTTTTCATTGCATTCACGAAAGCGCCAAGATCCATGAGTCAAACATTTTTCAAAGAAAAGACAAGGCAAGGACATTAGTAGGGAGGAGAATACCCCAAATTAAAGTGTCAATTAAGGCATAGTCTACGTGAGATAGACTTTCCAAAGACAAAATGACCCCCCCCCCCCGAAAGGACAAACGAGAGTTGTATGTGACATGATGCATTTATTTGCCTGTTTATACTAAGTAACATATTTATTCATTAATATATATGCGTATAAGTATACAGAATAAATATTGACGTGAACGAGATACCTTAGACTCCGAATCCTATTATTGTTCTTGACTCGCATGATGAGACTGTCGACCTCGCGTTTATAACGGAGCTCATGGCTGGAGTGATTACCAACCGAGATCCTGAGCTGGTTCCGTAGAAGATGGCTGCTCTTCCCTCACGATTGTGAAGGTGCCTGACTACGGTGGTGACAGCGAGGCGGAGAAGGCAACTATGGACAACAACCTTATCAGCAGGACGAGTTCCCTGTGGCTTTTGTGAAACAAGATTGACGACACACTTGACCGGACAAGGAAGATGAAGTACTCATCTTGAAGGTGCCCCTCCAACTACTAGGAATTCTCCTTATTCCTGTTACGTCTAAGCATCGTGCCTATTCGCGCGTAACGATAACAGATGTTAGCGCGTGGACCACCGCAATGGTCCTTTCTATGTCGGAGGTGTAAGGACAGTAGTGTCCCCTCTCTGGTTGACCATCTACTTTGAATGAGGGAAAGTTGGGGTGACCGTGCAAGACAATTTATTATTATGGGGGCCCACGTAATAACGACTTGTAGTGTATGGAAATCCTGGTGGACTCCGCGGGTCGAGCTAATGATCACCACCCATCCAAAAATAATTCCTAAGTGTTTACACCTTCAATTAGTAGAACAATACCTAGACAGTTGTTATAGCACTTTGCAAAGTAGGAAACCTGTCTTTGCCTACTTCGTGTCTGACCTTTCTACCCGCATACGAATCATTTGTGAACCGATATCTAAGCAAGTGAAGGTGGCTAACACTCGGGAAAAGATTCAGTGACGTTACACTCTCTATCACCTCTAAATGTACAACCCCCATCTCTTGGGAAGGATACCCGTCTTTGTGAAGCTAAAGACTTAAGAAAACCAATGTAGAAGGAAGATAACTACTACTTTCATATTATGAAACTTGTATGACCGAGGTGATATAACCTCGAGTTCATTTTGTTTTCCCTATTACAAACAATAAGTCAAGTTGTCAAGCCTATATGAAAGCTCAATAGTTGTTTCCTTACTTATACATTGTTGATTATATATGCATGTGATATTGAGTGATTACATGTTTGCTTGTGGTAATATGTACCTCATAGACAATTATGGAATGTTGTCTAATTTACCCCATACCTTTTGACAGAAGAAAATGCCGCCCAGGCATGACACGGACACCATTATGTTAACTAAGGCCGAATTTAATGAGCGCATTTCCTAAGCTATAGCGCAGCATGAAGCCCTCCGCTCTGAACACAGCGGTTGCACTCCCTGATGTAACCCTCCAACTGGCTGTACCTATAAACAGTTCCTGGACTGCAAGCCATTGAAATTTGATGGCACAGGAGGTGCTGTTGCTTTTGTTCGTTGGGCAGAGAAGACTGAATCCGTTCTGAGAATGAGTAAATGTTCGCCCGAGCACAGAGTTACCTATATCTCAGGGTTGTTTTTGGATGGCGCACTTTCCTGGTGGAACCTACAGGTTCAGACCCTTGGTGAAGCTACTGCTTATGCACTGAGCTGGGACGAGCTCAAGGAATTGATGCGGAAGAAATACTGTTCTAGGGCCGAAATCCAGAAACATGAGACTGAGTTTTGGAATCTGAAAATGGACGGGCCGAAGATTTCTGAGTACGTCCAACACTTTCACGACTTGTCTAGGCTTGTTCCCTACTTAGTCGAGCCAGAGTTCAAGAGGATTGTGCGATTCATTTGGGGACTTGCACCTCAAATTCTGAGCATGGTTACTGCCTCAAAGCCTCCAACCATCACAGAGGCTATTAATTTGAGTGTCACACTTACTGAAGAAGCTCTGCATATGGGAAAGTTTTCGGGATCTGAGGCAAGCAAGAAAGAGACTCATGTGGAGTCTTCGGGCAATAAGAAAAGGAAGTCTTTGAACCTAAAGATAGGCACCCAAGCCAGTTATGAAAGCTCTAAAGCAAACAAAAGAAGGGAACTGGACCCGTCTCGTGGCATGCAAGCTTATGGAGCCACCAATAGGCCGGTGGTAAGGTTTACTTGGGGACTAAGCCGAGATGCGAGGAATGCAATTTTTACCATGAAGGTCGATGTCTGAGGCCTAAGTGTGATAGGTGTGGAAAAGAAGGGCACAACAAGAATGCATGTTGGGCGAAGTATCCCAAACAAGGTGGAAATGATGACGGCAACCAAGACAGAAGAGATAATGGTAGAGTTCTAGGTTGCTACAAATGTGCTGAAGTAGGGCACTTTAGGAAAGATTGCCCTAGGAAGAACCAAGCGGGGAAAGGTCTTCACGATCAGAGCTCGTGAAGCACGCCAGGATCCAGATGTGGTTACGGGTACGTTCCCTATTAACCAACTCTATGTATCTAATTTTGATTAATACTGGCACCGACTTTAACCTTGTATGCTTAGAACTTAAGAAACTACTTGGCCTAGTTTCGAGTAGAATAGACGTCCCGTATTCTTTAGAATTGGCAAATGGAAGGTTAGTTAAGCAAAGGGGATGATTAAGGATTGTATTTTGGAACTTAGAGAGAGGGAACCCCCCTATTACCATTGACTTGGGAAGTCAAGATATTACAGACAACATGGATTGGATATCCAAGGATAGAGCTGAAGTTGTTCGTCATAAGGAAAATCATTCGCATTCCTCTTGCGAATGATGAGACACTTATAGTACACAACCTTCTTGCAATAGATACGAGGGCACTAGGCCCCATAAGGCAGTGCATTTGCGACATCTCACATTGGTCGTAGAGACACATGAGCGCCTCCGAATAGGCTGCATAGCCTTCCTTGCTCATGTTGTCAATAAAGAGACCATGAATCCAAAGCCAGAAGACATCCCCGTTGTGAAGGAATTTCTAGAAGCCTTTCCCAGAGACTTGCTTGGGTTACCTCCACACCAACAAGAGGAGTTTAGGATGAACCTAGTGCCAGGAGCGGCACCAGTGACGGATGACGCCTTACCGACTTGCTCCGTCCGAGATACAGGAGCCTCCAATGCAACTGCAGGATCTGCTAGGCAGAGGAAATCTACCAGGCCGAGCCTCTCACTGTGGGAAGCCCCCGGTGTTATTCGTTAGGAAGTAGGACGGCAGTTTTTACATGCGTACACAGCCTAATCTGAGAGGAACTCAGAAGAACTAATGTGGAAAAAGTATTACGCATAGGTTACAGGGAGATAGCCAACTAACCATCAAGAATCGGTACCCCCTTACCGAGAATCAATGACTTGTCGACCAACTGCAAGGTCCCAGCTATTATTCCAAGGTGGACTTAAGGACAGGGTATCACTAGTTGATGGCACGAGAAGAAAGTTGGCAGTTTCTGTTTTGCATCAACTTCAGAGAATTGGATATCGAGGACCGGTATCCTTTGCCAAGGATTGATGACTTGTTCAACCAATTGTAAGGTTCTAGTTACTACTTGAAGATCGACTTGAGGTCAGGATGTCCTCAACTGCAAATACGAGAAGAAAGTATCCCTAAAACGACCTTTAGGACTCGCTTTGAGCATTACGAGTTCCTTGTCGTGCCGTTTGGCTTAACACATGCACCGGCAGTATTCATGGACCTCATGAATCAGGTGTGTAAGCCATACCTAGATAAGATCGTGATTATATTTATTGACTACATTCTTATATGCTCAAAGACCAAGGAAGGTCATGAGCAACATCTACAATTAATCTTGTGACTCTTAGAGGAAGAACAGTTATATGCAAATCCATTCAAGTGTGAGCCTGGGATTCGCGAGGCAAGATTCTTAGGTCACGTGGTGAATAAGAACGGGATTCATGTTAATCCTGCAATCAAGGACTAAGGAGTCCCAAGGACACAACTAAGAATTGTGGGGATTGTAGACTGTATCAGACAACTCCTGAAAAACTTTTCAAGGATTACACAACCGCTAACAACCCTAACCTAGTCGATACCTATCTTGTCTTCACCTGATAATACCAATAAAATTGCGGTTCTTGTGACGCTTCTCGACAAGGTCTCGATTGCGAGTTGATGCAACGAGACCAAGTCATCGCATACGCGGCAAGTTGATTAAAGGATCATGAGAAGAGACTTTGAACTAGGTGCAATAGTTGTGCGTTGAAGATTTGGCGCCATTACTTGTATAGGAAAACGCTGCACGATCTTTACTGATCACAAGGGTTTACAGCACACCGTTAATCAGAAGGACTTAAACATGAGATAACTAGATGGAATGAGCTACTGAATGATTACGACTGTGAGATTAAGTGTTACCTGGACAAGGCGAGTGTTGTAGCAGACGCCTTGAGCCGTAAGGATCGCACAAAGCCTCTAAGGGCGCGAGCCTTAGAGATGACCATACAGACAAACCCCGCTACTCGGTTTCGCGAAGCTGAGCAAGAGATGCTCAAACCAGAGACCCTTCGAGCTGAAGCATTACGTGGAATGGAAGTGCAATTATTGCCTAAGGTAAACAGAACATTATACTTCATGGAACGACTTTGGGTTCCGTTTCATGACATTTATGTACGCTTATTTTGGGACAAGGCTCATAGGTCAAGGTACTCGATCCACCCTGGATCCGACTAGATGTACCAAGACTGAAGGAATAGTGTGGATGGCCCAAGATAGGAGCTAATATAGCTACATATGTGGGTAACTGTCTTACTTGTGTTGAAGTTAAGACGGAATACCAGAAACTATCAGGGCTGCTGCAACAGTCTGAGATTCCCGTGTGGAAGTGGGAACGAACCTTAATGGATTTCATTACAAGCTACCAAGAACCCAAAGAGGTCACGATATGATTTGGGTGAGTATTGATCAACTCACCAAGCCTGCACATTTCCTTCCAACCAGTGAGGAGGACAACACAAGGAAATTAGCAGAGATTTACCTTAGAGAAATTGTGGCACGTCATGGGGTGCCTGTTTTTATTTTGTCCAACTGAAATGGTCGTTTTATGCCAAGGATATGGCAGATGATTTAGAAGGCGTATGAGTCACGGTTGAACCTTAGTACTGCATTTCACCCTCAGACGAACGGCCAGAGTAAACGAACGATACAGACTGTGGTGGGCATGTTACGTGCTTGTGTGATGAACTTTGATGGAAGGTTGGAGTACTCACTCACCCTTAGTGGAGTTCTCCTACAATAATATTTATCACACCGTCGTTTAGGTCGCCTTGTGTAAAGCTTTAGATGAAACGTAAGTGTCGGTCCCTGTTGTGTTGGACGTAGACCGGAGATAAACGATTTACTGGCCCCGAGTTGATTCAGGAAATTATAGGCAAGATTTTTCAGATACATGGACGTATCAAGTCAACACGTGGTATACAAAAAGGCTGCACTGATAAGCGGCGGAAACTGTTGGAATTTGAGATAGGAGGTATGGTTTTATCGAGAGGCTCGCCTTGGGAAGGTGTGGTACGATTTGGAAAGCGTGGGAGGTTGGACCCACGGTATATTAGACCTTTTGAGATCCTGGAAAGGATCGGGACCATTGCTTACAAACTGAAACTTCCAAAAGAACTTACTAGTGATCACGACACGTTTCACGTGTCTAGTCTTTAAGAGAGCCTGACTCAAGAAACAGTCGTTATTCCAGCAAACAGGATTCACGTCAACGACAAAATCCAATTTATTAAAGAACCTGTTAAGGTTGCAGACTGGAAGTCCACAAAACACGGAGAAGTCGTAATTGATTTGTCAGAGTTCGTTGGAATTCATATCATGGCCCAGAGTTTACTTGGGAACATGAAGACCAAATTAAGCCTAAGTGACCACATTTGATTCACAACTCCCCTGCGAACGATGGCATAGTTTGAATTTCAGGACGAAATTCTTTTAACAGGGGGAGAATGTGACAACTGACACTTTTTCATGCATTCCGTACAATAATTAAACAGTAATCTGTGCTTTAAGGACTGTGCATGCTTTAGTTTACAAGACGAATGAAATTATGATTACTGTGATATACATACAATGACATTTCATGTTGCAAGACTTTTATCACTACTACATGCAACACAATATAGTTCTATTAATGCACAGAGCAGAGTTGGCACAGTTATCAGACAAACTAGAAGTACTAACGGGAGTTCAGTACTTAGACAGACATGGTGTTAAGACACAAAATAAGCCCCATGACCAAGTGTTACACTAGTATAGTGTGTAGGAAAGTAGGGATTACAAAACTGCCTCCCTAGTGATGACATAGGTACCGGAAAGTGCCAGAAACACACTAAAACTGCAAAATTCTGCAGAAAATAAACAAATTCAGCAAAAATTCAGCTTTTAACATCTAAATATAATGCAGAATTATGATATAATGGTCCAGAATACTTTCCTAAGTGCCGGGAATCAAAACTGTCATAAAACATAACATAAAGCACACTAAACTGCGTAATTTAGCGCTTTAACGAACAGTAACGAAACGAACAACCGGACACTACCCGAAACATCAAATTCTTACTAGAAGCATTGTTTTAGTGTCGCAAAGCTAGTTATGGTCACCAAACAACATAACAAATCCTATAAACATATAACACATATAACCCTAACTTGTATACTTGAAATCTAACTATAACACTTAACTTACCATTCGAATGTTACACTTTACCCCCCCCCCCTTTTGATGGCCGGTTAGGGGACATGGGTCCCACATAGGATTTCTTTCGTATATTTTATAAGATTTGTTGAGAATATTCTAAGCACATTATACCTTATACCACATAAATGTTGGAAGGAAGATTATAATAACCAAGAAACATTAAACACTTATGTTCATCACATTCCAAAACTCACAAAACCTCCGCCATCTCCTTCAAAGCTCACGGCCACAAACCATGTTGGGATTGAACCCTGCCAGAGGAACAGATAATTAAAGCCAAAACCGGATCACAACAGTGGATTCACAATAAGCAGCTGTTTACATTAGACTTTCTCCTTGAAAGTGATTATAACAACTGATGGTTCTCTATCCACTATCCGTATACAACTGATGTTACCCTTTAAACTGCTGATATAGCCTTGAAGAAGTAAACACTGCTGGTTCAATCTACTGATGACAAAGCACTGCCCACTCAAGGACTGATCAACTTTGAGGAAAGCACTGATAGAAGAAGATAGCAGTAGTTTAGTGTACTACTTGTCTTATATAGAATCAGTGGTTAAGATTAGCAGTGTTTGTATTGGAACAGTGGTTACAGGGTGTTAGGCTGTTAGACGTCGCTTTCATGGTGACATCAGCTGAGATGCCTCAGTGGTTTGGTTTGCCTATAAATGGAACAGTACTCTGTACTGTTACATTTGATTGACTGAGCGAGTTCTTCTCCTCATGTCTAATCCTTTCATCTTGTGTGCAATCAACCATTAGAGTATCAGGCTGAGGGGAATTTTAGTCTGTAAGCTTGCTTTGTAATCTTTTGATTTGCTTTGTAACCTTTCGATTGATGAAAAGCTTGTGTTTATTAAAACTATTTTCCTCCTTGATTGTGTTTACAAAGTTTGTGTTCATTTCCGCTGCATATCTCATTGAATCATGTTTATTAATTGTTCATTTATTACAAACAAACACAATCATGAGAGCCTCCGATCCTAACAATTAGTATCAGAGCTTGGACAGTCAAATTCGATCTAACAGTCAATTTGACATAATAGTTCAGCTCAAAATTCATTGATACTAAGGTTGATTGCATTTAGTTGAAAAACAGAGTAACGAGTGATCACGATTCAAAGCTGCTATTCAAAAACTCTGTAAACCAACCAAGATGTCATAAGATACACAAATTTCACACAACAAGTGATGTCATGCACAAGTCACCCATAGTTCTCAGATCTGAAAACATGTCTGGTAACTATGGTATGATCAATTCTTTTCAAAATTAATTTCAACTGTTGTTATGAAATTTGTAATGGTTTCATCATGTTTGATGCTAAAGTATGAACCTCAGATTAACAAAAACCTATGTTCATAAAATCATTGGTGTTTTTGTTTACATAAAAAGAGGAAAATTAAAACTTTAGTCATTTAGATCTTATGTATTGAAAAACAGGTTGAGATTCCTTCAAAAGGACCAAAAATCAATGTGTTGAGAATACATTTAGAAAATCAGCAGTAAAAAATGTCCAGATCATGGGTGATGTGAAATTTGGCATAAGTATGTGCAGAAATGTCCAAATATCTCAAAACATTGCTGGAAAATGATTATGGAACCCTTCCAGTGAGTATTTCATTACTTATGGATGGGATGGGTAAAAAGGGAAAAAGAAAATTCACAAGTACTCAATAAGTGTGTTTATCTCAAAACTTTTGATGTCAAAAGAAAAGAGCATAAATGTAAAACACTTAAGAGTCAAAATTAGGGGTAACAATGGTCATCAAGCACAAGCAACTGTGTGCATTCATTGGTTCAGGGAAGTTCAGGTAACAATAGTATCTCCAGTAAGTAAACTTACAAGAGGACTAGACAAGCTATCAGAATCATCACATGGTAACAAAATCTGTAACGGGGATTTAAAAAACTTATGTGTTCATGTGTCCTCATTTTTTTAATCAACTGACAAGAAAATGGTACCAAACAGTGGTCAAAATGTATCTACAATTTCGTACCACTGTTGTCAAACCACTAACCATTTTCATAAAATTGAGAATGATATGATTATGAGTTTTATTGGAAAATATACCAGATCCTTTTGGTGCTGTTTTCAGAAATTCCTTTAATTATTTTTCTAGAAAAGGAATTTCTCAAATAAAGCAGGATATATTATTCTTTATTTTGTACTTTTACTAGTTTTTGGTCGTAAAAACTTCAATCTCCTGTCAGGATATAGAACCTTTATTTTTTTGGTGATATTATCCTTGAAAATGGATCAAAAGGAAATTGTGTATGTATCAAGATCAAGGTCATGTCAAAATCAAGTCTGGTTTTAACACTGAGCAAAAGATTGATTGTTAACAGACCCTAAAATACTTGGGTACTCATGTTCTAATTAAAATATTATGACAAAAAAAATGAGTAGCCCTTGTAGAAAGGGTTTTCATCGTCTGGGTTACTAAACCACTGTCAGAAATCTATAAAAGCTTATCCACTGTTGCACTAATAGTTGCTGATATACTAGCATTTCAAATCCTTACCATTACTTTACTCCTAACCACTATTTTGTTCAAACATCTGTTTCTAAATACTGTCCACTGCTGAAAGTCAACCCCTGATCCTTCATTTTCTTAGCAAGCACTGATGCTCAAAATCAGTGTCTTATCCACTGATATGCTATCCACTGATAGTAAAAATCACCCACTGCTCTCATATTGTTACCGTTGTAAACACTGATATTTGCTTCATCAGTGGCTCTCCAAAACAACTGTCCTCCATTATTCATCTTTTCATCAGAGGTTGGCACGTGGTCAGTTTTTTAGCCATCAGATCATTGTAACCGCTGCCACATCAGCATTCACTTTTTCCCTAAATAAAACCCTGATCAAAATCCCAAACAGGGTTTTACACTGTCGAATTGAATTCCAAAATTCTCTTCTCAAAGCAGTTTCCAAACTTTCATTCCAAATCACTCTTCGCTCCTCTTCATCAAAATGACGAAATCAAAGTCAAGATCAAAATCAAAATCATCCTCGTCTTCCAAAGAGGGCACTCAAATGGCTGCTGAACCCATTGAAATCCCTTACAAATCCCCTCACAACTACTTGGGTCTACTCACAAAACCCACCAACAACCACACCTTCGATTCCATCATCGACATCATGACTGAATCAAAGTATAAAACTTTGCTAACAGCAGATGCTCCAATCTACCAACAAACCCAGAGAGAGTTTTGGAAAAATGCTACGCTTGAAAAACAAGACGATAAAGTCATAGCCATCAACTCCTCCATACAGGGTAAAGTGATTCAAATTACTCCTCAATCCATCTCGGAAGTCTTTAAACTCGATGATCAGAAAGGTAAAACATCTTTTCCCAAAAACGAGTTAAAAACTGATTTTATGAAAAGGGGGTTTGCAGAACAAACAAAAAGGGATACCTTACAAAAAGGCTATTTCCCTTCTGCACCTAGGTTTTTATTTCATACACTTTTAATGTGTGTTTCAAATAAAACAACTGCTTTTAACGAAATACCATTGAAGATCCAATGTCTGGGTTATGCTATTTTAAATAATAAAAATTATAACTATTCCCAGGAGATCTTTGATGATTTGGTGAAAAATATTTTAAACAAAAATTTGGAGAAGGAAATGAAAATTTGCTCGAACAAGGTGTTTATTTTCAAATAAAGGGTTTAACACCTGAAACATTCACTAGAATGTTAACATCTTTAAAAACAAAAGCAGAGGTGCCTGAGCAGAATTTAGCAGTTACCATTGCTCCTCAGGTATCAGCTGCTGAGCCCACTGCTCCAGGTGATCATCGCAGCACAACCACTGCTTTGAAACCCACACCTGCCATTACCAAAAAGACCAAAAAGAAAACATCCAGAAAGCCCTCCAAACCCAAAACAAAGGAAACTCTGGAAGATGAGATCCCAGAGCCACTTCCAGTGACAACACAAATGTCACTTACAACCATTGCTGCTACTTCCTCACAGCAGATGGAAGAAAGATCTCCACCACTGCCTTAAACTCCTCCTGCATCCTCACAAAAGGATCAGGTTGTAAGCACAGGGACCCCACATTATGAAGCTCTGGATCCGATTGGTTCCATCTTCCTCAGTCCTGATCCCAAGGACATGTCTCTTTCAACACCCATACCCTCACCAATCACATTACCACAATCCATAATACCCTTGTTGCATGTAGTTGCTATAGCTCAGACACAAACCAGTTCCTCTCTGTCACCTATCACTGAGAGTACACTCCCACAAGTGACTGGGTCTGATGCTACTATCCCTGCTATCCCAGCAACAACTGAGGAGGTTACACCCCTTGAGTTACAAGTAACTCTTGGTGGTAGTTCAAGTGGAGCAGCAACTACAAGTGATGGATCAACAGATCTACATTTGGACAGTTGTTTCATTAGTAAGACTCCCTTGAAGGCAATTTCTTCTATAGCACCTCTGGTAACCACCAGTGAGTTTGTTTTAACCACTGCTACCCTTAAAAGGTTATCAAGTGTTGTAGAGAGAAGACCCCAGAACCAAGAACAAGGGGCATCAATGAATGATTTTTGGGCTTCGTGTCCTAAGTCACACATTGATAAAACCACTGCTGGTGGGGAATCAGATGATCCCATTAACTTGGGTGATGATTTAAAATATCAAGAATTGACGGACATAGTTGAAAATCTTGAAACATCAGTTGCTGAAATAAAGGATATGGTGCAACAGCTGTTAAAAGCTCAAAAAGCGCAATCGACTGCTGTTCCAGCTCAAGCACCTGCACAACCTGCACCTTCTACAAATGAGCTATGGAATGTATTTCAACCCCTGCTTGAAAAACAAAAACAAATGGCTGATCAGTAACATGCAATACATGTACAAATGCTGACAAACATGGTGGAGTCAAGATTTAAAGATACTCAAGCAGACATCAAAGCTATCAAGGCTCATATACAAAGCACCACTGGAAAAGTTCCTCCCACTATTCTCTTCATGGATAACCCCCTTCCAGATAATGCCAAAAAGGGGGAGAAAATCAAGCAGTTGAAGAAAAAGGGAGTTGAAGATGGTCTTTTTGTTGAACTAGAGAAAGAAAAGCAGGTTTTTAAACCATCTACCCAAACAGCTGTTGTAACTCCTGCTGTGTCAACAACTGTTGGTACATCAGTAGATTTAGCAGTTGTTAAAACCATCACTTCAACACACACTACTTCATCACACACCACCACAACCACAACCACTGACCTATCACCACCCATCGAATCACCTCCTGCTAAAAAGCAGAAGACATCAGATGTTACAACATCTGTTGTAATGGCAACAGTGGTTGAAACACCAGTTGTTTCAACACCTATCAGTCAAAGCAACCTCACTTCACTATAGCTTCACTCCAATCAACAAATCACCCAAAAGCACTCCTTCACTGGAGAAAACTTACACCAGAAAAAGAATAAAAACTCAGGAAGATGAAGACAAATATGATCCCATTGCTGCAAAATATCCATTGGAACCTGAAGCTGTAAAAAATGAGATGAGACAATTCTACACTGAGGATGATCCTTCAAAAAGAAGATTTCCTTATCTCATAGGCTTCATAATCCCAGAAAATATGGATGAATATCTCAAGCTCAAAGCAAGGCAGGCTAAGATAAGAGCCAAACTTGAAAGTAAAGATCAAAGTGAGAAAGCCATTTCTGAAAAAGTGGAACTCTTGCTCACTAAAGTCAAACAGATGGAAGACTATGCAATAGATCTAAGCAAGGAAATGTCAAATTTGCCACCCAAAGCGGATCTACGAAAAGAAATGAGAAAAGAATATCTTGCATACATCATGAAAGAAAAATTCTATCCAACTGAAGAAAAACAATTCAAAGAATGGCCAATAGTTGCTTTAAAGGATGAGGCAAACAGAATTGAAAGAATAAAAAATGATCCAAGCAAGAAGAAGACAACTCCAAACTGGAGCAAATACAAAAAGCTCATTGCTGATCTTACATCTGAGTACAAAAGAAAGAAGCAGGAGTTAGTGGATGCAAAGGTGGATACTGCTAAAGCCATAGCAAAATGGACAAAGCAGTATACAGATGAGGCTTATGAGAGGCTGAAAAGAAGAAAAGTGACAAATCCTAATTCATCAAAGAAGCCTGACCACAAAGAGCTAAAACAGGTCATTGATTCTGAACCACTGATCACATCAGCAGATACCTATGTCACTGTGATTGACCAAGAAAAGAGGAAACATCTGACTGTTGCAGAAGAAAAGGAAAATGAAGCTGAATACTTTGAAGAAGCTATCAAGAAAATGGCTTTAGATAAAGACAGATCAGCAAAGCTTCAAAACCTTGCCAAAAAGGTATTGAACAATCCATCATCACCAAACACATCAGCAGATATTTCAGACATTGAGCTAGATCAAAAGAAGAGACAAGAGCAGATTGATAAAGAAGTTGCAGAAGATATAGCTGCAGCTAATGATGTCATAAAACTAGATTTCAAACAAATGTCTGAAAACTCTGAGCTAGCAAAAGCTCAAGATACTGCTTCACAAATATTTACAAGGCCAAAATCTCCCAACTCATCTGTAAATAAACCTCTCCCAAGAAACCTATTGGGTTCAAAAATACTAAAATTGATGTCTGATCAAAAGACCCATGTATTGACCCAGTTCAGATCCAATGGAGAAGTGAAGTACATATCAAGGAAACAAGTACTAAGCCTTGGTGTTGAAGATCTACAAGATCTCCTTGAACTTACACTGTGCAGGGATGAGGATGATTCAAGTTCCAAGGATTTTGAAGAAGAATTTAAAAGACAAGCTAAGGAACATCTGATGAGAAAACAAAGATCCAGAATAATGAAGGGTTTTGGCATTATCTGTTCCAGGGGGAGATTATTGGGATTGAACCCTACCAGAGGAACAGATAATTAAAGCCAAAACTAGATCACAACAGTGGATTCACAATAAGCAGCTGTTTACATTAGAATTTCCCCTTGAAAGTGATTATAACAACTGATGGTTCTCTATCCACTATCCGTATACAACTACTGCTACCCTTTAAACTGCTGGTTCAATCTACTGATGACAAAGCACTGCCCACTCAAGGACTGATCAACTTTGAGGAAAGCACTGATAGAAGAAGATAGCAGTAGTTTAGTATACTACTTGTCTTATATAGTATCAGTGGGTAAGATTAGCAGTGTTTGTATAGGAACAGTGGTTACAGGTTGTTAGGCTGTTAGACGTCGCTTTCATGGTGACGTCAGCTGAGATGCCTCAGTGGTTTGGTTTGCCTATAAATGGAACAGTACTCTGTACTGTTACATTTGATTGACTGAGCGAGTTCTTCTCCTCATGTCTAATCCTTTCATCTTGTGTCCAATCAACCATTGGAGTATCAGGCTGAGGGGAAGTTTAGTCTGTAAGCTTGCTTTGTAATCTTTTGATTTGCGTTGTAACCATTCGATTGATGAAAAGCTTGTGTTTATTAAAACTATTTTCCTCCTTGATTGTGTTTACAAAGTTTGTGTTCATTTCCGCTGCATATCTCATTGAATCACGTTTATTAATTTTTCATTTATTATAAACAAACACAATCATGAGAGCCTCCGATCCTAACAAACCACACCCACACTACCTCCATTTTTCAATCCATTACACATATTCTAAGGTGACCTAAAGGTGTAAGGAGCTTATCTAAGGAGGCTTGAAGCGTGGGAACTTGAAGGACCTCTCTCTAGTGCTTTTATCCACCTCATTTGTCATCTTCATCTTCTTGAACATCATCCCTAGCCTTGTGCTAGTAGTAAGACCTTCCAAATATCATTTTACTTCATATTGTGTTGGTTAAAAGATGATATAAGTTGTTAAACATAAAGATCATGAAGAAACATAAGCATGAAACTTGAACATAAGACTAAAATCATAAGAAATCATGTTGTTTAAGTGTTGTTATGCTTGTTGATTGTTGATTGCTCATGTTTATGATGTTGATCATCATGTGATCTTGCTAGATAGTGATTAAAGACATAATCTAGCAAGATGAGAGGATGATTATGTTTAGATCAAAGTAATCATCCATATGTAAGTCATGAACTTGAAGTGAAAATTGTTTTTCTTGTAAAATGATGATTAAAGTAAGTGTAAAGTCTTGTAAATCAATGATTTCAAGAATGATTTTTCAAGAAACCAAGTTAAAAATACAAAGTTTACTTAAGCTTGGTTCTTAAAGAAATTAACCACATTTTTAGTGGTTAATCAAGTGTAGAATCATGTGTTTAACAAGAAAAACTCAAGAAGAAATATTTTTAGAAAAATATTTTACAAGTTGTAAACATCCAAATTCTTCAAGAATGATGTTTTTAAATAAATAACCACACTTTAAAGGGTAACTAGGCTTACTAAACAACACTAGTAAGTTACTACACATTTTTCTAAATTTTCAAGTTCATGAAGGAGTGATTAATGCTTGATTTTGGCAAATAGGTAAGTGTTGATTGGTTTATTGTTGATTGTGGTGATTTATAAAAGAAAATGATATGCTTTGAAAGCATGGAAACCTCCATTTTTAAGGGGAAACTATGGCAAAATTTTTCTAAAAATATAACACTTAGAAAAATTATTTTTAAACAAATAATTACAAGTATATTTTAAACCATGAAATTTTATATAAAGTTTGCCATAACTTTTGTTACAACATTATAAATATTGGAGGTTGGTTTTTGTAAATAAAAGTGACTAAATATGTATTTAGGAAATATATATTTAGATGTCACCATGTGTGTGATTATTTGTATATTATGTGTATTAGTTGTATTATTTTAGGACTTGAAATGATATAACTCACCAAAATACCAAGAAATTACAATCCAAAATATTACCAAAATTCCAAGAGAATGAATATGCAAAAGATATCTAAAATATTGGAAGAAACCGAACAAGGAATATAACTCACAAAAATATTCCGGAGATAAATTCATAAGTATATTTTGGTAATTAGTATTTTGGACACCAAGAAAACAAAAATATGATTTTTATAATAATTAAAAAATATATCATATATTATTTTTGGGTAAGTAAAAATTTTTTTTTTTTTGGAATACATGTTATTTTTGAAGAACGCAAAACTATAAGTTCATGTCCCCCTTTTCTCTTAACTGTTTTCGGTTTTATAACTCTCGGGGGTGGAATACATGTTACGAATATTCAAATGGTATGATTTGGCTATGAAATGAACTATTAGATCATGTGAGCATAGGTTGAATTTGAAATGCCATTAACTCTCATAATAAATATGGACGAAGGTTAGATCTAACGGGTACGGTCGAGCCCCACTCATGGTCCTTATGTGACCACTTGTGTGCTTTGGTGTCCCAGTCGAGGTAATTCGACACGGTCAAGGGTAATTTGACACGGTTAAGGTAAATTGACACAGTCAGGGTGAATTTGACACGGTCAAGGGGAAATTCGACACAGTCGAGGGAAATCGACGAGGGTATAAGACTACTCATATTGAGTGCTCCCTATGTGTTCATATACATTAATGTCTTTGCAAAACATTAGTTTGATCTGTTCATAGACACTTTTCATACCTGTTTTCGAAGGAGTCTCTCAAATGTTTACAAGCTTATCAGTACTCATACAAAACGCATGAACTCGCTCAACTTTTGTTGATGTTTTTCAAAATTACATGTATTTCAGGTAACAAGTTGGATCTTGGGCGCATGTGTTGTTTCTAGAAGTAAATTCCAAGTTAGATGTCATCCACTTTTGTTGGTTTGTACTTAGTCAAAGGTCGTGTTGTTTGAAACTTAAATGACTGGTGTTTGTAATATTTTAAACTTAATGAATGGATGAACATAGTTTTGATCATATAGTTGTTTATTATGATTGAATGCAATGATATTGAACAAGTCACACATCATACGCTTCCGCAAAAGTCAGGGTGTGACAAAACCGCTTAAAAAACCACTCACAACCATTCCTTATAATATAACTACCACACTTACATAAATATAAGGGATCGATTTTGAATGTTCTAAGATACCTAAAAGTTAATAACTTTGTTTTGCTTTAATGCATATGTTACAAACCAAAATGAGTGTAAATTAGTCTGTCAAACACAAATTTCACTTTAAACCCCTTTATCATAATTATACTTGAATTCCCTCAATTTTAACAAATTATAGATAAGAGTTAATTACGTTTTTCGTCCTTGTGATTTATCAAAGATCACTATTTCAGTCCATTAGTTTAAAAACTGGAAAAACAGTCCCCATGGTTTCACTTTTGTAACTATTACAGTCCACCCTCACTAACGTCATCCAGTTATTCTGTTAATTTACTTGAAATGACCATTATTAAAATTAAAATAAATAAAGAGTTACTTACTTTTTCATCCTTGTGGTTTGTTAAAAATAACAATTATAGTCCATTAGTTCTAAAAATTGCCAAATAGTACCAATACTTTCACAACTTCCACCTTCAACATACAAACAATGACGGTTAACAGCGTCATCTATTATCCTTTACTCTACTCTTCACTCACTCTGTTTTTTTTTTTCAAATCCAGCCGGAAGATCATTTGCTCCGGCTCCACACCCTCTCTACCTTCATCCATCTTCAACATCTCCCACCACCACACACATACCTGAACGATGACCACATCCAAAACCCATTATGCCCACATCCGTCATCAAACTACTACCTACCCCCACACCTAATGACCATTCTCTTCAAACAAATCATCGACCAACTCCTTTTCTACCAATGGATTCTACCAATTCCGACCATTACATAGTGCACCGCCCATACTTCATTTCCACCCCTCAAGTTTTTCAGGTAGACCTTAAGTTTTACTACTGACGTCGATTAATTATTACGGGGAAAATTAGGTGGCCGGATTTGAAGAAACGGGGAGAGTGAAAAGTTAAGTGAAATATACTAGTATTGTTTTAGCAATTTTTAGAACTAATGGACCGTAATGGATATTTTTAACAAACCACAGGGACAAAAAATGTAACTAACTCTTTATTTATTTTAATTTTAATTTTAATAAAAGGGGAATCATGGCCATTTCAAATAAACTAATAGAACAACAACTGGATGACGTTAGTGTGGGTGGACTGTAATAGTTACGAAACTGAAAACACAGGGACTGTTTTGGCAATGTTTAAACTAATGGACTGAAATAGTGATTTTTGACAAACAACATGGACGAAAAACGTAATTAACTCTATAGATATTTAGTTAATGGTTTCACTTTACACCCCTTATAAAAAAAAACTAACCACTCCTACGATATTTAAATGGCCACAACTTTACGTACGTTGATATTTTTTGAAAAAAATACACCATAAAAACAAATATTTTATTCTCTTTTATTTAGTATAGTATAGCTATAGTTATTTTAAATTAAAAAATTTTGATATATGATGTGACTACCAGTGTCTAAAGTGAGCAATAACTGTATCGTTAACAAAAAACAAATGGAATCGAATCAAATTCAACCAAAAACTGAATTAAATGAAAACTCACTAACCGAAAATCGAATTAACCAAAAACCGGTTATGAGTTTTGTTTGTACCCTCTTTTAACCAATATTAACCAAACAGAACCGAACATTCATATTTTCATGTATATATATATATATATATATATTACTAGCTTCTATACCAATGTTTATATGTTTCATATTTCATACACTTATTTCATGTATTTATACTTTGATTTCATGTACTTATACCTCAATTCCATGTATTTGTACCTCGATTTCATGTATTTCTAAGCAAAAGTTTTAGCCCAAGTTTGATTTTGACTATTAACCCAAATTAAATGAACCGAACCAAAATCCACCAATCTAACTGAATAAACCGAATTAATTAAACGAAAACTAGCTGCCTAATAAAATAGACTAGACGATGAATTCAATTTTGGCTTTGGTTGAGGATAATAACCGAATCGAGCAAACCATGCACACCACAATGAAATAAACTAATCGACGACTTCGCTTATGACATATTGGGGTGTAAACGAGCCGGTCGAGCCCGAGCATTCCACCACTCGAGCTCGGATCGTCCTGTTTTTATGAAGCATGAGCTCAGTTCGACTTAGCTCGAGCTATTTTTAGAACAATCTTAAAAAAGCTAAAAGCTCAGCTCGAGCTTGCTTCGATGTCACTTAAACGAGCCAAAGCTTGGCTCGAGCTCAGCTCACCATTGTTATTAGTTTGAATCATATGGGCCTAATTTGAAACCGACTTGGGTTGGGTAACTTGGGTTATAACATCATTATCATTGTAATATATATATATATATATATATAACTAAAGCATATGCGATAACCTTGTCTCGTTGCATTAAGACGCAAGACCTCGGTTAGATGCATCGCAATATACTACGAAATCATCGTCTCCATCAGGAAGAGCGAGAATAGGAGCATTGCAAAGCAAGTCCTAAAGCGTTTAAAAGGACTCCTCTTGTTCGGGACCCCAAACAAAAGGTTTCTCTTTCTGAGTTAACAACGTGAGAGGAATGGTGATTTTCAAAAAAATCAAGATGAAACGACGGTAGTAACCCGCCAATCCGAGAAAAGAACGAATTTCGGACGAATATTTGGGCGCGATCCAATTCTTGACAGCTTCAATCTTTAAGGGATCAACATGAATACCTTTTTCACTCACGACGTGTTCAAGGAATTGAACTTCTTTGATCCAAAGCTCGCACTTGAAAAACTTTGCATATAGACGTTCGCCACGTAGGAGTTCAAGGATCAAATGCAAATGACGTTCATTCTCAGCTTGGGTTTTCAAATAGATCAAGATATCGTCAATGAATATTATCACAAAACGGTTCAAGTAGGGGTTACATACGTGGTTCATTAGGTCCATGAAGACCGCAGGTGTCACACCCTGACTTTTGCGGAAGCATGATTATTGGTGTGACTTTCTTAATACCATAGCATTCAACCATAACAACGTTATATGATAAAACCATTAGATGTTCATCCATAAATTAAGTTTGAAAATAGCACAACATAATTGTTTGAAACATCGACACCAAATTCAAATTACAAACCACAATAAGTTTTAAGGAGTTCACTAAGACTCGACAAAGGACCTTAAACAAACCCGAGTTTAGAACCATGTATCTCGTCCAGGATTAAGATACATCTCCTAAACCCTAAAGACTTGGATGACATCTTTTATTTATAACGCAGCTTGAAAACATGCAAACACCTGCCAGATCCACTTAGTTCCCTGAAATACATGTAATTTGAAAACATCAACAAAATTTGAGCGAGTTCATGTGTTTGTGTATATGTATGTAAAAACCTTTGTAAACAGTGTATGTATGTATGTTTGTAAATCCCGGTATGAAAGCAAACAAGGAAAAGATCACCAATGGTTTGCAAGGCCACTGATATGTGTGACGGCGTAGGAAGGCTCAAACCTAGCAAATTTGTACCGGGCTTCCGGCTGGAAGACATAGTCACCCTATGGGCCACCCTGGTCCTCATGGGTATGGGCTCGCTACACCCAAATAGATCTATCACTCATGCCCCTCAGTCCTTATACGAGGATTAATGGTCTCAAGTATGTGCCTACCCATTCACATGATCTATGGTACTTTCCTAGGCTAACCATACCAATTGTATTTGTATGTAATCCTTTTGTAACATGTATTTCACCCCCGAAGTTAATAAACAAAACAGTTTAAAGAAAAGGGGGGCATGAACTCACAGTCTTGCGTCTTCAGTATTCGCAACTCGAATCCCTTCAGCAAACACGACTACCTACAATGTACTAACGTCTATTAGACGAACGGGTCGTGCATTGCCTTAGTATTTACGTTTTTGAGTTACGTTTCTTTTAATATTATCCCAAGTTATAATTACTTGTTAAAATAATAATTATTTTAACTTTAAATTATATTTAATTTTGGAATAATTGTTTAAACAATATTTTTGTAACAATACTTCTCAAGTATTTATTTTCGTATTTCCTTCCCAAGGATGGGGGTATCTCATACATGTATCTTCGTATTCTTGTATTTGTAGTTCCAAAATAATATACTTTTAATTCTAACTTAAAAAAATATATATAAAATCTTATTTTGTCCAAAGATAATGTATTTCAAGAAAATATATATTTTTTTCCAAAAATCATACATTTTCTAAATATTCCAAGAAAATATATTTTTACTTCCAAAAAATAATATATTTCTCCTTGTCGAAAATATGATATAACTTGGTAATATTTACAAAAATCATATTTTCATTTCTTGTATCCAAAATATTATTTACCAAAAATATATTTATAAAGGTATTATCCGGAATATTTTGTAAGTTACATTCTTTCGTTCGTTTTTCCCAATATTATGTGTGTAACTTATATGTTTATTCCTTGAGGTTTTTGGTAATATTTTAGATTGTAATCTCTTGGTATATGTTAAGTTATATTATTTCAAATCCTAAAATAACATAACTATTACACAAGGTATACAAATATTCACACACATCATGTCTTTAAGGTATATATATATTCTAAATATATATTTACCCATTTTTATTTATAAAAACCAACCTCCAATATTTGTATTTTTGTAACAAAAATTATGGCAAAGTTTATATTGAAAACCGTAGTTAAAATACACTTGTAAGTATTTTTCTAAGTGTTTATATTTTTAGAAATTTTTTTCATAGTTTCCCCTAAAAATGGAGGTGTCCATGCTTTTAAAGCATATCATTTTCTTTTTAAAATCATCACAAACAATCAACAATCAATCTACACTTACCAAGTGCCAAAACAATGTTATTACATAACAATCATGAACTTGAACTTTCATAAAAACTTGTAGTAACTTGGTAGTGTGTTTAGTAGGTTTAGTTACCCTCCAAAATGTATTTACTTCTTTATAAACTTCATTCTTGAAAGATTTAGGTGTTTACAACTTGTAAACATGTTTTACAAAAACGTTTCTTTATGAAATCTTCTTGTTTCACAAGTGTTTCTACACTTGTTTTACTACCAAAAATAGTGTATGTTTAAGTAAGAACCAAATCTATGTAAATCTTGTTATTTAACTTGGTTTCTTTGGAAAATTATTTTTGAAATCATCCAAGTTTATGTCTAGTAATCATGTTACATGCTTCATCATTCATAAAATCATTTTCATTCTTCAAGTTCATGAGAAACATAAGGTATGATGATCTTGTTCTTTCACAAGATCACTACCTTAACTTACTAGATCATGTGTTAAATCATAATCTAGTAGGTTTCATATGATATCTAACATCACTAACACAAATCATCAATCATCAAGAAGCAAATCAACACTATTCAACATGTATTCTTATGTTATTAAGCTTATGTTAAAGTTTCATGATCATATTCTTTAGTGTTCTTCAAGATTAACAATGTTCATCAAGATTACCAACATATAATATCTTTTATCCAACTAAATATGAAGTGAAATCAAGTGACAAGAAGCTTACTACTAGCACAAGGGCTAGGGATGAACACAAGAAGATGAAGATGACAAATGTGATGGATAAAAGCAAATGGGAGAGGTCCTTGAAGATCCACAAGCTCCACACTTCTTAAGACACCTTCTAGCACCTTGTAATGAACTTGGATTGGATGATCAAAGCTTGACAATGGTGGTGGTGTGATGGGTGTTCTCGGCCGAGACCAAGAGAGGGAGAGGAGAAAGAAAGAAAGTGTGTGTGTTGAGTGGGTGTGAGAATGAGGGTTCAATCCATCATCACTTCCTTATATCCAAGTTTAGAGTATTATCCAATGGTTAACATGTTTCTTAAGTACAAGACCATATCTTAATCAAATCTTAATGAATCAAAGGAAGATCAAGGGTGGGTCCACCCTTGATGCCGTGAACATGAGGGGGGGGGGGGTATTGGTTGTGTTTTAATGGTAAGTTAAGTTAGATGGTTAGATTCTAAGTGTGATGTTTAGTGTTTATGCATATCATGTGTTATATAGTGTGTTAGGGTGTTCGGGGATCATAACTAGCTCAGAAATAATAAAACAATGCTTCTAGTATAATTTTGATGTTTCGGGTAGTGTCCGGTTGTTCGGTTAGATACCGGTTCGTTAAAGTGTCAAACTATACCGTTTAGTGTTCTTTATGTACCCTTTTTTGACACTTATAATTCCCGACACTTAGGAAAGCATTCAGGACCATTTAGTCATTTTTGCATGATACAAACTTGTTAAAAAGCTGATTTTTGCTGATTTATGTTGAATTCAACACTTTAAATGGGTTTTTGGCACTTTCCAGCACTTAAACTATCACTTAGAAATGCTGTTTTGTGGTCCTTACTTCCCTACACACTATACTAGTGTAGTACTTAGTCTCTAGCCCATACTGCGTCTCAAAACACTGTCTGTCTATGTACTGAACCTCGTCAGCATTCTTCTGAGTTATCCGCTAACTGTGCTAGCTGTGCTTTGTGCATCATTTATGTCAATATGGTTGGTATGTAAATATGATGTGACAGTATGCACTGTGTGATGCACATGTAAGTATGATACAGTAATCAGAAAGCAGTCATTTGTAATTCAGCATAGTCATTAAGCACTAATCATAGTTAATTAAATTGTACGGATACCTGGATTTTTGACGGTTGTCACAGCAGGTGCATTGGTCAAGCCAAAGGGCATAACCATGAACTTGTAGTGACCATATTGAGTGCAAAACGTGGTTTTAGGGATGTCCTCTTCGAGAACACAAAGTTGGTGATAGCCAGAACGAAGATCATTCTTGGAAAAGCACGTTGCACCTTGAAGTTGATCAAAAAGATCATCAATGCGAGGGAGAGGGTAACCGTTTTTGACAGTGAGTTTGTTAAGCTCACGATAATCGATGCACATTCGAAACGAACCATCATTCTTCTTGACAAACAAGACAAGAGCACCCCAAGGTGAAGTACTTGGGCGTACGAATCCTTTATCAAGCAACTCTTGAAGTTGACTTGACAACTCTTGCATTTCAGAAGGAGCAAGGCGGTAGGGAGCTTTAGCAACGGGTGTAGAACAAGGAATGAGGTCAATGCGAAAATCGACAGAACGAGCTGGAGGAGGACCAGGCAGATCCTTAGGAAAGAAGTCAGGAAAATCACGCATCACTGGAACTCACTTATGCTCTTTCCCTTGCTCTTTTCTTCCACCACGTGGGCTAAAAAGGCAAAGTACTGTTTACGTAAGTACTTGTTCACTTGTGTGCATGACATAAGCTTCAGTCCTTTTGAAGTTCTGTCTCCATAGACATGCAAAGTATCGCCAGAAGGGAGAGGCAAACGAACGTATTTCTCTTAACAAGCGATTTCACATTGGCTCTTACGAAGCCAATCCATGCCTACTATGATATCGAAGCTACCCAATTGCATGGGTATGAGATCGATTGGAAACACATGATCGTTGAGGGTGAGGAAACAATCGCAAAGAACAAAATCAACGGTGATGGACTTACCATTGGCAACTTCGACAGTGAATGACTTAGGGAGTTTAGAGTGTGTACGGTTTAACATAGATTCGAATTTAATGGACACAAAGCTTTTGTCCGCACCAGTATCAAATAGTATTGAAGCATAAATCCCATTAACAAGAAACGTACCGTTCACGACTTCATTGTCGTTCTGAGCTTGATTTGCATTAATGTTGAAAGCTCGACCAAGAGGTGTTGGCTGTTGCTGCTGCTCTTGATTTAACTAAGGACACTGAGGGCAAAGATGAGTAGTGTCTCCACACTTGTAGCATGCTCTGACATTGTTGGCTGGCTTAGGGTTTTGGGGAGCTTGTTGAACTTGGTTGCCCTGTGGTGTAGGACCACTGCGGCATATGGCGGCAGTATGCCCAAACCGATTGCACGTGGTACAATGGCGGCATGTGGTGTTTCCAGGGTGATGGTAGTGGCAGGTATTACACTTGGGATGAGTCCCAGGGTAGGGCTTTCTTGTGGGTTCTTGAGTGGGAGGTGGTGTAATAGCAGGGGTAATCACATTGAAACTTTGGCTTTGAAACTTGTGTTTGTTGCCTTTATTGCCACTCGACTGGACTTTGGTTTCGGTGGTGACTTGGTTGGCAGACTTGGTAGAGGTGGGGGTTGTGGTTTGTTTATCTCTGATGCGGTTATTGTCCAGGATGGCTGCATGGCGATAAACAAGCTCAATGGTTTCAGGTTGGGAGGCTTCTATAGTGTCACGCATAGTAGAGGGTAAACCTTGGAGGTACTTCCTAATAGTACGCTCAGGAGTCGAAACCAAATGGGGAACAATGAAACTCAACTGCTTAAAATGGGTGGTATAACCAAGGTTTTCATCCCCGATTTGCTTGAGGTTCAAAACTCTTCCTCAAGTTTCTGCTGCTCATGGGGAGGGCATAACTTGGCCATCATCATCTCCTTGACTTCAGCCCAAGGGAGGGCATAAGCTTCTTCGTTGGAACAAATGTTTCGCTCATTCATCCACCAGTCAAGGGCTCTTGCCTAGAAGATGGCAGTAGCACTACAGGGTTTCAAATTTTCTGGGCATTCACTGTTAAAGAATGTAACTTCGATGTTGTCAAACCACTCGAGCATCGCAATCACACCATCGTTGCCAGTGAAAGGCTTAAGGTTACAAGCTGAGAAGTGCTTGAAGTTGAAGGAAACAGGTTTGGGTTGTTCGACTTTCGAGTCGACAAAGGAATTGGGTGTAGTGGTTGCAGTGACCTTGCTGACAATCTCAGGAATTACACAAGCCATTTGAGTAGCCATGAAAGCAAGCATTTTCTTTTTGGAACCAGTCTTCGATCTCTTAGTTGAGTTGAAAAGATGACTGGAAGACATCTAGAGATTCAAAATAGAGGAATGGATGAGACTTGATAATAATGTTTTGATAAATTAGTTTGTTTCATGTAATGCATCACATAGCACGTAAATGTTTAAATAATTTCACATAGTATGACAAGAATTCACATTGTGTAACAAATAATGATGAAAGCATCGTAAATTTAAATTGTTCATGATAGATTATTATTGTTTTAGATTGCAAGGAAAGTGCGATTCGTGTCTCAAATGTCGAAATGAATTACGTATCCAATGTAAAACACATTAAAATTGAGATAGCATAAAAGAGAGTTAACGTAAAAATTGGATTGTCACGGAATGTAACTAAGACTATTACAAAGTAAATCGAAGTCCTTTCGAGTTAGGATACATGCTTTGGCATAATAGAAAAATACTCTCGTCGAGGAGCGATTAACGGTATTTTTCCTTCCAGTTACTACACGTCCCTAGTCGATTGGAAAATCGAAACTTTGGCGAGATTGAAAACCAAAGAGCGGAACTAGTTATCAAGATGCGGGTTTCACCCCTAACTTGGTAACATCGTACCCTAGTGTGGTTGGTACTTCGAATGATAAGGGTCTACTAGAATATGAAATGGAAATTCCCATCAAGATATGGATATCACTCCTGCTTGATGGTGAATTTTGTGCAAAATAACAAGTATAGCGGAGTGAAAGTCTTCACCAAATGTGGGAATCACCCCTATTTTGGTGAGTCATTTCGATTGTGGAATAAGTGTGTCTTCACCAAGCCTTCAAGTGTGTATTCTGTTTGCCTTAGGAAAGGCATGTCTATTAAAGACCAAGGAGAATAGGTAAGAAGCAAGCAAGATAGAATGCAAGTAGTTTTAAAATACAGACAAGAATTATGTTCCTAAACTATAGACTAGGTCAAAATCATTCCTACTTTTCCTAATTCCCTATAGTTATGGCTCTGATACCAATCTGTCACACCCCAACCGATGGCGGAAAATTGGAGTGAGACGAAAACAAGATTGTTCATTGCATCATAACACTAATTGTGACGATATATAATTAATCCAAATTTCATAAATACTAAATTGAATACATTGTTCAACAAAACAAATACCAACACACTGTAGCAAACATGAAACATAAAACATGATTAATTTTTTATGATTTAGGCGTGTATCTAAGTCCACCTTAAACTTGTTCCTTTGATCATCATCTATCAACCTGGAACATGTATTAAAATATGATCAACAAATATGTTGGCGAGTATACAAGTTTGAATACATAGCATAATAAAGAAAATGTTTTAATGTGCTCATATCCAACATGATAATATGTGTACAATGTTATTAACATTCTATACTAGCGTAAACTATATGTCAAACCAGAGTTTAACGCAATGGTGATTACCCAACATCGTTGAAACAAAGAGGGTGTAATGGTGTTTTACTTAGCAATACCACAAGAATACGGGTGGGCCGTTAATCCTATAGCGCTATAATTGTTAAGGTAGGCTTGCGAAATTAATGAGCATATAGACACATGTAAACATAGCACATGAGATGAACAAGTATAACAAGTCTCATGTTTAATAGTGGATAGAGTGTAATTTGATAAACATGTTTAATAGTGTTGCGTGTTTTGTATAAATGTACATGTTGCACTCAAAGTGAATAAAATGAAAAAGGGATCGAGTATACTCACAGTTTTGCGTAGGTAAACATGAAAGCGAGCAGATTAGATGAAGGTTGGTACACCAAGGTCACCCTGAAATGGGTAAACGAAGGTATGAGTATTCTGATGTGAAAAGGTTCGAATCAGACTTTGAAATACGAAATAAATATGAAATAAAAAAGTAGCAGACCCTTCGTGCGAGAGGAGGCCCTTTCGTGCGAAAGGCAGTAACCTTTCGTGCGACAGGGTGCCAAATCGTGCAACTGGTCTTGTTTGAATACGAATTCATGCGTAAAACTTAATCGTAAACTTATTTAAACATACAACAATAACAGTAGTTGTTAAACAAATTGAAAACAAAAGGTAAAATTGGGCAAATAGTCAAGTAAGGACAACCAAGGTGTGCCAACACAACATAGAAGGCGTGAGCCAAGTGTTGAAGGTTGGACGGGGTTAACTTACTATGGGACTAGCAAACTGTTTGGTATTCATCACTGATGAACGGACATTGAACAGATATGAAATAGAAAATGAAAAACGTAAAAACGGTCCCTTTCGTGCGACAAGGACCACCTGTCGTGCGAAAGGTGTCTGTTTTGTCGAAAACACTTGTTTGATCTGTCCGAAACAAATCATTTCTTGGTGGAAATTAATCCTAATGCAACCCTTAACTATGAACTGAGTTGAGGGTCTGATGGGTACCAGATTCCACCGAGCATGTACAAAAATTAAAATGAAATGTATGAACAAGTTGTAAAAAATATCAAGTTTTGTAAATCTTGATTTGATCTCATATGTCAAGTTTTGTAAATCTTGATTTGATCTCATATGTGGTGAGGTCTCATCATCAGTTTGCCTAAGCAAACCCGTGAGAACCATCGATGAGATGTATTTAATCAAGAGGATTTGTAAGAAAAGTTTAAGGAACGGAATTAAAATGTAGGATGATGTAAATAAAATGAAAGAAAGTGAAAGAAAATCAATACCTAGACTTCTGGTCGTGAGAGGGAGGGTTCAGAGCGTTTTGGAGAGTGTCTGTGAGACTGGGAAAGCAAAATGAGTGAGGTAGTATGCCTATTTATAGGTTTTAGGGTGAGTTGGGACGACAGAGAGGTGGGGCGATAGGCCTTGTCGCACGAAAGGAGTCCTTTCGTGCGACAGGGGTCTTCCCTTCCTCTCGAAGGTTCAAGTTCGATTACGTTGTGTGTTTCAGCCAGTTTTACGTGTAACAAACATAATTGTACAGGAATAAACATGTAATATGGTGTTTCCAAAACATTGATTTTGAGTATAAATATGCAAACAAGTCTAACATGAATAACATAAACGTGAATAAAATACTTGAATTTTCATTATGGTCATTAGTCTCGGATTACAAAGTTGAAACGAAATAGAATACAACATGATTACAAGTTTCCAAAAATAGAATTACAACAATACTTTCTAAATAAGGAAAGTACAAAAAAGCGAAGCGTTACATGGTGGGAGGTTTTAGTGTCGATGGTTTGTTCATCGAGGGTTTGAAGGTCCTACTGGTTTGATTGTAAATGGATACGCGCCACCCATATCTCATAAGTTTATTGTATTTTGAGTGAAATGTGAATTAAGAAGTGTAAATGTGGGTTGGAAGACGAAATAAATTTATAGCCACCGGAATACAGTCGTTGTAATAACACTGTTGAAATATAGTCGTTAGAATATAGTTGCTAGAATATAGTCGTAATATTTAGATATATGATATGATATGATATGATATGATATGATATGGTATGATATTTATTTAAATTATAATACATAACTAAAATTAAAACAACTATATAATTAAAATTTAAACTATTACATGATTAAAATTTAAACAACTACATAATTAAATTTTAAACTAATACATGAATAAAAAATACATGGAAATAAAACTAAACTATTCATCGTCCAACTCGAGGCAGGGTAGATTTCATAGTTCCAAGATGTTCCACAAGATCATATCGAAGTCGAAAATGCGTACCTTCATTTCACAACTCCGCAAGGACATTATTGTCAAAAATTAGCTCGGCCGGTGGATCCCTTATGTGGACCTATAATATCACATTATTGTCGTCCTTTGGGATCATCATGTGCAGCAACATGCACACATACACAACACCCCAAATCTTGCCTATAGTCATAACCCATATGGGTCGCCTAAGTATACCTCATTTTTCCTTTTAACACCAAAAGATTGCTCCACATATTTTCTTGGAAACTTTTTCGCCTTTTTGAATTTCTTTTCCTTTGGATCGGTCAGATATTGAAACGTTTTCACAAAGCATTGACCAAGCAAGGGAGATCCTATTGGTAAGATAGTATTCGCATTTGTATAAGTGTCCATTTACATAAAATTGACACTTAGGCACGGTTCCATTTCGTTCGATGATAAATATTGGAGATAGTAGGAGAACATTGTTGTCGTTGTTTGATCCGGGTGGACCACAAAACACATGCCAAAACCAGAAATCTTATGAGGCAACCACTTCGAGCATCACCATCGGGTATTGATGATTACTTCTCATGTATTGGCCTCTCAACTCGGAAGGACATATTCTCTAAATGAAATATGTACAAACAATTCTACCGACCACATCCGAACTTAAAGTGATGTTTTTTCTTCGTGTGCTTGGTATAAATGCACAATGTCGTGGCTTGTCGGTCTACATCAAAAGACACTCACGTATAACTGAATTATAGCATTATAGAAATATTATAGACATTCACGCAAAGTCCTTTTGGAAATACATAAATACACATTGTATTCTCGGGAGGATTACCGGTTTCCATTGTTTAATGTAAGATGTGCATTTTTTATCGCTGTAAAACTCTTTTTTCATCCTCCCATATAGGCCTTGAAACCATTCGTATTTTTCTTCTATATCACTTACAATTTTTAAAAAGAAAATTTTCGACATACGTTACCTTGCTCTAAAAATTACCTCACTGTACTGTACTTGGGGTTGTCGATGAAATAATGTTCCATTAGAACTTGATGACCTTTTTTACAATCACCTAGCACATATCTTTTTATAGATGTTATCGTGTTTTGATGTCCGGCTCGCTCGACGAGATCAATGAGAAATTCAAGGCTACTATCAGTTGAGAATATATTATCGTAATAAAGTCGTGGAATGTATACTCAAAGAGTGTCATCCATCTTTGTTTGATGTAAGATGTGCATTTTTTATCGCTGTAAAACTCTTTTTTCATCCTCCCATTTAGGCCTTGAAACCATTCGTATTTTGATTCTATATCACTTACAATTTTTAAAAAGAAAAGTTTCGACATACGTTACCTTGCTCTAAACATTGCCTCACTGTACTTGGGGTTGTCGATGAAATAATCTTCCATTAGAACTTGATGACCTTTTTCGCAATCACCTGGCACATATCTTTTTATAGATGTTGTCGTGTTTTGATGTCCGGCTCGCTCGACGAGATCAGTGAGAAATTCTAGGCTACTATCAGTTGAGAATATATTATCGTAATCAAGTCGTGGAATGTATACTTGAAGAGTGTCATCCATCTTTGTAATATACTAGTTGGTTGGCCCGCGCGATGCGACGAGTGTCACCGGGGCTTTTTATGAGAATGTAATCGAACCCGACATGCCTTGAACATTGATTATACATGTGTATTATTATTATTATCATTATTATTATAATCATTATGTAAATATTTAGTAATTATTACTTACAAATTTAAATAGGATAGTATTACGTGATGCGGGGGTGTCAATGCGGCTCTTTAAGAGAGCGCAATCTAATCTGTCATGCCTTAAACTTAAACACTGCTTATATTTGGTTATTATTATTATTATTACAAATATTTAGGTTGTCCCGCGCAATGCGACAGGTGTCACCGAGACTCTTCTGAAGAGTGCAATCTAACCCGACATACCTTAAACACTAATAATTTATATTATTACTGGTTTTGTTGTGGTGGTGGTATAGTTCTTAATTTAAATAGTATCTATTTATAGAAAAATAAATATTAAATGTAAATTTAAATCTTAATTTAAAGTGTTATAAATAACATCATGATAATTAATATAGTGATATAAACACTAATCGGCCTTTGTCTTAATTGTTGATGAGTGTTATGTGCCTTATGTCCAAGGCTTGATGCAAAACTACTATCGAGCCGGGGGTCTCACTGGAAGCAGCCTCTCTATTCCTACGGGGTAGAGGTAAGGTCGTCTACATCTTACCCTCCTCATACCCTACCTTAGCTTTGCTATTGGTGGGGTTTACTGAGTATGATGATGATGATGATTATATAAATAATCTCATGTCTATTAAATAATGTATCAACTAGGAGAAGTTTATTAAATCATGGAAAATTAGGAACTATTGCATATAGCACTTTACCGTATTCGAAAATTGTAACATGCATATTAATTTTTTTTTTATGAAATTACCATGTTGTCCATCTAAAATGATTTAAATGTATTATAGATCTAGTGGATTAGATATAGATGTAGATTATAGATAAATGCAAAATGGAGATAGAACTATGTAAAAATGTGGTATATGGAGAACAAATGGAAATAGAACTGTGTAAAAAAATGTGGTATATATATCTGTAAAGTTTTAATTTTGTTTTTTTTTTCTAAACATCCAATGGCGTTATAGCCGTAACACACACATACCTCACTCGGTAAACATCACCCAAATACCCCTACTTGATACACCGGCGGCGGTGATACCAAATGGGTAGGGGTAACTGATACCTATACATGGTGGTGCTGTAACAACCCGTGTTACTGAAGTCAAAGTCAAAGTCAAAGGAAGAAAAGATTGCTAATTGTGATCTGTCACTCCTTGCTTAACTATGGATTTGACCACCTTGACTTATAACCAGTTTTGTATTTAATTCTCTTTAGTTGTATTATGTGGAGTACATGTTAATCAATCGCTACTGGATCGCATATTAATCGCAAATTGACTTATCGCTAATCGCATCGCAATCGCTTTCGCAACTCGAATTATAGGTTATGGATATTGTTTTACGTGTGTGTACTTATTATGTGTTACTTGTGCATGTTATGTTTACGTTTAGGTGTTTAATCGCAATCGCAATCGCAATTCTATCGCATCGCAAGCTAATCGCAAACGCTAAACGCAAGTTATTTACAGTGATTGTATGATTAGATATAGTAGTTAGGTTATTTGTGTAACTAAAGGGAAATACTATCGCATCGCTTACTCGAAACGCATCGCAATGCTCAACGCACAAAACGAAACGCGAAAACTCAACCCGCCGAGCCACTTCGATCGAATGACCATTCGATCGGATGGCCATCCTCGGTTGGATGGCCATCCGAGGATGGCCATCTGATCGGATAGTCATCCGATCCGTGGTCTGCAATTTCGTTCCTCTTTTGGAAACCCTATAAATACCCTCCTGTCACATCATTTGTGATGTGACAGCTCCTCTACTCGACCAGCCACACTCCAGTCTTCTTTCTCTCGATTTCTCACAATTCTTGTAAGTTTCCAACCTAAATCTTGTACTTCTATGATCTACACGCATTTCTTCATCATTTTCACCTTTGAATCTTAACTTTTAACCGTGACATCAACGGATTTGAGGCGTTATAGGATGATGTCATCATGGAGTTCTTATGAACTTCAAGTTTTGGCAATATTCCACCAAGAACAACCCAGATTCACATGATTTCCACACGATTCAACACTATTTTCAACTAGATCTAAACAATTTCAAAGTTAAAAGGATTGAAAGAAGCTTTTCTAACTTTATTTCAACTCTTTTACACTCAATGCACTCAAAACTGATAGAATCGGAGCTAGTTCAGGCCTTCTACTTGATTCTATTAAAGCGTCGGTCCAAGATCTGATTCCTATCAATGAGACCACCGATCTCGGTTGAACATGAACACCTGTCACGAACAGTTAACTGACCCGGATTGGGGTGATTCCCGTTCAATCGGCTAACCTGGTTCTGAAAGGGTTCCTATTGTCCAATGCGTGGCCATACTGTCTCAATCAAACTATAAAACTTAATGAAATTTCAAGTTTGCAAAAAGGTCAGATCGCGGGACGGATTGTCGTCCGATCGGATTGCCGTCCGATCGGATTACCATTCGGATGAACCGCAATCTGATCAGACTGCGCTTGGTATCCAACACTTAACTTTTTATCAATTTTCAAAGATCATCAGTTTCTAACGGATTGCCCTCCGATCGGTAGACCATCTGATCGAGTGACAATCCTGTTGTAAACTTGTTCTCTGGGAAATGCCTCGCCAGACGGATCGCTATCCGATCGAACGACCTGAAAGGTAGAGATACTTCTCTGTTTTCAAAATGCTACAACGAAAACTTCAAAGCCATCATACACAAACACATCCATCCCAAACGAGTGTCAATCCGACCGAATGGCCATCCGAACAGATGACCATCCGAACAGATTGACATCCGATCGAATGGCCATCCGTTCGGATTGCCATCCGGCAAGATGACCACTCGCTAACTTGTTTCACTTGCATCGTTTTACACGCCGCTTAAGGACATTACTTCACGTGTTCGCAGTGGTGAACATGTGATGCGTACTCGCTACTCGCAGTCAAATCGCTGTCATTGGTATTGATAGGATCTTTGTCGATAACTTACATGCTTCACATTATACGTTGTACATGCTGGTTATGCGTAAACGCTTTCGAACTCTATTATACTATCAAACTTGTATACTCACCTTTACACTGTGTGTATTGACCTCTATTTTAACGTATGTGACAGTTGTTTTAATGCTTAGGATGCTTGCTTGCTATTTGATGGAATCGAGCTTAGGAGAGTCTAGAAACAATGAACAATTTACTTATTTAAAATCTGAGTTGTCGGAACAGTTTTACTTGTTTTTGAGATATCTATGTCTGTAATAATTAAATGCTTGATGGGTTATGGTATGGGACATAATATTAACTATCCGGTAATTTAGTTGTTATGGAATTTCTCTTGGACAATCTGTTTCGCTCAGTGCCGCACCCCGATGTTTCCTCCATCGGTTGGGATGTGACATGTGCGACCTCTCTAACAATAACCTACTAACCACTTAGATATGTAAAACACAATACATGTTTCATTCAAGGGGGTTAAAGATAGAAAAAAATTATGTAAATGCTGGATTCAAACACGAGTCTAGCCTATAATGACTCGATTGCAAAGAAGTGCGTCATCCGTTTAAATACTTTTAATGTGAACTTATCCTCATAATTATGGTTGGACCCAAGTTAGGTGTTAGACGTCTTGTGTCGTTTTTTTCTAATATCAATCAATGTAAAAGCTGAATTCAAACACGGGACTAGCTTAGTATGACTCGACCGCATACGAATGCGTCATCCGTTTAAATTATTTTAATGTGAACTTATCCTCTTCGTAATTATGTTTTGGCCCAAATTAGGTATTGACATCTTGTGTCTGTTTTGCTAATATCAATCATGTAAAAGCTAAATTCAAACACGAGACTATCCTAGTAAGACTTGTCCACAAACGGTGTGTCACCTGTTTATATACGTTTAATGTGAACTTATTCTCTTCATAATCTTACTTGGTCCCAAATTAGGTGTTGACATCTTGTGTCATTTTTGAAAATATCAATTATGTAAAAGCTGAATTCAAACATGGGACTAGCCTTGGAAGACTCGATCGTATACGAGTGCGTCATCCATTTTGAATACATTTAATGCACACTTATCCTCCCCATAAATATGTTTGGACCCGAATTAGGTATTGACATCTTGTGTCATTTTTACTAATGTTAATCATGTAAAAGCTGATTTCAAACACGGGACTTGCCTAGAAAGACTCAACCGCATATGAGTGTGTCATCCATTGAAACACTTTTAATGCGAACTTATCCTCCTCATAATTATGTTTGGACCCAAATTAGTAGGGGTGTGCATTGTTCGGTTTGGTTCAGTATTTGAAAACCTTTGGTTTCAGTTTTTCAGTTTTAGCAACGGTTCAGTTCAATTTTCGGTTTCTTCGTGCGAACTGGCCAGTTTGTGATTCTCAAAATACTTAAATTCTTCCTACTTGCTTCTATCTTTTCCTTTTATCTTAATACTTACAACATGTCTTTCCTAAGACACTTATACAATACACATTGAAGACTTGAAGACACTCGTAATACAAATGAGACGAATTCACCAAAATAGGCGTGAAACCCACAATTTGGTGAATTTCCAATTCAAATTCTAGTGGACCCTCGTCATAGTGTCGGAATTTATTTTCTTGACCTAACGAGTACCAACCACACTTAGGGCACAAAGTTGTCAAGTTAGGGGTGAAACCCGCATCTTGTCGACTAGTCACATTCTTCGATTTTCAATCCCGCCAAAGTTTCGATTTTTCAATCGATTAGGGACATGTAGTAACTGGAAGGGTAAAAAACCGTTAATCACTTCTCGACGAGAGTATTTACCTATAGGCCAAAGCACGTATCCCTAATTAGAAAGGATTTCGATTCACTTTGGAATAGTCGAAGTTTCTAAACCCAAAACAATCCAATGTTTTATTGAGGCACACTTGTATGTTATCTCAATTTCTATGCATTTTAATACTTGTTACCTCGTTTATTTCAAAATGATGCACGATTCACACGTCTCTCGCAAGCAAAAACATTAAGAATTCTCGTGAACAAACTAAATCTATACTCTTTTATGCATACATACGTGTTTATACTAGTGAATACTTGTTAAATTCATGCAAATTATATGAATCATATGTGATGCGTGATATTTGAACGATATACATGCAAAATGTTTCTTTGAATTATGATCAAGTCTCATCCTTTCTTTCTCTTTCGAACCTTTAGATGTCTTCTCTAAGCCCAAACTCGTCCAAGAAAGAAAAGAAGTCGCGATCAGGTTGGAAGAAAGGTTCTAACAACAATGATGACACGATATCCAAGAAAGACCTCGTCGGACTTATTGCTGAGCAAATGGCCGAGCAAATGGCCAAGGTCATTCCCGATATCATGAGCAAAATCCAACCCCTCACTAAAACTCCTCATGCCTCCATCGATTCAAAGGTGGAAACACCTAAGTCGACGTTTCTATTACAATTTATGACCTGCAAACCCCCCCCCCCGAATTCACTGGTGAAGAGGACGCTACTGCTTTATTTCGATGGTTCGATGCCATCAAACTGGCCTTCCTCCAAAGTGGTTGTCCTGACAACCTTAGAACCCAAAACGCCACGGGAGTGTTCTGATCGACAACACTCGATTGGTGGACTTCTAAGCGTAACACTCAAGGAAACAACATAGCCCATGCCTTACCCTGGGCTGAATTGAAGAAACTGATGAGGGGTGAGTTTTTTCCTCCCCACGAACTTCAGAAACTAGAGAATGAGTTCTAGAATCTGAAGCAAGTCAGGGATGATAACGCTAGTCTCACTGCCCGCTTCAAGTAGCTGAGCATCTTATGCTCTGGCCAAGTCGACACTGTTGACAAAGCCATCACTAAATGCATCCATTGTCTCCCCACTTCGATCATGAACCTCGTAGAGTCAGCTTCACCTAAAAATCTTGAGGACACCTTTCGTGTGGCAACCCGACTTAACAATAACTATGTTATTCGTTGAGCTTCTAAAAAAGTTCCAACGAAGAAAGCACATCAAGCCTGTGGCACCCGAGGAGAATGCACAGTCATCTTAATCCATCACTACACTCCCCTACAACTGCTTGTCAAATTTCGGGACAAAATTTCTTTCAAGTTGGGGATGATGTGACAACCCATACCTTAGAGTTCCTTAATATTGTAATGCAGCTCGTATAAACGTTCTGTGATCATGTGATGTGTTTAGTTTCAATTGAATGATGACATTTTTGTGTTGCATGAATGTTATGCGTTCATACTTGTGTGTGTTAATTAGATTGAGTGAATGAACTACTTGAATAGATTGTTTAATTATACGTGAACATTAGTGAAACTGTATGTGTTCTATGCCATCGCCTTTTGTCCCGGATCGCACAAATGCTTATCGGCCGCACAAGCCAAGCGGGCTTCAAGCCCAAACATCCTTAAACCCAAACCGAGCCCAAACCGACCCCTTATGGCATGCGCATATGCATATAGGGGTGCATATCATTCTTTCTCTAAAACTTTAGCAAACCCTCCTCCTTTTTCCCTCAAGATCGATGGTAGCTCTCGTGTTTGATCAAAGCATTCTATCGGCCCTAACATCCTCCTCGACAACTTGTAATCCGGTTAGTGTTCATACTCATATTGCTTCGATAACCATTCTCGGCTATGTGTGATGATTGTGTGTTGATTGATGAGTAGGGTGTTATGTGTTAGCATAATTGATGAAAGTAATAGGATAGAATGATGGTAGGGATACATCTACTTGATGATATATGGATTAATTGTGATCATTAGAGTACATCATGCTTATATGTTAAATTGACAAACTAGGGTTTGTGCATTGAGATTGATAATCTAGCATGATCGAGTTGGAAATAAGTAAAACATTGTTATTAGATAAACTGATTTATGTTCTAAGATTTCTGTGTTATTCGATCTGTATGAAAGGTGAATCGAGTAAATGGATGACGATGATGATTGTGTTTATTCTTGTTACTTAATCATGAAAGATATAATTAGGGTTTGTATGATGTGGTAATGTGTAACTGTTTCGATCTTTGAATGGGGTAGAATGATTGGAAATTATGGTGGCTAAATTTAAGGAAGTCAGTTGACTAGACCCAATCGCACAAGGGACCCCAATCGCACAAGGGATCCCAATCACACAAGGACATGGGCTGCATAAAGTGTTTGGGCCTAGCTTATTGATATTCCGGGTGGGCTGTGCACGGATCGCACAAGATGTGCGATTGAGTACGGGGCTGTGCAAGTTGTTGTTGGGCCAGCCCACACCCGGACCGCACAACCCAGAACGAATCGCACAAGGAAGGACAGTCGCACAAGCCGAGTGGGCTTTGTGCACTGTTGGGCCTGTTTACTTCTGAATCGCACAAGGCATTCGGGTCGCACAAGATAAGTGGGCCCGAACGCCTGGGCCGTATGTGACTGTGATTGATGACTTGACTGTTAAGTGGAAATTGATATTGGGTTTGCATGTTACGTATATCTGTTACGTGCTAGGTGATGTTGTGTTAAATACGTGATCGATAGTGAATGAAACTGATTTAGATTGGTAACCATGATTAGGATGTGGTTGGTAGATCAATTGTGAGCAAGTAAAATTTCATTACCCAGCAATCCAAGGTGAGTTCACTGCACTTTTTCCAAGCATGCATCCCAGGGAGGGATATCGGGTAACGTTCCTGGGAGGAATGCCAGGTTAATGGGATGTTGGTTATTACTCAGTTTCTTACATATAAGACCCCCTACATCTACCGATAGTTTCCGGGAAGGCAACGAGGTATTTAGTTGATAGCGCTATTAGGATTGGCACCCTCACACCGTGCCGGAAAGGACGGGCGTGAACTAATTACCTTGACCACTTGACCAATGCTTTGATAGAGGCATTGGGGTTTGGGCAAACACGTCTAGTAGCCACTTACGGTAATCGAGTTAATAACAACATCAAAACAAAACGTTGAACTATTTTAAACACACAACTGGTAACTAAACGCGTTAACAAAACTTTGAACTCACCAGCGTCGTCTGACACACTTGTCTGCATGCTTGCAGGTCGTTAGATTTCTGATTATGGACTTGCTATCTGGGAGCGCTGGAGTGGTCATGGATCGAGGCTCTTGGATACTCGCTTATTGATTATAAACACATGTTTTGGAAACTTTTGAAATATTTTTTACATTGTGCTTCCGCTGAATATTTACTTTGGTTTAACTCTTGACTTGGAATTATATTTTGAAAATGAATGGAATGTTTTTATTAAATATACTTGGTTCGATATGATTAGTAGCTTGGATCCTGGTACGTCACACGCCCCGCGGTGTTCCCGCATGTGGTATTTTGGGGGTGTGACAGTTTGGTATCAGAGCCACTGGTTATAGTGAACTAGGTTTTAAAACGTTTTATAAAACCAGACTATAACCGAACAACTTCGAAAATCGACCATGACACTCAGATCCAGATTGCAAAGTTCGTTTTCTGTTTATTTTATGCAATACTTGTTTAGTAGTCACACACTCACAGTTGCATGAAACAACATACTAGATACTATGGTGACTTGATAGCATGACACAACTCTTCGACTTTTGGAATTCGTAATCCTGTAGTACCTTCTGTTTTTGCTATTTGAATGCGGGGGAAACTTTTAGCGCAAGTTAAGAGGCACTGAGATGAGCATGCAAGTTGCCTTATTATTATGGGTACACACATAATAATAACGTGAGGTGCACGTAAGTCCCAGTGAGGCTTAACAAGTGTGAGAAGGGTTCTGCCCTATAGTGTGTAAACTTGGTAGTTTTTAGATTTCAATGTGATACTTGACTCTTACATCTCGACTCCTAAATATGTTCCCTCTCCTTATATAGAATCATGAGCGGATGAGGTCACGGATGTGGTCACATCACGATGACCCAAGCGGAGCTGACAAACCTAATCAATACACGTGTGGCTGAGGCTTTGGCAGCCTACCAAGCTGGTATGAAATGTGCCAAATACTCTTTAACCTTGTGTCGCGTACACGACTCTTACCCCTGTAATGTGTATTCTTTCATCCAATAGGTCAGCAAAACCAAAACAATCCACCTGCTTGTACGTTCAAGATGTTCATGGATTGTAAGCCACAAAACTTCAATGGGACTGAAGGGGCTGTAGGACTCCTGCGATGGTTCGAGAAGGCAGAATCAGTGTTTGCAATGTGTAACTGTCCTGCTGGGGACAAAGTGAAGCATGCTATGGGCACACTCGAGGATGGTTCCCTGACATGGTGGAATGCCCAGGTTCAGCTGTTGGGCATCGAAGTGGCAAATGCCACTACTTGGGATGATTTTAAGGAGCTGATAAGGGAGGAGTATTGTCCTCGTGATGAAATACAGAAACTTGAGAATGAATATTATGATCTGAAGATGGTGGGATCTGAGATTGAGACGTACGCGAAACGGTCACATGAGTTGGCGATCATGTGTCCGAACTTGTCCCGACCTCCGCATCGGAGAATTGAACTGTTTATCAAGGGAGTAGCTCCTCGAGTGAAGGGCTTGGTTACTGCGGCGAACCTCAACAACTTAACTCAGATTGTTCGTTTGGCTCACAAAATCACCGATCAGGAGGTGGAGAGCGGTTCATTACCACCGTGTGTTTCTGCCACTATTGCTGCTACAACCACAGCTACTGCACCTGTTAGTGATAACAAGCGAAAATAGAGTGACGCTGACAAGTCAACCAGTGTCAGCCAATCTCAGAAAAGGCCGGACAACAGCAACAACCGCAGTTTCAGTTAGTCGTCTTCAGTTAATCAAGGTCAGGGCAGCAATCAGAATCAGGGCTCCTACGTTGGGAAGAAGCGACAATGCAACAAGTGTGGCTATCATCATTATGGGCAGTGTGTCCGGGCATGCCGTAGGTGTGAAAAGGTGGGCCATGAGGCCAAAGACTGTAGAGCCCCACAGCCAAAGCAGCAGCAGCAGCAAAACCAGTAGTACCAGCGGCAGCAAAGGCAACAACCCCATCAGAATCAGGGCTTTAAAAAGGGGTGTTACCAGTGTGGGGATGAGGGCCACTTCAAGCGAGATTGCCCTCAGCTGAATCAGAATGCCAACGACAACAACCGCCAGAACAACAACAACAATGTTGGGAACAACAACAATGGCAACAATGGGGGAAATCGCGCTCGTGGAAGGGTATTCACGATCAGTGCTGGTGATGCTAGGAACGACGGCAACGTCGTGACTGGTACGTTTTCTGTGAATAATCTTATTGCTTCTGTGTTATTTGATTCCGGTGCCGATTGGATTTATGTGTCCCTAGGTTTTAGTCAGCGATTAGGGTTAACTCCAACACCTTTAGAGGTTAAGCATGTAGTAGAATTAGCCGACGGTAAAACGATAGAAGCTTCGCATGTCCTTTTTGGGTGTAAACTAGACCTCGTGGGTCAAGTGTTTGATATTGATCTCCTTCCTGTTACCCTCGGTGGTTTCGATATAGTGGTTGGTATGGATTGGCTGTCTAAGCACCAAGCTGAGATTCTGTGTAAGGAAAAGATTGTGTGTATCCCTATCCCTGGTGGGGAGCCGTTGTCGGTTCAAGGGCATCGCAGTGGTGCGATGGTTGGTATTATTTCAGCTATGCAAGCGCAGAAATGTCTAAGAAAGGGGTATCCTTCTATTTTGGCACTTGTTACTGACACTCCGTCAGAGGAAAGAAAGATCGAGGATCTGCCAGTAGTACGTGAATTCACCGATGTATTTCCTGAGGAGCTTCCTGGTTTACCTCCTCACCGTCAAGTGGAATTTCAGATTGACCTTGCGCCAGGAGCGGCTCCAATCGCTCGTGCTCCTTACCGTTTAGCACCTGGAGAGTTGGAGGAGCTGTCTAATCAGCTGCAAGAGTTATTGGACAGAGGCTTTATTCGACCCAGTTCTTCGCCTTGGGGAGCCCCAGTTTTGTTTGTGAAGAAGAAGAAGGATGGGTCCTTTCAGATGTGTATAGATTATCGTGAGCTCAACAACGTTACAGTCAAGAATCGTTATCCATTGCCACGTATCAACGACTTGTTTGACCAGTTGCAAGGGTCAAGTTTTTATTCGAAGATTGACTTAAGATCGGGATATCATCAGGTGAGAGTCAGAGAGGAGGATGTCCCAAAGACGGCTTTTCGAACGCGTTATGGGCACTACGAATTTTTAGTTATGTCGTTTGGATTGACGAACGCGCCAGCAGTTTTCATGGATCTAATGAACCGAGTATGCAAACCGTACCTCGATGACTACGTTATTGTGTTTATTGACGACATTCTTATCTACTTGAAGAGCAAGGAAGATCACGAGCGGCACCTGTGTCTTATTTTGGAACTCCTGAGGAAGGAGCAACTCTATGCAAAGTTTTCTAAGTGTGACTTCTGGATTCGAGAGGTACACTTCCTTGGGCACATTGTTAATGAATTGGGAATACACGTGGATCCTGCAAAGGTTGATGCTGTCAAGAATTGGGTGGTACCAAAGAATCCTTCAGAGGTGCGGCAATTTCTTGGTCTCGCTGGGTATTATCGAAGATTTATCAAAGATTTCTCAAAGATCGCTCAACCTCTTACCTCGTTGACACAGAAAGGTGTCGTGTATTCTTGGGGAGCGAAACAAGAGGATGCTTTCCAGTTGCTGAAACAGAAACTCTGCAGTGCACCGATTTTGTCTCTACCTGAAGGTACCGAGGATTTTGTGGCTTATTGTGACGCTTCCATTCAGGGTCTTGGTTGCGTGCTGATGCAACGCAACAATGTGATAGCCTATGCTTCTCGACAGTTGAAGGTTCATGAAAGGAATTACACGACTCATGATTTAGAATTGGGGGTTGTGGTTTTCGCGTTGAAGATCTGGAGGCACTATCTGTACGGTACCAAATGCACCATCTACACCGATCACAGAAGCCTTCAGCATATCTTCGACCAGAAGGAATTGAATATGCGACAGCGTCGCTGGGTAGAACTACTGAACGACTACGATTGTGCCATCAAGTATCACCCCGGTAAAGATAACGTTGTAGTTGATGTCCTTAGCCGAAAGCAGACGAAACCCAAGCGTGTGCGAGCATTGCAGCTCACTATTCATTCAAATCTTCCTGACCAGATTCGTTCGGCTCAGACGAAGGCATTGAAGGAAGATAACTATGAAGCCGAATACTTACGTGGCATGGAGAAACGACTTATAAAGAGATCTGATGGTATTCTCTACTGCATGGAACGAATATGGATTCCGTTGTTTGGTAACCTTAGGGGTCTTGTGATGGACGAAGCGCACAAGTCCCGATACTCTGTTCATCCAAGTTCAGATAAGATGTATCAGGATGTTGGGATTGAACCCTGCCAGAGGAACAGATAATGAAAGCCAAAACCGGATCATGACAGTGGATTCACAATAAGCAGCAGTTTACACTAAGTCTTCTCCCTTGAAAGTGATTATAACATCTGATGGTCTTACATCCACTGCCCGGATACAACTGCTGCTGTTCTTCTAACTACTGATGAAGCCAGAAAACTGCTGAGAAGAAAACACTGCTGGTACAATCTACTGATGACAAAGCACTGCCCAATCAAGGATTGATCAACCTTGATGAAAGCACTGATGTAAAGAGAAAGAAGTAGTTTATTATGTCATCTGTTTTATGTATAGTCAGTGGTTAGGTTTAGCAGTGTTTGTATAAGAACAGTAGATACAGGTTGTTAAGCTGTTAGACGTCGCTTTCATGGTGACGTCAGCTGAGATGCCTCAGTGGTTTGGATTTTCTATAAATGGAACAGTACTCTGTACTGTTACATTTGATCGATTTGAGTGAGTTCTTCTCCTCAATTCAATCCTTTCATCTTGTGCAACCAACCGCTGGAGTATCAGGCTGAGGGGGAGTTTAGTTTGTAATCATGCTTGTAATCCTTTGAATTGCTTTGTAATCTTTTGATTGATGAAAAGCATTTGTTTATCTAAACTATTTTCTTCCTTGATTGTGTTTACAAAGTTTGTGATCATTTCCGCTGCACTTAAACTCTATTTATCTCTATTTGATCTGTTCAAATTATACAAACAAGCACAATCATGAGAGCCTCCGTTCCTAACAATTGGTATCAGAGCCTGGACAGTCAAATTCAATCTAACAATCAATTTGACATAACAGTTCGGCTCAAAATTCATTGATACTAAGGTTGGGTGCATTTAGTTGAAAAACAGAGTGCCGAGTAAACCATGCTCAAAGTGGTTATTCAAAAACTCTATAAAACAACCAAGATGTCATAAGACACACAAATTTCACACAACAAGTGATGTCATACACAAGTCACTCATAGTTTTCAGATCTGAAAACATATCTGTTAAACTATGGGATTAGTTCTTATTTTCAAAAATTGATTTCAACTGTTGTTATGAAACTTGTGATGTCACTATATTAGATGCTAAAGTATGAACCTCAGGTTAACAAAAGCCTATGTTCATAAAAACCTTAGTGTTTTTGCTAACGTAAAAAAAGGGAAATTAAAACTTTAGTCATAAGGATTTATGTGTTGAAAACAGGTTGAGATCCTCAAAAGGAACAAATCAAATCTGTTAAAATACATCAAGAAAACAGGATAATCCGTATCATATGTAATGTGAGATTGTTCAAAAATTTGTACAAATATGGCAAATTCTCTTAAAGCATTACTGCAAAATGATTCAGGATTAAGTATTCCTTCAATAAAGACCTCCCAATAAGTATTTTATTACTTATGACTGGGAAGGGTGAAAGGGGAAGAAGAAAATTCACAAAAAGAAAAAAAACTCATAAGTGTGTTTATCTCAAAACTTTTGAAGTCAGAAGAAAAGAGCATAAACATAAAACACTCAAGAGTCAAAGATTGGGGTAAAAATGGTCATTAAGCAACTGTGTGCATTCATTGGTTCAAGAAAAGGTTCAGGTAACAATAGTATTTGCAGAGAATAAACTTTCAAATGGACTAGACAAATTTTCAGATAATCACATGGTAACAAAATCTACACCAGGGTTTTCAAAAACTCATGTGATCTTGTGTCCTCATTTTTCTGTTGAAAATCAATCAACAAGAAAATGGTACCAAACAGTGGTCAAAATGTATTTAATATTTCATACCACTGTTGTCAAAACACTGACCATTTTCATAAGCTTAAGATTGATATGAGTAGGAGTTTCAGTGAAAAATTATACCAGATTCTTTTGGTGCTGTTTTCAGAAAATTTTTTAACTATTTTTTTCTTGAAAAAGGATTTTCTCAAATAAAGCAGGATATATTATTCTTTATTTTTCCTTTAGGAATGATATATTTTGAACATTTTACTGATTTTTGATAGTAAAAGTTTCAATCTCCTGTGAGGATATATGACCTTATTTTTGTTAGGTGATATTATCCTCAAAACAGATCAAAAGGAAATGATATATTTGTCAAGGTCATGTCAAACTCAAGTTTGTTCTTTCACTATGCAAAAGATTGATTGTCAACATATCTTAAAATACTTGGGTACTCATGTTTTAATTTAAATATTATAACAAGAATGAGTTGCCTTGGTAAAAAGTTTACATCATCTGGGGTACTAAACCACTGTCAGAAATTTGTATAAGCTTCAAAATGTGTAATTGACATGTGGTAAAACCTTGAATGGAAAATTTTCAAAACGGTTGCTGATATATCCATCTTTCAAGTCTTTACCATTTAACCTAATCACTGTTTTGTTCAAACATCTGCCTTCTAAATATTGTCCACTGCTAAAAGTCAGCCACTGATCCTTTCATTTTGCTTGGCAAGCACTGATGCTCAAAATCAGTGTCTTATCCACTGATATGCTATCCACTGACAGTAAAAATCATCCACTGTTATCACAGCATTACCGTTGTAACCACTGATGTTTGCTTCATCAGTGGCTCTCAAAACAACTGTCCTCCATTCTTCATCCATATCATCAGAGGTTGACACGTGGTCAGTTTTTAGCATCAGATCTTAATAACCGCTGCCACATCAGCGATCATTTTTTCTTAATAAAACCCTGATCAAAACCCCCAAACAGGGTTTTACACTGTCGAATTGAATTCTAAAATTCTCTTCTCAAAGCAGTTTCTAACCCTTCATCCCAAATCATTCTCTATTCTTCCGCATCAAAATGACGAAATCAAAAGCAAAATCAAAATGAAAATCACCATCATCTTCCAAAGAGGTCGCTCAAACGGCCGCTGAATCCGTTGAAATACCATACAAATCTCCTCATAACTATGTGGGTTTACTCACAAAACCCACAAACAACCACACCTTCGATTCCATCATTGACACCTTATCTGAATCAAAGTATAAAACTTTGATAACAGCAGACGCTCCCATTTACCTGCAAACCCAGAGAGAGTTCTGGAAAAATGCTACACTTGAGAAACAAGACGATAAAGTAGTAGCCATCAACTCCTCGATACAGGGTAAAGCGATCCAAATCACTCCACAAACAATCTCAGAAGTCTTTAAACTCGATGATCAGAAAGGTAAAACTTCTTTTGATAAAGCCGAGTTGAAAACTGATTTTCTGAAAAGAGGGTATGCAGAACAATCAAAGGTAGATACCTTACAAAAAGGTTACTTCCCATCTGCACCCAGATTTTTATTTCACACACTTTTGATGTGTGTTTCAAATAAAACAACAGCGTTTAACGAAATACCATTGAAGATTCAATGTCTGGGCTATGCTATTTTAAATAATAAAGATTACAACTACTCCCAGGAGATCTTTAATGACTTGGTAAAAAATGTTGATAGCAAAGCATTTTTACTCTTTCCAAGGTTTCTAAGCTACTATTTTAAACAAAAATTTGAAAAAGAAAATGAAAACTTGCTAAAATAAGGTGTTTATTTTCAAATAAAAAATTTAACACCTGAAACATTCACTAGAATGTTGGCACCAATAAAAACAAAAGCAGAGGTGTCTGAGCAGAATTTAGCAGTTACCACTGCTCCTCAGACATCTGCTGCTGAGCCCACTGCTCCAGGTGATCATAGCAGCACTACCACTGCTTTGAAACCCACACCTGCCACTACCAAAAAGACCAAAAAGAAAACATCCAGAAAACCCACCAAACCCAAAACAAAGGCAACTCTGGAAGATGAGATCCCAGAGCAACTGCCAGTGATAAAACAAATGTCACCACAAACCACTGCTGCTACTTCCTCACAACAGTAGGTAGAAAGATCTCCACCATTGCCTCAAACTCCTCCTGTATCCTCACAAAAGGATCAGGTTGTAAGCACAGGGACCCCACAATATGAAGCTCTAGACCCAATCGGATCCATCTTCCTCAGTCCTGATCCCAAGGACATGTCTCTTTCAACTCCCATACCCTCACCAATCATATTACCACAATCTATGCAACCTTTGTTGCATGCAGTTGATATAGCTCAGACACAAACCAGTTCCTCTCAATCACTCATCAAAGAGAAAACACTCCAACAAGTGACTGGATCTGATGCCTATACCTCTGCGATCCCAGCAACAACTGAGGAGGTTACACTGCAGGAGTTACAAGTAACTCCTGTCAGTAGTTCAAGTGGAGCAGCAACTCCAAATGTTGGATCAACAGATCTACATATGGACAGTTGTTTCATTAATAATTCTCCCTTGAAGGCAATTTCTTCTATAGCACCTTCGATAACCACCAGTGAGTTTCTTTTAACCACTGGTACCATCAAAGGATTATCAAGTGCTGAGGAAAAAAGTCCCCTGTACCAAGAACAAGGGGCATCAATGGGTGATTTTTGGGACTCAGTTCCTAATTCGCACATTGGTACAACCATTGCGGGTGGGGATTCAGATGATCCCATTAAAGTGGGTGATGATTCAAAGTATCAGGAATTGACGGGCAGAGTTGAAAAACTTGAAACATCAGTTGCTGAGATAAAGGATATGGTGCAGCAGCTGCTAAAAGCTCAAAAAGCACAATCCACTGCTGCTCCAGCTCAAGCATCTGCACAACCTGCACCTGCTGCAAATGAGCTGTGGAATATTTTACAGCCCTTACTTGAAAAACAAAAACAGATGGCTGATCAGCAGCATGAAATACATGTGAAAATGCTGACAAACATGGTGGAGTCGAGATTTAAAGATACTCAAGCAGACATCAAAGCTATCAAGGCTCATCTCCAAATCACTTCTGGAAAAGTTCCCTCTACCATCCTTTTCATGGATAACCCCCTTGCAGATAATGCCAAAAAGGGGAGAATATCAAGCAATTGAAGAAAAAGGGAATTGAAGATGGTCTGTATGTTGAACCAGAACAAGAAAAACAGACATCTAAATCCTCAAAAGGTTCAAAATCTCAAACCACAAAATCTCAAACTTCCATCCAAACAGCTAATACAGCAGTAGTTACAAAAACTGCTAGTAGTAGCCAAACAGCTGCCATCACTTTAACACACACCACCACCACTGCTATACCACCACCATCAAAAATAACACCACCACCATCATCTCCTGCCAAAAAGCAGAAGACAACAGATGTTACAACATCTGTTGTAATGACAACAGTAGTTGAAGCACCAGTTGTTTCAACAGCTGTTAGTCAATCACAAAGCACTGCCATTCAATCTCAAACCACTTCCATACCATCAAAAACTACCTCACCACCTTCAACCCCTGCTCAAAAGCAGAAGACATCTACTGACACATCAGTAGTTGTAATGACAACAGAGGTTGAAACACCAGTTGTTTCAACAGCTGTTAGTCAACCATCCACCACTGCTCTTATCATTCCTACATCACAACCAAAATCCTCTTCATCAGTAAAGCTTCACAAAAGAAAAAGAGAAACAACTCAAGTCACTGATGAAAAATATGATCCTGTTGCCATAAAATATCCACTGGAACTAGATGCTGTGAAAAATGAGATGAGACAATTTTACACCGAGGAAGATCCTTCAAAAAGAAGATTCCCTTCCCTCATTGGCTTCATAGTCCCAGAAAACATGGATGAATATCTCGAATTAAAAGCAAGGCAGGCAAGGATTAGAGCTAAACTTGAATGCAAAGATGAAGGTGATGAAGCCATTGCAGAAAGAATGGTACTCTTGCTCACAAAGGTCAAGCTAATGGAAGACTATGCACAAGATCTGATCAAAGAAAAAACAGATCAACGAAAAGCAATGAGAAAAGAGTATCTTGCATATATAATGAAAGAAAAATTCTATCAAGCTGAAGAAAACCAATTTGAAGAGTGGCCACTGATTGCCTTGACGCATGAAGCAAACAGGATTGAAAGGGTTAAAAATGATCCAAGTAAGAAGAAGACAGCTCCAAATTGGAATAAGTACAAAAACCTAATTGTTGATCTTACTTCTGAATACAAAAAGAAAAAGCAGGAACCGATAGATGCTAAGGTGGATACTGCTGAAGCCATAGCAAAATGGACAAAGCAGTATACCGATGAGGCTTATGAACGGCTGAAGAAAAGAAAGATAACAGTCTCGGGCACTTCTAAAAAGCCAGACTATAACAAGATAGAACAACAGCTGGATGCTCTTAAAACACTGATCACATCAACAGTTGACCCGAGTCTTGTGATAAACCAAGAGAAAGGAAAACTGCTAACCAGTGAAGAAGAAAAAGAAAAGGAAGCTGAGTACTTCACAGAAGCCATCAAGAAAATGGGTCTAAAAGAAGATAGTTCAGTGAGCCTTCAAAACCTTTTCAAAAAGGTACTAACCAAACCTGCATCAACAAACATTTCAGCAGATATCTCAGACAGTGAGCTTGATCAACAAAAGACACAAGAGCAAGTTGACAAAGAAGTTGCAGAAGATATAGCTGCAGCAAATGAAGTCATAGAATAAGCTTTCAAAAGAATGTCTGAAGTTCAGGATACTGCTGTAAAATTTTTCTCTAGGCCAAAATCTCAAAGCTCATCAGAAAATAAATATCTCCCAAGAAACCCATTGGGTTCAAAAGTACTAAAGTGGATGTCTGATCAAAAGACCCACGTATTGACTCTGGTCAGATCCAATGGCGAAGTGAAGTACATATCAAGGAAAGAAGCACTAGGCCTTGGTGTTGAAGATTTGCAGGATCTCCTTGAACTTTCACTGTGCAGGGATGAGGATAACTCAAGTTCCAAAGACTTTGAAGCAGAATTTAAAAGACAAGCTAAGGAACTTCTGATGAGGAATAAAGATCCAGAATAATGAAGGGTTTTGGCATTATCTGTTCCAGGGGGATATTGTTGGGATTGAACCCTGTCAGAGGAACAGATAATGAAAGCCAAAACCGGATCATGACAGTGGATTCACAATAAGCAGCAGTTTACACTAAGTCTTCTCCCTTGAAAGTGATTATAACATCTGATGGTCTTACAAACACTGCCCGGATACAACTGCTGTTGTTCTTCTAACTACTGATGAAGCCAGAAAACTGTTGAGAAGAAAACACTGCTGGTACAATCTACTGATGACAAAGCACTGCCCAATCAAGGATTGATCAACCTTGATGAAAGCACTGATGTAAAGAGAAAGCAGTAGTTTAGTATGTCATATGTTTTATGTATAGTCAATGGTTAGGTTTAGCAGTGTTTGTATAAGAACAGTAGATACAGGTTGTTAGGCTGTTAGACGTCGCTTTCATGGTGACGTCACCTGAGATGCCTCAGTGGTTTGGATTGTCTATAAATGGAACAGTACTCTGTACTGTTACATTTGATCGATTTGAGTGAGTTCTTCTCCTCAGTTCAATCCTTTCATCTTCTGCAACCAACCGCTGGAGTATCAGGCTGAGGGGGAGTTTAGTTTGTAATCATGCTTGTAATCCTTTGAATTGCTTTGTAATCTTTTGACTGATGAAAAGCATTTGTTTATCTAAACTATTTTCTTCCTTGATTGTGTTTACAAAGTTTGTGATCATTTCCGCTGCACTTAAACTCTATTTATCTCTATTTAATCTATTCAAATTATACAAACAAGCACAATCATGAGAGCCTCCGTTCCTAACACAGGACCTCAAGGTTTTGTATTGGTGGCCGAAGATGAAAGCTGACATCGCGACGTACGTGAGTAAGTGTTTGACTTGCGCGAAAGTCAAAGTGGAGTATCAGAAGCCCTCAGGTCTGTTGCAACAACAAGAAATACCCATGTGGAAATGGGAGCAGATTGCTATGGATTTCGTCACTGGTTTGCCAAGAACTCAAAACGGGAACGATACCATTTGGGTGATCGTCGATCGTCTCACGAAATCTGCACACTTCCTAGCAATCAAGGAAACGGATAAGTTCTCTCAACTGGCTGTTGTTTATCTGAAGGAAGTGGTTTCTAGGCATGGAGTGCCGACGTCTATTATCTATGACCGTGACCCGCGTTTCATTTCTGATTTGTGGCAGTCGATGCATAAATTGTTTGGCTCACGTTTTGACATGAGCACTGCGTATCACCCACAGACGGATGGTCAGAGCAAGCGAACCATCCAGACACTTGAAGACACGCTGCGAGCATGTGTGATTGACTTTGGTAAGGGCTAGGAGAAACATCTGTCGTTGATTGAGTTCTCCTACAACAACAGTTACCACACTAGCATTCAGGCAGCCCCATTCGAAGCATTGTACGGATGAAAGTATCGTTCGCCTCTTTGTTGGGCTGAGGTGGGTGACAGCCAGATTACAGGTCCGGAACTTGTTCTTGAAACTTCAGAAAAGATTGTTCAGATCAGGAATCATATGGCGGCAGCGCGTGATCATCAGAAAAGCTACGCCGACAAGCGTAGAAAACCCTTGGAATTCGAAGTTAATGATCGTGTCATGTTGAAGGTCTCACCCTAGAAGGGTGTGGTGCGTTTCGGGAAACGCGGCAAGCTTAATCCTCGTTATGTTGGGCCATTCAAATTCTGGAATGGATTGGTAAAGTTGCCTACAAGTTGGAGTTACCCGCTGAGTTGGGTAATGTCCATGATGTGTTCCATGTGTCGCAATTAAAGAAATGTTTGTCTGATGAAACACTGGTGGTACCGTTTCAAGAGCTGAAGATCGACGACAAGTTACAGTTTATCGAAGAACCAATAGAAATTATGGACCGGGAGGTCAAGGTCCGTAAGCACAGCCGTATTCCGATTGTGAGGGTTCGTTGGAACTCGAGACGTGGACCAGAGTTCACGTGGGAACGCGAGGATCAGATGAAGCTTAAGTACCCACATTTATTCCTAGAGGACAAGTCCAAGCCTGGCAAATCTAAATCTAATGCAACTAGTGAATTTCGGGATGAAATTCCCATTCAAGTTGGGGATGATGTGGCTCTCGAGGAGAATGCACAGTCATCTTAATCCATCACTTCACTCCCCAACGACTGCTTGTCAAATTTCGGGATGAAATTTCTTTCAAGTTGGGGATGATGTGACAACCCGTACCTTAGACTTCCTTAATATTGTAATGCAGCTCGTATAAACGTTATGTGATCATGTGATATGTTTAGTTTCAATTGAATGTTGACGTTTTTGTGTTGCATGAATGTTATGTGTTCATACTTGTGTGTGTTAATTGGATTGAGTAAATGAACTACTTGAATAGATTGTTTAATTATACGTGAACATTAGTGAAACTGTATGTGTTCTATGCCGTCGCGTTTTGTCCCGGATCGCACAAATGCTTATCGACCGCACAAGCCAAGCGGGCTTCTTCAAGCCCAAACGTCTTGAAACCCAAACCGACCCCTTATGGCATGCGCATATGCATATAGGGGTGCATATCATTCTTTCTCTAAAACTTTAGCAAACCCTGCTCTCCTTTTTCCCTCAAGATCGATGGCAGCCCTCTTGTTTGATCGAAGCATTATATCGGCCCTAACATCCTCCTCGACAACTTGTAATCCGGTTAGTGTTCATACTCATATTGCTTCGATAATCATTCTCGGCTATGTGTGATGATTGTGTGTTGATTGATGAGTAGGGTGTTATGTGTTAGCATAATTGATGAAAGTAATAGGATAGAATGATGGTAGGGATACATCTGCTTGATAATATATGGATTAATTGTGATCATTAGAGTACATCATGCTTATATGTTAAATTGACAAACTAGGGTTTGTGCATTGAGATTGATAATCTAGCATGATCGAGTTGGAAATAAGTAAAACATTGTTATTAGATAAACTGATTTATGTTCTAAGATTTATGTGTTATTCGATCCGTATGAATGGTGAATTGAGTAAATGGATGACGATGATGATTGTGTTTATTCTTGTTACTTAATCATGAAAGATATAATTAGGGTTTGTATGATGTGGTAATGTGTAACTGTTTCGATCTTTGAATGGGGTAGAATGATTGGAAATTATGTTGGCTAAATTTAAGGAAGTCAGTTGACTAGACCCAATCACACAAGGGATCCCAATCACACAAGTAGCTTTGGGTCGCACAAGGACATGGGCTGCATAAAGTGTTTGGGCCTAGCTTATTGATATTCCGGGTAGGCTGTGCACGGATCGCACAAGTTATGTGATTGAGTAAGGGGTTGTGCAAGTTGTTGTTGGGTCAGCCCACACCCGGACTGCACAACCCAGAACAAATCGCACAAGGAAGGACAGTCGCACAAGCCGAGTGGGCTTTGTGCACTGTTGGGCCTGTTTACTTCTGAATCGCACAAGGTATTCGGGTCGCACAAGATAAGTGGGCCCGAACGCCTGGGCCGTATGTGACTGTGATTGATGACTTGACTGTTAAGTGGAAATTGATATTGGGTTTGCATGTTACGTATATCTGTTATGTGCTAGGTGATGTTGTGTTAAATACGTGATCGATAGTGAATGAAACTGATTTAGATTGGTAACCATGATTAGGACGTGGTTGGTAGATCAATTGTGAGCAAGTAAAATTTCATTACCGAGCAATCCAAGGTGAGTTCACTGCACTTTTTCCAAGCATGCATCCCGGGGAGGGATATCGGGTAACGTTCCAGGGAGGAATGCCAGGTTAATGGGACGTTGGTTATTACTCAGTTTCAATCATATAAGACCCCCTACATCTACCGATAGTTGGCGGGAAGGCAACGAGGTATTTTGTTGATAGCGCTATTAGGATTGGCACCCTCACACCGTGCCAGAAAGGACAGGCGTGAACTAATTACCTTGACCACTTGACCAATGCTTTGATAGGGGCATTGGGTTTGGGCAAACACATCTAGTAGCCACTTACGGTAATCGAGTTAATAACAACATCAAAACAAAACGTTGAACTGTTTTAAACACACAACTGGTAACTAAACGCGTTAACAAAACTTTGAACTCACCAGTGTCGTCTGACACACTTGTATGCATGCTTGCAGGTCGTTAGATTTCTGATTAAGGACTTGCTATCTGGGAGCGCTGGAGTGGTCATGGATCGAGGCTCTTGGATACTCGCTTATTGATTATAAACACATGTTTTGGAAACTTTTGAAATATTTTTAACATTGTGCTTCCGCTGTATATTTACTTTGGTTTAACTCTTGACTTGGAATTATATTTTGAAATGAATGGAATGTTTTTATTAAATATACTTGGTTCGATATGATTAGTGGCTTGGATCCTGGTACGTCAGACGCCCCGCGGTGTTCCCGCATGTGGTATTTTGGGGGTGTGACAAAGCCACCACCGATACTACCACTGTTGAATCATCCCCCTCGCAGTCATCCAAGAAAAACAAGGGCAAGAAGCGGAAGGCTTCAAGCCAAAATTCTGAGGTCATCACTCCGCAAAACCCTAAACCTTTGCAATCAGTTCCTGCTACTCCCAACACCGAACCGCAAGAAAAGGCTTACACTGGGACTCAGCCCAAGTGTAACAATTGCCTTTACCACCACCCTACCAACGCCCCGTGTCGTTTGTGCACGAACTGCAATCTGTATGGGCACTTTGCCCCACAATGTCACAAACCCGTAGTCAACCAGAACCAAGTTGTCATAGCTCAGAACCCTACACCTAACCAAGCTCAACCACAGGCCGCTCTTTTTCTTTCCTGCTTCAAATGTGGCGATCTCAACAATCTCACTAGTGCTTGCCCTCAGCGCGCCAACAACAACAATTAGCAATCGCAGCAGCAGCCTCAGCAAGCTCGAGGCAGAGCATTCGTTATCACCGGCGCTCAGGCGCAGAATGCCAACGATTTTATAAATGGTACGTTCCTCGTCAACAATGTCTTTGCATCTTGTTTATTTGATACTGGGCCAGATAAGAGTTTTGTATCTGTTGATTTCGAACCAATGCTTAAGTGTAGACGCTCTAAGTTCCCTAAATCGTTCGCTGTCGAAGTCACAAATGGTAAACCCGTCACTGTCGAATCCGTTCTTTCTAGATGTTCATTAAATCTCAATGATCATACTATTCCAATTGACCTCATACATATGCAAATTGGTAGTTTTGACATCATAATAGGCATGGATTGGCTTAGGCGAGTTCGTGCTGAAGTTGTTTGTTCCAAGAAGTTCATTCGTCTTCCCCTTCCTAACGGTGATTCCTTGCACGTCTATGGCGAGAAACCTTCTAAAGGTCTCAAGCTCATGTCGTGTACTCAAGCGAATAAACACCTGCGTAAGGGTTCCTTCGCCTTTCTTGCCAACGTTGTGGAAAAGAAGGATTAGGGCTTGAGCATAAATGATGTTCCTTTTGTTGGTGATTTTCCTGACGTTTTTCCTAACGATTTCCCTGGTCCGCCTCCTACTCGTTCTGTTGACTTTTGCATCGATTTAGTGCCTGGCGCTACGCCTGTCACTAAGTCTCCTTACTGTTTAGCACCCTCGAAAATGCAAGAGCTATCGAGCCAACTTCAAGAACTTCTTGATAAACGCTTTATAAGCCCTAGTACCTCTCCTTGGGGCACTTCCGTTTTATTAATCAAGAAGAAAGATGGATCATTTTGGATGTGCATTGACTATCGTGAGCTCAACAAGCTTATAGTCAAGAACCGATATCCTCTACCTCGCATCGACGATCTCTTCGATCAATTACAAGGTGCGACTTGCTTTTCCAAGATTGATCTTCATTCTGGTTATCATCAACTTCGATTCCTTGAAAAAGATATACCCAAAACCGCTTTGCGTACACGTTATGGTCATTACGAGTTCGTAGTCATGCCCTCTGGTTCGTAGTCATGCCGTGTGTGCAAAGCTTATCTTGACCGTTTCGTGATCATCTTCATCGACAATATTCTCATCTATTCCAAGACACAAGAAGAGCACGAGCGACACTTGCGTCTTATCCTTCAACTTTTGCGCGCTGAACGTCTTTACGCCAAATTCTCCAAGTGTGAATTCTGGCTAAAAGAAGTTCAATTCCTTGGACATACTGTTAACGAACTTGGTATTCACGTTGACCCTGCGAAGATTGAAGCTGTGAAGAATTTGATTGCTCCTAACTCTCCGTCTGAAAATTCATTCGTTCCTTGGTCTAGCTGGTTACTATCGCCGTTTCATTTCTAACTTTTTGAAAATCGTTGTCCCCTTACCGCCTTGACTCAAAAGAGAAACCTTTTGTTTGGGGTCATGAACAAGATGAGTCTTTCTAAACGCTCAAAGACATGCTTTGCATTGCTCCTATCCTTACTCTCCCTGATGGTAACGATGACTTCGTCGTGTATTGCGATGCTTCAAACAAAGGTCTTGGTTGCGTTCTTATGCAACGGGACAAGGTTATCGCCTACGCGTCGAGGCAACTCAAAATACATGAGAAAAACTACACTACGCACAACCTTGAACTTGGTGCAGTTGTTTTTGCCTTGAATATATGGCGACACTACCTTTATGGTACTAAGTGTGTGGTCTTCACCGACCATAAGAGCCTTCAGCACATCTTCAACAAGAAGGAACTTAACATGCTTCAGCATCGCTGGGTAAAGTTGTTAAACGACTACGATTGTGAAATTCGATACCATCTAGGTAAAGCGAATGTCGTGGCCGACGCACTAAGTCGTAAAACTCATGTCAAGAGTGTTCGTTGCTTTCAACTTGTCAACGATCTTCGAAACTACATTCGTGAAGCTCAATACATGTCTGTTCACAAGGGTAACCTCTACAACGAGATGCCATGCGGTGCTGAAGAGAGTCTTGTAACTAAATCTGATGGTATTTTATACTATCTAGATCGTGTCTGGATTCCTATATGTGATAACCTTCGAGAACTTCTAATGAAGGAGGCACACAAATCAAGGTATTCTATTCACCCTGGTGCTGATAAGATGTGCCACGACATGTGTACGTCTTATTGGTGGCCTGGAATGAAGAAATTTATTGCCACCTATGTTTCGAAGTGTCTCACTTGTTCAAAGGTTAAAGCTGAACATCAACGTCCCTCTGGCTTGCTCGAACAATCAGAAATTCCAGTATGGAAATGGGAGAGTATTGTGAAGGACTTTATTACTAAGCTTCCTCGTACTTCTTATGGTCATGACAGCATTTGGGTGATCATTGATTGATTAACCAAATCAGCTCACTTTCTTCCCATTTGTGAAGATTACAAAGTCGAGAAATATCTACACGGATGAAGTCATTTGTCATCACGGTATCCCCATTGACATCATTTCGGACCGCGATGGTCGCTTTATGTCTTATCTTTGGCAAACATTTCAATCTGCTATGGGTACTCATCTTAACCTTAGTACCGCTTTTCATCCTCAATCTGACGGTCAAACTGAGCGTACTATCCAAACTCTAAAGGATATGCTTGTTCATGCGTAATCAATTTTGGTGGCAACTGGAATATGCACTTACCTTTGCTCGAATTCTCGTACAATAACAGTTATCACGCGAGTATTCAAATAGCACTATTCGAGGCATTATATGGTCATAAGTGTTGTTCGCCTATTTGTTGGCACGAGATCAGAGAAGCTTAAATCATCGGTCCCGAGCTTATACAAGAGACAACGGACAAGGTATTACAGATTCGAGACAACTTGCTGAAAGCCAGGAGCCGACAAACGAGTTACGCTGACAAGCGTCGTAAACCTTTTGAATTCAACGTGGGTGACTTTGTACTTCTTAAGGTATCCCCTTGGAAGCATGTAGTTCATTTTGGTAAGAAAGGAAATCTCGCTCCTCGCTACGTGGGTCCTTTCAAGATTCTCGAAAGGATTGGCAAGGTAGCGTATCGACTGGACCTACCTGAAGAACTCAACAATGTTCATCCTACCTTCCATGTCTCTAACTTAAAGAAATGTCTGGCTAAAGAAGGACTCCAAGTTCCACTTGAAGATCTTTAAATCAACGAGACTCTACACTTCGTATTCGTATTTTATTTCATACGTTGTAATCCGAGACTTGAATCATAATGAAAATCCTATCTTTTATATAATTGTGTTATTCATTATTCATAAATACTTGTCAATTATTCTTGTTATACACATACTTACATACAAATTCATGCGTATTCATACTTATTATACATGCAAAATACATTTATACATTCTTTTATTTATGCACAACACTTATTGTGACACCCGGCTTTTCAGGCCGTACCGTACAATTGTAACACATGTTGTGAATAGATAAAAAGGTTGTATTTGACTGATTATGATGTTTATATATGATATTTAATGAGTTGGTAAATTTAAACATTGGTAAAAATGATGTTGGCAACGATAAGATAAACGCTTATCGCGTAACGATTAGAATGCGAAACGAACGTCGGTGACCACCCGATCAGTGTTAGAATCCTAAAAATAGTCTGTTATGATTAGAATAGTAATTTTAATCATAATCGTGAGGAAAAATAAATTAAAACACTAAGAAACCCAATTTTTCGAGTTTAAGCGCGTACTGCGCGTATTTGACAAAATACTGTCAACACAGCCGGTCGAGGCAACTGATAATTATTTCAGTAATATTTTGGTGAGATTATTTTTATAGAATGATAAAAATAATTTAAAACACAATAAAACAGGATTAAAACGCTAGATAAAATACCCGGTATCCAGTAAAATACCAGTTTAAAGCCTAGAATGTATATGTATATATATATGTATATATGCGTATGTATGGGTGTGTGTATGAGAGAGAGGGACTTGTTGGCAGCCATGCATGGTGTTTTCCTTTCTCTCTCCTCCATGTGTGGCCTAAAAAAGAATGCATGATGATTATACCTTCCAATCCTTCCATAATCTCACACTAACCAACATACTCATTTCAAAGAAAATCATTTTCACTCTCTCTCTCTCTCACTATACACGGCCGAACACTCCCATCTCTCACCAAACTTTGAATTTTCAACTTGTTCTTGAGGATTCATACTCATTTCAAGATGTTTTCAAGTCCATTTGGTGGTTTAGAAGTGATTCCAAGGAGTTTCAAGCAAAAACCAAGCATCATATCATCTTTTTATTCAAAAATCCACTTGAATCTTGAAGGTATAAAACTATTCTTTTTAAAAATGTTCTTGATTCTTGGTGATGAAGATGATAGTGAAAAGTTTCTCTTGTTCTTGGATTTAAACATAAACTTGAAAACTAAAAACAAATGGGTTGTTGAATGAAATAAAAATGGGTGTGCATATATATATATATATGTATGGCCGTGAGCTTGTGTGTGTGTAGGTGATTATGTTTTGATTTTTTATTGAAAGATTCTTGATTTACATGTTACTTGAATGGTAGAATGCATGCATGTAATTTTTAGTCATATACTCATAAATGTAAGAACACATGCATTTATCTATGAATGATTATGTGATGATGGATGATATAGGTTATGATTTGTAAGAACAAGGATTTAAAATTTTCTTGGGTATGATTAAATCATAGGTAATGATGATGATGTTGTATGAGTGCATTAGATGCACATATATGAACATGCATGATGATATGAAAGTACGAAATGATCATTTGATGATGATTTGATAAAAATAAATTTTGATCAGAATATAAACACTAAAATATGATTATTTTGAAGTGTTTAATGATATAAAACTTTGTCATAAAGTTTACTAGGCTTGCATGTTGTACTTGGTGCATTAGGAGTTGTAAAATACGTGAAATCGCATGATTTATGTGACTTACACAAAAACTACACTAATCTGATTATAATCACTATTTTAATCAGTAAATAACATGTATTGCGTTAAAATATCAAGTCATTCCGAGTTGGGATGGTTATAGTAACGTTTAACGCAAAACTATGCGGTAAAATGGTCAAAAACCGGCTTTTCGAACGATTTTTATAAAACTGGTTTAGATCAGTAAATAAACTGATATTTTTAGTTTAAAAATAATTATTTTAACTAATTTTAAGTTTACTTGGTGTTTGGTTGGTCATACGTGACTTCCGATGCCCGAAAACGTTACTGAATCGCTAAAATACGCGTTTTTCAATGAACACTAGTATGGGTAAGTTTTTGGGAAAACCCTATGTGTTAAGATGTGTTATGTGATTTAAACATGTGAATGTGAAAATATGTTAAGTTTTAACATGATAGTGGGAAATTTAGACTATGCATGTACACTTGTGCGTTTTATGTGGTAGAAACGGTAGAATCACGTTAAATGTGTAACTTGTTTGTCGAGCATTAATTTGATACATATAAGAAATTTTATGTATATTTGGCTTAAAAATGACAAAATAGATAAGTTAACGAGATTACGCGTAATAATTTAAGTGAACGTTTATATATATATATATATATATATATATATATATATATATATATATTACGACGCGCAAAGCTTAGATATATTACGTATAAATGGGTATGTTAACGGATTTACATGATAATGGTCACCAATAAAATCGTTCAAATCGCAAAACCTTAAATATATATATATATATATATATATATATATATATATGGACTCATATATATATTAACGTGCCAACATAATAAAAACGATGATTTTTCGAGAAAATCTCAAAGTTATGTGACAATTCTAAGAAACGGAGAAACTTAGGAATTTTATGATATATTGATTTAAAAATCATTCCTACATATAATAGGACGTGTAGAAATCAATCTGTGGGAATTGCGCTATTTAAAATACGCACCCAAAGGTGAGTGTCACTAAACCCCTCTTTTACTGTTTTGTATATGTTTTGGAGGTAGAACACGCCTAAAAAGGTTTTAATAATGTTTTTGAAATAAAACATACCTTTTGATATAAATTATATATTTTCGTTGAAAATATATGGATTTTTGATAAATTATATATATATTTCGGGATAAAATGGTTTTGGTGAATGAATATGTTTCGGGTGGAAACGGGATTTTGCACGGCGTTTGGGGGAAGACGACCGTGTAGTTGGAACGAATTTGGCTTGATCTCAAAAGAGTAAGTATCGGCTTAGGCTTACCTTTCGGCGGGGATTTCAGGGAATTCGTACAACATCATATACTAAATTTGTCATATTAGTAGGATATATATATATTGTACGTGAGGCAGACATCATAAATGGTCTCAATATGGACCATGCGCCAATGGTGTCGTTTAATCATTTAAGTATTGCACGCGATGAATTATTGGTAGATCTATCGGGTTGACAACCCCGTCGTGACCGGTCGCCCCGTGTCAAGTCAAACGACGAATTGAAATTTTGTTTATTGTCTAGCATTGATTATCCCTACTTTGTAAATATATGGTTCGTATTGTCTAGCTAACATGCGAGTCTGAACGTTGACACTATAAATTTAATATACAAAACTTGGGAAAATGCCTTGATGTCGAGTTTTCAAATTTACAACGGATGACCCATGGATTTTATTAAGGAAATAAATGGACTTTCTAAAATTATATTGATGTTTTATAATAAACACATAATTAGAAAGTTTTTCCTTAGGATCAAATTGTTTAAATTTGATATGTTAACTCACATTCCTTTGTGTTGACACTTGATTTAAACGTATTCTACACGTACTTGAGTTCGGCTTCGGGAATCATGGCGTATCTTGTGGTTGTTGATGCATGTTTTGTCACTTAAATATGTTGGACTAACTTTAAAACTTTCTGGGACAAATGTAATAAGATCCATGAGGATCAAAGACAACTTTATCATGTCATAGTTATGTTGTGTTTTGGGACGCTAAGTTTAAAATCTATGTTTTAAATAAGTAATTATGTCCAACAATATAATGCATCAAACATCAAGATAGAAATGGGCACTTACTTCCGTCACCACTAAGTTTTAAATTCCGTTGCGACGTTTTTGGGGTGTGACAAAATAGATAAGTTAACGAGATTACGCGTAATAATTTATGTGAACGTTTATGTATATATATTACGACGCGCAAATCGTAGATATATTACGTATAAACGGGTATGTTAACGGATTTACATGATAACGGTCACCAATAAAATCGTTCAAGTCGCAAAACCTTAAATATATATATATATATATATATATATATGGACTCATTTATATATTAACGTGCCAACATAATAAAAAACGGTGATTTTTCGAGAAAATCTCAAAGTTATGTGACAATTCTAAGAAACGGAGAAACTTAGGAATTTTATGATATATTGATTTAAAAATCGTTCCTACATATAATTGGACGTGTAGAAATCAATATGTGAGAATTGCGCTATTTAAAATACGCACCCAAAGGTGAGTGTCACTAAACCCTACTTTTACTGTTTTGTATATGTTTTGGGGGTAGAACACACCTAAAAAGGTTTTAATAATGTGTAAGTCCCGTAAAACGGATCTTTCAATGATATCAAACAACCTATTGAGTGTGCGGAATCCAATCAATAGGTGATTCAAGAAATAAGATGAAAACAAACCGAAAATAAAGAACACACCGAATTACTTTTAAACACTTGCACACGATTCTATTACTTGAATAAGCAAAACCATCTAGTACAAGTGTCTTCAACCAAATCGACTCTCTCTAGCTCTAGAAGTTGTAACTATTAAGTTCCAACCTAAAAACAAGTTGAAAACTTGTTTATATACATGGACAAGCCCACTTCCCTACATGGACTTCCCTTGGGCCTGCTTGGCCCACATGGCCTAAAGCTTGGCCCAAATGACCTATAAAGGTCCACAACCTAATATAAACTAACCCGGTAAAGCCCAGTTCGTAACCATAACCCGTTGTGTTAATTTGATGCGTCAGTCTCACACTTTAGGGCCTAACAATCTCCCCCTAGACTGATGCCATCAAATTGTCTTCATAGCATTAATTCAGCAACGTCTTCAACGAAGTCTATGGTTGTCGCTATGCTGCAGATGTTGTGGAAGTTCTTGACTTCTGAACTCTCAGCACTGGGTCTCCTTTCTTCAGCTCTTGTGGTTAGCTTCATATCAGGATCTCGATTAGCTTTGCTTGAAAATCTTGTTAAAAAGAATGTGAGAGGAGGATTCTCAGCATCTCTTTTCTTCTACAATCTTTGTCTTTCAAGCAGTTTCATGGTACTTCTTCAAATGTACTTTCACTGTCAGACGGCGTTTCGTATCCGGTTCTTCTGACTCAGGTACATCTTGTTATTGTGCTGCTTCAGGCTTCTTCAGCAACTAACAGCATCTCAGTCTTCATCAACCCCTGTTCTTGATTGAAATCAAGTTCTGCACATGCTCACAAACTCATAAGCAAACATTTCTTATGCAACAGGGAGAGTACCACATGAACACTAGGTACATGAAATTTCACAATTTAAATTCTTTCAACTTTTGATGATCAGTCAAACCTTCAAGAACGGTTACATTTTTAATTTTAAGAAAAACAATTAAAAACTCTATTTTTTTGGATTTTTGATTTTTCGAATTTTTTTTTAAATTTTTTTTTTATTTTTAATTTAAGAACTAAAAGCAAATAAAAACTCAAAATATAAACAACTACCATAATATACAATTACAATTGCAATGGGATCAAAATTCGTTCTCAGGCAGACTAAGGAACACTTTTCAGTACGAGCCTAATCAAACTGGTCTATGCGATTGCCAATATGTTTGTCCACTTAAACTTTAACGCTCAACTTTCAAATTTTTTTAACTTCGTGATATGCTTTAGGTAATATTATACTATTATACCCGTGTGTCCCATTCCAAGGCATACCCCCGTGATCAAGGTAAGCACAACGATTCATCGTAGCAGGTGAGTATACTGATGTCATCCTTTAAGATATCTTGACTGTGTCTAGGTCTGCATATAATCTGTTTTATCATGTTTTGATTTCTTAACAATGAACACCCAAATAAATACTAATCAAATCCTGGAAATATAAACAACACACTCTATCATGCAAGTATCTTCCCTACCACATATTTCACAAGTCCAATCCAGATTTCTGAAATCTTAACTGGGAATAGGTTGAGAAGAGAATAGAATAGATCATAAGCAGAGATGGTATAATATACAGATCAAATGAGTTTTTCTCAATTTGATATAGGTTTCTTGGGTTTCTTTTGGGCACTTGAGGGCCTCTTTCAGGTGTATTAGATCTATAGCGCGACAACGTACAGCTAGGTCAGCATGTATCTGGATGCAGCAGAAGCTGTCGTTGCCTAGCACCTCCAGGTCAGCATATATCTGGATGCAGCAGAGGAGGTACACGACTTTTTCAGAGAAGATTTCAGAATCAGATCAAAATTGTGTGTATCGGGACAACATACAGACATTCAAATAGAAATGAGCTAATTCCAAGTGACTTTCTTTCCTGGGGTCATGTACAATTTTAGTTCTGAATAGAAGGACAGCCAAGATATCCCCAGATGATTCAACAATATAAAGACCCGAAACCTCAGATGTTGGCTATCTATCAACGCAAGATTTAAGACCATAAAATCATACGCCATTAGTATGTTACCCACATGGTACATAGTTCGTTATGTTTATATCACTTAGTATCTTTTATCATGTTGAGCGTCAAGCCTATCGACATATCGCAGTAGATCCTAGTCTTTTCAGCTATGGCACCTTACATGTGTTAGTCAAACCCTTTAACACGAACATTTATTTCACTTCCCATATCATGCAATCTTTCTTTTTGGCTTTTTCATTTTTCTAATGTTTTTGTATTTTTCTTATTTTCTCCCCCTAAAACAATGCATATATATACAGCAAACTCTTTTTGTGTTTTTCTTTTTCTGAGTTTTCTCCCCCTAAACTCTATATGATAATGAACTAAGAAAGGAAAAAAATATTTTTGGTTAACCGTTCCGTCATTAGATTGAAGACTAATCAAATTCAAATCAAAGTACTGAATTTAAACGGTACCTTTTGCTGATCATTATCTTACTTCTCTAATCTCCTCCAAAGGAAACATATCATCTGTAAAAAAAATTTGAACTTTTTGCAACAGTGAAATGTTACCCGTTTTTATCTCTGGAACAACCGCTATCAACATTCCAGAGATTGTCAACAGCTCCTCCTTGGTTGTTCCTGAAATGTAAGGAGATTAGTAAGACATGGGTACCCAGGCCATCGTGGTCCTGGGATTTCCTGAAGCATCAAAATAAGACACTTCTTTTAAACATAGGTCCCCTTTCATTTCAAGGATTGGAGATGTTGCTGCTTTGGATTTGGGTTTCCAAATCTGTTTCGGTCTAGCAAACGCGTTTGTTGCCTTCGGTTGAGCAACTTTAGTTGTTTCAGGTTTGTTAGTTTTAGAAAAACATTTTTGTTCCTGAACAGCCTTGCGTTTGTTTTTAGCAGCATTCCAATCCCCATCAGAAGGTTTAACCTTGGGATTCACATTCTTCATTGCCTTAGGTGATGAAACCTTCATTGGCTTAGAATGGTAGTTATCCTTAGGTGTAACCCTCTGATTTTGAGCATAATACGGTTCATGGGGATGATTTGTGCAGTTCCGAGCAATGTGACCAGCAATGCCGCAATTGAAGCATGTTTGTCTCTTCATGTAGAAGGCATTCTGATCATCTTGTGTAGCTCTTGCAGGCCCTGAAGGATGAACTGGTCCTTTTTGTGCTTGTTTTCCTTGCACATTTCTTGCAAATGAGGATGAATTTGGATGTCTGTACTTGTCGTTTGCTGGGGCCTTCTGTGGTGGAGATTTCTTTTGATTCTTCTTGTTTTGTTTAGACTGCAAGTTTTGTTCAGAAATCTCACCAGTCTTTCCGAAAGCTTTGTTAGCACAGTCAAATGCATATTTCTCACATTTGCCATTAATGACTGGCTTAACGAAAGCATTTTTCACGTCACGGGTCTTTTGAGAACTATTGCTGCCCGTTGAGGACTGTGGAGAGCCTGATCGTCTGTGATGTTTAGGCTTCTTATTTCCGTGTCCTTTACCTGCTCGCTTCGGCTCTTGTTGCTTGATCTGAACCTTTTCATCACTAACAGAAGGTTCAGACTGTTTAGCTTGCACACTTGGAGCCTTGTCCACGTCAATCTTCTCTTCATCCTTCATGTCATCAGCTTTGACAGAATCGGAGAGTTCTGGTTTGTTAGATGAAATACCTGAAACTTTAGCAGGAACTTCATCTGAAACATTTGACAAATTTTCAGCACAAGACGGTTCTGCACATGACGCATTTGAGCTGAATCCACTAGAATCAACTGATTCCAATTTCTCAGAATCAGTTGCTTCAGATGATTCACATTTGGAATCAGATGGTTCAACTGGCTCATTCGTTTCATTTGTCGTTTCAGTCTTTGTTTCACAAGCATCAACGTTTTCGCCCAAACCGTCTGGCCTGAAATTAATCACAGAGCGAAAAACCGAGTTAAAAATATCACATGACGAAATGGAGTCTTGATTAAGTTCATTTATTAAATTTTCATAAGAACCAGACTCTGATGCTTGTTCATCCCTAACTACATTTTCAACTGTTACTTCATCTGCAAAAGAAGACGAAGCATTAGTATCATTTGCACAATTTGCAACACACGTGATCGACTGTGTTGCTCGACTCTCAACATGTTCACTGTTGATTGATGACTTATCAGTTTTTGGGCCATAAGTCATCTTGTCCTCATTCATCAATTCCTCCTCAGTCATGGGTAAATATGTGTAGTTGTCATTATATGGAGGAGGAACTTGATTGAAACCCAAACCACGCCCTTTATTTTCCTTGTATGCGAGCTGTTGATCACACAAGTTTTTGACCAATTTGCTGGAAGAATCATACTTTTTAATGTTAAGTTCGTTAATTTGATATCTTTCTCTGATATCTTCCAGTTCTTTGATCAAAATGCATACCTTCTCCTGTGCCTCTAAGAAATGGGCTGTTTTTACACTTACATCATCCTTAAGTTTGATGATGTCTTTTCGCTGAGCTTCAATTTTATCTTTATAAAGCTTTTCATTCTTTGATAAAGTAAAATTTTTATTTTTTATGTCGTTGTAGTCTTGAATCAACTCAGCGTTGTGTAACCGATATGCCTCATTTCTTTCTCTACACTCAGGAGTGCAAAAGACAGAAAGTATATCTTCACGAGTGGGTGAGCAAATTGCTTCACGAGTGGGTGAGCAAACTGCATCAGATGTGTTGCCTTGAGTAGACTTCTTGTCAGCATTGTCATATGATTTGATGATTGAGATCAGCTCATCCGGCTTCATTTTGTAACAGTCGGTTGTCACTATTATCTGATTAACATTGGTAAACCAACTACAGTTCGCCTGATCTGGAATCTCTTTTATAGCATTTAGAAGCTTTCTGTTGCTCATGCGAGTAGACACAACCATCTCTGCCTTCTCCATTTCAGAGAGTAGTTCAGCAAACCGGCCAATCAATGCTTTTATGGATTCACCATTTGAATATCTGAATCCTTCAAGTTCCTGCTCAAGCATCTCTCTCTTAGAAGACATTTTTAAGATGTGATCCCCCAAAAATGTGATCTTTTAACTATTTCCTCAACACAAGCCCAAAGCGAGAATCCGTGTACTCACTAACTCAAACCCTTTGCAGCCGAATGATCGAACCCGCTTTCTAAACCGCACCTCAAAACCTGTCAAAACTTATCACAACCAAACAAACTTTCCTTTTTTTTATAATTTAAACAAACCTTTTTTTTTTTTTTTTTATAAAGTGACACTTCCTGTTATAATTATTAATATTAATATAACCTAATGATTAATATTATAACTATTATAATTATATTATTATTAAGAATCAATGATTAGCTAATGATTACCAAATGATTGTTTATGAATATTATAATTATTAAAACCCTAAAATATAATATATTAAAAAAAAATAACTGTATATCTTCTTCTTCGTTCAAAAACAAATCGCAGCCCTAACTTCAACCTTCAGCTGCCACGGTGATAAAAAGAACGATGATTGTTGTCAGCCGGAGTTGTTGATACTGATGAACGGTGTCGGACAATACGACGATGAAGATGATGAACGGAGTTGGTAATCGGAGATGGTGATTATATGAGGTCGCTTCAAGAGTGGAGGAGAACAGCGGTCGTTGGTTCGAAGTTGCAGATGAACCCGGAGAAGATGATGTTAACGGAGATAGCAGGTGGTGTTCGGCGATGGTGAACGGAGGTGATGGTCGACGATGTTAACAGGATGATGAACGAAGATGATGAAGACGTGGAGGTGACAGCCGTGAAGATGGTTGCGAGTCAGACGAGTCGAGACAGTGATTGCGAGTGGAGACTGATTGATGATTGCGAGTCGAAACCAAACAGGATGAGCCGAAACTGATGATGGTTGCGACTCGAAATCAAACAGGATGAACCGAGATCTCGGTTGCGACTCGGAACCGAGGTTGCGACTCGAGACCGTGATGATGATGATGAGTCGAGACCGGGAGAGCGGTTGCGAGTCGAGACTGGTTGTTGATAACTCGAAAATGTAGGACTCGAAATCAGTTGATGAATTTGACGGTGATTGCGACTCAAAAGAACGTGTGATGAAGTTGATTTGGAGCTCTGGTTGCGACTCAGAAGATGTCGGACTCGGAACCGTGTATGATGATTATGATGGGGACTCGAGACCAATTGTGAAGATTGAGAATTTCGAAACCGTGAATTAATTCTAAAAATAGAAAACCTTTTCGAAAATTTTCAAAACTTTTAAACAGTTGGAATTCCGAGATTTTTGGCTTTTTCAAATCAAGTTTGGATTTTTTTAAATCTTTTGAAGAAAGTTTTAAAAATTCAAATACGTAGATAAATATATTAACACTTTCCAAAAAGATCAAAATACCAAAATATGACAATATTTCACTAGAAACTCGATGAACACTTTGAATACCGCGAAGAACACGAAGAACACCAACCCAAAAATAACGAAAACCTTGAATCTTTGATATCACACCGAGCCTAGAAATAGGTTCTAAAGGCTCTGATACCACTTGTAAGTCCCGTAAAACGGATCTTTCAATGATATCAAACAACCTATTGAGTGTGCGGAATCCAATCAATAGGTGATTCAAGAAATAAGATGAAAACAAACCGAACATAAAGAACACACCGAATTACTTTTAAACACTTGCACACGATTCTATTACTTGAATAAGCAAAACCATCTAGTACAAGTGTCTTCAACCAAATCGACTCTCTCTAGCTCTAGAAGTTGTAACTATTAAGTTCCAACCTAAAAACAAGTTGAAAACTTGTTTATATACATGGACAAGCCCACTTCCCTACATGGACTTCCCTTGGGCCTGCTTGGCCCACATGGCCTAAAGCTTGGCCCAAATGACCTATAAAGGTCCACAACCTAATATAAACTAACCCGGTAAAGCCCAGTTCGTAACCATAACCCGTTGTGTTAATTTGATGCGTCAGTCTCACACTTTAGGGCCTAACATAATGTTTTTGAAATAAAACATACCTTTTGATATAAATTATATATTTTCATTGAAAATATATGGATTTTTGATAAATTATATATATATTTCGGGATGAAATGGTTTTGGTGTATGAATATGTTTCGAGTGGAAACGGGATTTTGCACGGCATTTGGGGGAAGACGACCGTGTAGTTGGAACGAATTTGGCTTGATCTCAAGAGAGTAAGTATCGGCTTAGGCTTACCTTTCGGCGGGGATTTCAGGGAATTCGTACAACATCATATATTAAATTTGTCATATTAGTAAGATATATATATTGTACGTGAGGCAGACATCATAAATGGTCTCAATATGGACCATGCGCCAATGGTGTCGTTTAATCATTTAAGTATTATACGCGATGAATTATTGGTAGATCTATCGGGTTGACAACCCCGTCGTGACCGGTCGCCCCGTGTCAAGTCAAACGACGAATTGAAATTCTGTTTATTGTCTAGCATTGATTATCCCTACATTGTAAATATATAGTTCGTATTGTCTAGCTAACATGCGAGTCTGAACGTTGACACTATAAATTTAATATACAAAACTTGGGAAAATGCCTTGATGTCGAGTTTTCAAATTTACGACGGATGACCCATGGATTTTATTAAGGAAATAAATGGACTTTCTAAAATTATATGGATGTTTTATAATAAACACATAATTAGAAAGTTTTTCCTTATGATCAAATTGTTTAAATTTGGATATATGAACTCACCTTCCTTTGTGTTGACACTTGATTTAAACGTGTTCTACAGGTACTTGAGTTCGGCTTCGGGAATCATGGCGTATCTTGTGGTTGTTGATGCATGTTTTGTCACTTAAATATGTTGGACTAACTTTAAAACTTTCTGGGACAAATGTAATAAGATCCATGAGGATCAAAGACAACTTTATCATGTCATAGTTATGTCGTGTTTTGGGACGCTAAGTTTAAAATCTATGTTTTAAATAAGTAATTATGTCCAACAATATAATGCATCAAACATCAAGATAGAAATGGGCACCAACATTCGTCACCACCATATTTTAAAATTTCGCTGCGACGTTTTTGGGGTGTGACACTTATACATTGCAATTATACGTTTAAAACCGTCGAATTAAACAAAAATAGAACATTGGGCTTTTGGGCCTGGCACGTTCGTACGAATGGGCCGGCCTAGTTCGCTCGAATGGGCCATTCGCCCTTAAAGGCCCATATGCCCTAACCTGCACTTCCACTCTATAAATACCAACTCATTTCTTCATTTCCAAACCTTCAACACTCGAGTTTCTCTCTCGACCAACATTGAGCAGAATCATTGGAGCTTGTCTCAGCCACTCCTAAGTGAGTATTGAGCTAAAAAAACTTATGTTCTTCATCCAATTCTCCTACTTTCTTCTGATTCTTTTACAAGTTTTACATAGATCCTTTATCATCTTTCACTTGGTTTCTCAGATTCGATTGGGCAATCTGACACAAACTCTCAAAATGTTGAGGACCAAGCTGGAAATGAAGTTAGATCTTTTCAAAAACCATTTTACACACTTTCTGAATTCAAACTTAACTGGATCCGAGGTTCGTCAAGCTCACAAGCTGAGTAAATAGTTGTGGATTCAAGATGTAACCAATTCCAGTTGAGTAGGTGGTCAGTTCAAACAAAACCAAACTGATTTACCTAAGAAACAGCCACATCCGTCCGAATGACAGGCGCATTCGTCTGAAAGGGACATCCCTTTCGTACTAATATGACACCCCCATTCGTACGAACGAAGTTGTTCATCTAGTTCCGATGACTTTCAAGTGTTGAATGATTGTCCAAATTTCTATTTTCCATATAGTTAATTATGGAACATCAGAGTGTGTTCTGTGGGAACCTTGGTTTCCAATCTAGAACCACACCTCATTTAAACTCGTAAATGAACACCCAAACAACTTCCTAGACCTAGAACAAGTGAACGTCGTCCAGCATCCGACACTTAGGATTACCTTTCCATATCGTGTTGGCACACCTGGGTTGTACATTGTTCGGTTGTTTGGTAAACTTTACATTCTGTTATTTCCTTTCTGTAATCATAACCAACCGGTCAGTTAACTAAGTTAACTAATTTGTGCTTTGGTGATCTATAATGAGGTTGAAACCTCCATGCATGACTTCTATGAGACATCTGATATTACTGGACTGATAATGTACTAATACTATAACTAATAAACTTAACAGAAAACGCGAACGTAACTGCTTAATAGTTAAAAAGTTCTAAACGAGAATCTGCCAACCAACTGTCCATTTCGTACGAATGGCACATCCGTTCCAGATACACTTGTCCGAACAGTTCGTATTTCCATTCTCGTCATTCTGATTTCGTGTTCCTTGTCATTTATTCTGTCGGGCAAGCTTGGACACGTAAAACCACATAAATATCAATGTCAGACAAGTGCACAAACAGAATACACTTTCTGTGTATTTTTACTTATTATTTTCATAATATACTAAGTACTTTAATTTCTGGAACTTATTTCTCCAACTCCGACTCACACCTTCGATTGCCCTGTAGGGTGACCTCGGTGTTCCTATACTAATTCCATCATCCCTTTGCTCGCGGGGTAGAATAACCTCGGTGTTCCTGTACTACGTCCACCTACTCCTGCCAAAACTACACTCACAAGATTTCTAACGAAGAATTAGCAAAATTGTGAGTATACTCGAACACCCTTTTTCATTTTTACACTTCCACTTTTATACAAAATGCACGAACAATCCAATACATGCATACATTATACTTGATACTTTGATCTGGGATTGTACGTTTTGTGTTGAACTTGTCATTAATTTCGTGCGAGCATACCCTTAACATGTATAGCGCTATAGGAGTAACGCACCGCCTGTGAACGTTGGGTCATGTTAAGATCTTTTCTCGCGTTAAACTTTGGGTTGACTTGTTTGTTCTCATGCCAGTTTATTGTTTATCTTGAATAACTTGTTTGCCATGTAGATTCATTTAAACTTATTTACTTATGCTATGTATCAAAAACTTGTATACTCGCCAATGCCTTGTGTGTTGATCTATACTTTATAACATATTGCAGGATGATGTTGATGATAAAATGGGCGTAGTGACGAGGCCTTCTATACACATCTAGAAATCGTAGATTTTAATTGTTGTATCAATTTTGAAATATGCTATGTTGTACCTTGTTTTGTTGTATTGAATTATATTGTACTTGAATTTCTTGTATTGTAATCCGAATCTTGAAATGAAATGAAACCAATTTATGTTAATTCTATTGTCACTTTTAGTGTTGTGTGCAATGAGCAATCTATCTTCGTCTCACTCCGATGTTTCCGTCATCGGTTGGGGTGTGACATGTCATGCCTTAAACACTGCTTATATTTGGTTATTATTATTATTATTACAAATATTTAGGTTGTCCAGCGCAATGCGACATGTGTCACCGAGACTCTTTTGAAGAGTGCAATCTAACACAACATGCCTTAAACACTGATCATTTATATTATTACTAGTGTTGTTGTGGTGGTGGTATAATTCTTAATTTAAATAGTATCTAGTTATAGAAAAATAAGTATTAAATGTAAATTTAAATCTTAATTTAAAGTGTTATAAATAACATCATAATAATTAATATAGTGATATAAATAATCTCATGTGTATTAAATAATGTATCAATTAGGAGAAGTTTATTAAATCATGGTAAATTAGGAACTATTGCATATAACACTTTACCCTATTCGAAAATTGTAACATGCATATTAATTTATTTTATGAAATTACCATGTTGTCCATCTAAAATGATTTAAATGTATTATAGACTAGGTTATAGACTCGCGTATTACCCGGGTTGAATAAAGACGATATCTTACGTAAACCCATGTAACACACGAGACTATAACCTAGTGACTTAGATAATAGTAATTTATAATTATAATGATATAATAATTACAAATAAATAATAATAACAACTTTTCTCGTATGTCCCTGAGGTTTGCATTTTTTTGTCATTTTCATCTAGCCCATTTACTTTATCAAAAAAGTCAGTTAAATGAGGGTATTTTTGTCTTTTTACTTATTTAATTTATTGTTTTTTTTTCAAATCCAAATAAATCTCACCCCAATAATTTATATCACCGGTCAAATATGAACTTAAGGAGCTATGTAAATATTTTCTACAATAATTAGATTTAACTTAATCACTGTTGATATTAAATTACAAAAATAAATTAAAATATAATATAATCAAAATTATATGAATTATAATTTAAATTTTAAACTATATACCATATTCGTTTTATAAGTTTATCGACGTGGCGGTATAAAATTCGTTGAGTACAGAGTCATATTCATAATAAAGTACTTTTTTGTATCAGACACCACATGTGTCATATATTAATAATAAAAATTGGATATTAATCTAATATATTACAAATAAAATAATAAATTGCTAAATTAAAAGATACCTACGTGTAGTTATTCACAAACAAATTATTATGTTAGATTAGACAATCTAGGCCTACAAGTATATAACCTAATTTGGTTTGATCCGTAATGATTTAAAAAATAAAACCTTTATGTCACATATGAAAATAAAAATAAATAAATAAAATACTACAATAATATAAGATAAATATTTTTATGTATTACGTATTTATCTATAGTTATGTATAAATTAATAAACTGGATATATTAATATGATATAAGAATAATACGTATTTATTTATTATTGTGTGTAGATTAATAATAATAATAATAATAATAATAATAATGATAATAATAATAATAACACTACTAAATTAAATCTTAATGTCATATGGCATTAACTTGAATCCTAGAATGCCATTGGCATTAACATGAATCCTTTATTAGTATTAGATATAGTGGATTAGATATAGATGTAGATTATAGATAAATGCAAAATGGATATAGAACTGTGTAAAAATGTGATATATAGAGAACAAGTGAAAATAGAATTGTGTAAAAAAATGTGGTATATATATCTGTAAAGTTTTAATTTTGATTTCTTTTCTAAACATCCAATGGTGTTACAGCCGTTACACACACATACCTCACTCGGTAAACATCACCCGAAATCATCACCCGAATACCCCTACTTGATACACCGGCGGCAGTGATACCAATTGGGTAGGGGGTACCTAATACCTATACATGGTGGTGCGACCTCTCTAACAATAACCTACTAACCACTTAGATATGTAAAACACAATACATGTTTCATTCAAGGAGGTTAAAGATAGAAAAAAAATTATGTAAATGCTGGATTCAAACACGAGTCTAGCCTATAATGACTCGATTGCAAAGAAGTGCGTCATCCGTTTAAATACTTTTAATGTGAACTTATCCTTATAGTTATGTTTGGACCCAAGTTAGGTGTTAGACATCTTGTGTCATTTTTTCTAATATCAATCAATGTAAAAGCTGAATTCAAACACGAGACTAGCTTAGTAAGACTCGACCGCATACGAATGCGTCATCCGTTTAAATTATTTTAATGTGAACTTATCCTCTTCGTACTTATCTTTGGGCCCAAATTAGGTATTCACATCTTGTGTCTGTTTTGCTAGTATCAATCATGTAAAAGCTGAATTCAAACACGAGACTAGCCTAGTAAGACTCGTCCACAAATGGTGTGTCACCCGTTTACATACGTTTAATGTGAACTTATTCTCTTCATAATCCTACTTGGGCCCAAATTAGGTTTTGACATCTTGTGTCATTTTTGCAAATATCAATTATGTAAAAGCTGAATTCAAACATGGGACTAGCCTAGGAAGACTCGACCGCATACGAGTGCGTCATCCATTTTGAATACATTTAATGCGAATTTATCCTCCCCATAATTATGTTTGGACCCGAATTAGGTATTGACATCTTGTGTCATTTTTTGCTAATGTTAATCAAGTAAAAGCTGAATTCAAACACGGGACTAGCCTAAAAAGACTCAACCCCATACGAGTGCGTCATCCATTGAAACACTTTTAATGCGAACTTATCCTCCTTATAGTTATCTTTGGACCCAAATTAGTAGGGGTGTGCATTGTTCGGTTCGGTTCGATTTTTGAAAACATTTGGTTTCGGTTTTTTCAGTTTTAGCAACGGTTTCGTTCAATTTTCGGTTTTGCGAACAAAATTACTTAAGATCCAAAAATAAAAAGTATAATCCAAGATTTAAGAATGTTTCTATGATGTTTACATTTAAATTATTATATTAACTTTTTCAACTAATCTTATTAACATAAACTTAACCTTCTAATCTTTTTTTAAAGTTTCTTCAAAGATTTTATTAAGACATCTTCTTTATAATACAATGAAAATCATTTAACTTTTATGTTAAATTTTGTTATTTTTTATAGGCAATGAATAAATTATTTGAAAGATAAATAAACATGTTAATTTCTTATTATAAATACTTAACATTAAAGAATAAAATTAATCATTCCTGAATTAATATATAGCAAACTTTAAAAAAGTAAGATTTTTTTAGGTTATTTGGTTTGGTTCGGTTTTCATAAAATGCAAAACCATAATCGAACCATAAATTTCGGTTCGTATTTTGTTTGTTTTTAGTGCAGTTCGGTTTTTTCCGGTTTGGTTAAATCGGTTTTTTCAGTTTCAGTTCGTTTTTTTTTCGGTTTTCTACTCACCCTACAAATTAGATATTGGCATCTTGTGTCATATAGCCCTCAACTTATCCTCTTCATAAATTTCTTATGGCATTATAGCCGTTAAACACACATACCCTGCTTGATAAACATCACCCGAAATTATCACCCGAATACTCCTACCTGATACACCGCGACAGTGTTACTAATCAGGTAGGGGGTACACGATATCTATACTTGATAGTGCTTCGACCTCCCTAACAATAACCGGCTAACCAATTAGATATGTAAAACACTACTTGAATTGGACATGTTTCATTCAAGGGGGTTAAAGATAGAAAAAATTTTATGGGGGTTAAAGATAGAAATTTTTTTTATGTAAAAGTTTGGTCAAACACGAGACTAGCCTAGAAAGACTCGACTGTATGCGAGTGCATCACCCATCTAAAGATTTTTAATGTGAACTTATACTCTTCATAATCGACCCAAGTTAGGTATTGACACTTATGTAAAAGCTGAATTCAAACACGATACTAGCCTAGTAAAACTCGATCGCATACCAGCGTGCCATCCATCTAAATACTTTTAATGCGAACTTATCCTCTTTGGACCATAATTATATATTCACATCTTGTGCCATTTTAGCTCTCAACATATCCTACCCTCACATCAATTATATATCACACTATCAACACAAACATCCAAATCTTGTAACTATTTGTTGGGCATGCTTACAACCCATCAAAGATCCACTGTTGACAATAGATAGATGTGATATTCAAAAAATCAAATTTTTATTTCAAGAAAATCTTTAAATCACATTGAGGAGGTGTTTTGCCTCTTGGCAACTAGAAAAGATGAAAACCCCCTCGTCAAGTGGGAAATTATATGGACCCTTTTGCCTTTATTTGGGTGGTTTTTAACAAATTCACCGACTTTCTTGTAATCCAGTCCTCTGATTCCATCTTCACCCCGCCATTACATACTCTTTCACACTCCTGTTCTATCTTTAACACCACCCAATCTTTGATTCTTTATAAAGCTCTGTTTTTAACCCCAATCTCTTGCTCCCTCATTCATATTCTATTGCAATCTTGAGTTTCTTGCATAAAGTCGCCTCCTTTTTGCTGTTCTTGATCTGGGTTCTTCGGTTTCTTCAAAAGGGTAAGTTCAAGATTTAGTTTCTTGATTAAATTTGTGATCTTTATTGTGTTTCCTTTGATGGGTATTTGGTAATTTTTGTTTTTGTTTTGGGGTGTATTGTTTTGTTGATGAGTTTGGATCAAACCCTTGTTTATTTTAATGTTATTAAGGTTTTGATCATTTAGGGATTTTGCAACTGTATCTTCTTTTAATGAATGATGCTTATATAGTCATATGTTTCTTGATAACTGCATTGTTGTTAATTCTGCTTTGATTCTGTTCATGGCTGTTGAACCTGTTTAGGATGTGTTCATGTAAGGGTGTTAAACGGGTTGTGTTCGCGGGTTGGATTTTGAACCTGTATGAGTTTATGACTAAAGAACCAGGGCGCTAAATGGGTCGTGTTCGCCTGTTGGCGCGTTGAACACGTATGAGTTTTGACTAGTTCTTAGTTATGCTTGCGTCATGTCAGAAGTTCACGCCCTATTTCACTTTCACAACTTTTGACTGATTTTTTATATATGATTGCGTCATGAGTTTTGATTATATTTTTTAATCATGTTGGTTTTTATTAATAGGTAATTATATGTTTGCTGATTGCTGCATTGTCATTAATTTAATAATTTGGGTTCTATTAATCATTTTAAAACCCTTTTGAATTTCCACCTCTCAATCTTTTGAATACAGTCAAAAGTTATATGCTTCTAATTGAATCTATGTTTTATAGTCATTTAATAAAAGGGTAGTCAGTATTCTAGATATTTCTATCTCTATGTTATATAGTTCATTTAATAAAACAACATACGACCAATTTTCTTCAACGTCTTATTCTTAAGCAAGTTAGATGAAGTTAATTATATAAACCTTTCCTAGACTTGTGGTAAATAGTTAAGTGGTTAGAACCAAGGTGAGCTGCACCGGTTTTTGAGCCTGGTAAATAGTTAAACATACGACCGTTTCAGGCCGGTTTTGAGCCTGGACCGAACCAATGTGAGTTGCGTCTGATTACGAAGTTTACCTGCATCAACAATACTTTTCTTTACGCAATTTGAGGGATGTTGGCTTTCTTTTTATGCAATTACCTTTTTTTTTAATTTAAAAGTATGAACTTTGTCTATTTAACTAACCTTATTTATATTGAATTGTGATACTTGATTGAATTTTTGATAAAATGTGCATTTTCTGCTACAATTTTGTTAGTGACTTGCAGATATTTATCTCTATATACTTAAGGAACTAATTCCTTTTCTTTTTCCTTTTTTTTCTTTTTTTTTTTTTAAATTTTCAGATTGAAATGGCGCATGAAAACTCAATTCTCGACCCTGGTGAAGAAATGAAAGTAAGTTTCGGCTATAAATGTAGTACAACCGAGGGATACGACATCCCTTCGGGAAAAAAACTCATAAGAAACAATAGTTCATTCTCTTGCCTCTCAGGGGCCGCCATAAGTGGTAATGCAACATTAGCGAACACAAATATCTGCAACGGTTTAATTAGCTCTGAAATTCTTCCATCGTTAGACTCCCCCAAATCCTTTCGAAGAATACCCTCTTCACCGTCGTTCACAAAACTCGATTTATTATCATCATCTTTCCCAAGTAGCATGTCTAATTTAAGTTGCAGCCCATCTGCCTCCGAGAATCTCGATTTCGATTCGTTTTTATCAAAACCTTTAAGTGCGCCATCAAGAAACGAAGATTTTCTCAACGCAGTTGAAGTACAAGTGGCGGGTGGTGCGGCAGGAGAAGATAGGGTTCAGGCGGTTTGTTCTGAGGAAAATGGTTGGCTTTTTTGCGCGATTTACGATGGATTTAATGGACGAGATGCAGCCGATTTTTTAGCGGGCACGTTTTACGAAACAATTAGATGTAATCTAAATTCATTAGACATGGAGTTTGATTACTTTATAGGAGATGGTAATAGTTATAGTAATAGTAATAGTAATACTATGAGGCCTAAAAACCGAGTTCTTGATAGCTTACAACGAGCGCTTAATCAAGCGGAAAACGATTTCTTATACATGGTTGAGCAAGAAATGGAGGATAGGCCTGATATAGTATCAGTGGGCTCGTGTGTTCTTGTTGGGCTTATTCATGGGAAGGATTTGTACATAATGAATTTAGGTGATAGTAGGGCGGTTTTAGCAATGGATGATGACGAAAATACGATCGATGAATCTAAGGGGTTGAAAGCCGTGCAGTTAACAGATAGCCATACGGCTGATAATGAAGCGGAAAGAAACCGAGTTCTCGGTGAACATCCCGATGATCCGAAGACAATCGTGCATGGAAAAGTCAAAGGCAAGTTGAAGGTCACTCGCGCATTTGGAGTTGGTTATTTGAAAAAGGTAAAAAGTTATCTATTATGCAACTGATCTTATTTTCGTGAAATATCTATAATGCTTATTGAATGTCACATAATGATTTCTAAAACACGTATCCAAACGTCCGAGTACTCAGTTTTCAACATTTTAGTCATACGGTTTTTTGTGTCTTTTTATCTATTTTGTGCAGAATGTTTTGAACGATGCTTTAATGGGTATTCTACGGGTTCACAATCTTATAAGTCCTCCATACGTCTCTGTACAACCATCGCTGTATATGCATGAAGTTTCAAGCTCTGATCACTTTGTAATACTCGCGAGTGATGGTTTGTTTGATTTCTTCTCAAATGATGAGGCCGTGAAGCTTGTTAATTCCTACATATCCGCAAAACCATATGGGGATCCGGCAAAATATCTACTGGAGCAACTTGTACTCAAAGCTGCTTGTTCTGCAGGTAAATTCATAAGTTTCTTTTGTGTGAAGTTTTTTTAATATTTAGTTTACAGTCCTTTTGAGTTGAATTCGTGGTCCAGCTATGTAGTTTTTGACTTCAATCAACAAATATTCGGATTAAAATTGAATTTTTATCAATTATGAAAATGACTTTTAAAGAGAATCAAGTTCGTGGTCCAGCTATGTAGTTTTTGACTTCAATAAGTCATGTAAAGTTTGTATGCTTTTGACCAAAAATTTAGGGGTGTCAATCGTGTCGGGTTGACGGGTTGCGGGTTGAAATATGCAACCCGAACCCAACCCATTTTAATATTTGTGTCAAAGCCTAACCCGCAAACACATGAATTCGGGTCAACCCGAACACAACCCAATTAACCCATTGTTTTATATGAGTCATGCGTGTTGACGAGTTATAAACGGGTTGTTGGGTTGTGAGTGGTAACGTGTTTAATGGTGTGTATAAGTGTGATAAGTCGATTATTCGATGTGACAACACTAACACTATTAGTACTATGTAAAATAGAAAATGGAAAAACAAAAATAAAATTATAAAAGTTCTTTTAAAAAAACTTAAAATAGGTTAACGGGTCAACGCATTTTTATATGGACCAACCTAAAACCGTCCCATTTTTAAAACAAGTCAGCCCGAACACGACCTGTATATTTAAACGGGTCGTGTTAGTCGACCCAAAACCTGTTTTTTTGCAGGTCATGTCAAGAATTGCCACCCTTACAAAAGATTGAAATTTGTTCATTTGGGGTGTATAAAATTTTATAGACCAAGGTATCTTTCATCATATACATCTATGAAAGATCGAAAATCTTGCAGGTTTTAGTGCTGAAGAGTTGATGAGTGTCCCTGCTGGCCGGAGAAGAAAATACCATGATGATGTAACGGTTATTGTTATAATCCTTGGTACAAACAAACGCACTTCGAAGGCTTCAACTTGCATATAGTTTGTTCTCATTATCGATATAGATTGTAGCTAGTGCCGTACAGTTCCAAAAATATTAGTTTTATCGTCTCGTCGTAGTTGTATCTTCATGGATCTTTATACTTTAGTAAATGTTTTGTTATATGAATTGTCTTTTTCACTCAAAAATCAAAATCTTATATACCCCTTTTGACCAAAAAGACTTGATCTTTTGAATGTCAAATTAGTCAGCTTTGTAAATTTGTATGGTTGTGTATGAAGCATATTTAAAAGTAGTAAGAACTTTGGATACAAATAACAGGCTTTCTTTGCTTCCGTTAGTGATTGAGCTTTATGAATATATTCTATGTGTGGGAGCATATATTCTGGAGGATCATGTTCTTTTTTGGTGTATTCTTTCCTGTTTTGATAACAGAACAGGACCCGCGATGGCCAGTTATGCCAGTTGGATTTGCAGATTTTGATTTGGGTTTAGGTGTTTGATCACATTTGTAGGGTTCTAACATAGGTGATTCACCGGCGATGGTGATGTTGTGGTTGAGTTTGTGTTTGATCCAAGACGCTGACGATGCTTGTTGGTTTACCATAGTAAAAAAAAGTGGTCCTGAGCAAAAACCTCGCGGCTTAAAGCTCTTTTAAGAAAAAAGCTCGCTCAACAGGGGTTCGTTTGTGAATGAATGGAGCTCGAGGCAAGGCAAAGACTGCTTGTTCGGCCCATATAAATTCGGTCTGGATTTTAATTTTATAAGCTATAACTTAAATAGCAAACAAGTCGAAGTTTTACGTAAGTTTGTTGGCTCGTATTAAATTTATTTACAAATTTTGAATTTATATAGAAAATATAATTTGTTATCAAACTTGGAAAAATGAAAATATAAACAAGGTTTAGAATTTATATAGAAAATATAATTCGTTATCAAATTTGGAAAAATGAAAATATAAACAAGGTTTAGAATTTATATAGAAAATATAATTTGTTATCAAATTTGGAAAATTGAAATATAAACAAGGTTTAAAATTGGGAAATAATAAATGACCTGACTCAACTTTTTGATAAGCTGAATTTGAGCTAAAATTTTCAGCTTATTAAGATAAAAGTCTGGTCTGGTTAATTCATTCAACTTTGAGTCCAAGCTAGCTCGTAGCTCTGCAATATATAAACACAACCAAAACTAATATTATTACGTAATAGGTTTAAAGAAGTTCGCCGCGTTGAGACGATTTTTTTTTGTTATTTAGTCTGTGTTTACATGTGTTTTGAAATCACTACGAGCGTGTTGCGAACAAAACTGCTGACAAGAATAAAAAGAAAATGTAGAAAAAATCACTAAAAGATAACCGAAAGAAAATCAACCAAAAAAGTTGTATGGTAACGATGTTCGTATGAAACTCGTGGTCAGAGATAAGCAAATTGTTCTAGGTACCGGTACCGACTTTTGGCGTTCCTGGTACCGGTTCAATACCGTTTTTTACCTTCATATACCGGTACCGTAACCGGTATTTTCAGTATCAGTACCGATTCTGTATCGGTTGGCACCGAGCTCATCCCTACCCCTGAAACTAAAAAAGATAAAACTAAAAGTTGAAGAAAATCAACAAAAAAAGTTGTACGATATCGTTGTTCGTACGGTAACCGTGATCAGGAATGAGGAAATGGTACCGGGTAGCCGTACTGAATTTCCCGAACCAAAAGATTTTCAATATCAATTCGGCACCAACTTTTGGCGTTTTCTGTATTAGTGCCGGTTTTTACCTTCATGTACTGATACCGAACAGGACCATACCAGTATTTTCGATACCGGTACTGGTTCGATACCGGTTGACACCGAGCTTGTCCTAACCCCTGATATTAAAAAAAAGATTAAAGTTAAAAAGTAAAGAAAATAACTATTATTATAATATTAAAATAATAAAAATATTAAAAAAACTATATATTCGTTTATTAATATATAGTAAAGTAATAATATATAGTAATAATATCCTATTAATCCTATTAATTAAGATAAAGTATACATCATAAGAATCAGGATATAATAAGAAGTATGTTTATGTAGTAAGGATAGAAAGTAATCTTGATCATGTCACACCCCGATATTTCCACGTGTTACCAGTGGGCCTGGTGAGGAGTATCGTAACGTAGTTGATATCATCATAGACAATTAATCACAGTTTAATGCACAACGGAAGACTAAAGTGATAATACAAACCAAATTTGAAAAATATAATAAAATATTATACAAACGGTCGAAAATGGATCCACAGGCGGATCTTAAAACAGAAATATAAGTATTGTTCAACAGACTTTAGACGTTTAGAACTTGCAAGATTCCTTATTAACGCCCCGAGCTCCCAGCCAATTACGTACAGTACCTATCACTTAGTCTTTTTGGAAAATACGTCAGTTTACACTGGTAAATACAATTAACCGACTCTTTTGAAAACATTTATGAAAATTGGTTTAAATGCACAAGGCACAAACATTTTTATAACTTGGGACAATTATATTAATAACAATCTGGTATCAGATTTACATGTTTGTCCAACATTTAGGGCCTGTATAAAAGCCGAACAAGATTAATCGACACACCACAAATATAAACTAACAAGAAGTTCCTCACGAGTGAGTATATCTTTTACATACGCAACAGACAGGTGTATGCCTACACCCCGTGCTTAAGTCGTGGCCATTCACGCTTTTTGAATGAGCCAAGGATATCCAGGACACGGTCGTTAACCCCCAATGTCATTTGCTTTCAAGCAATACTGATTAAAACGGGATTATACAATTTAATCATATCCGATTAAAAGGTTTCTACACCCGACCAAGCGGTAATAATTTACCATATCCCAAGCCTGTATAAGGGAAAATAAGTTAAAAGTATTTACCTGAGCTAAAAATTTAAATTAAACTCAGCCGTATATTCTAATCAGCAAGTGCAAATACTTCTACCGGGGCTCTCAATTTGGAACGAAGGTTTTATTAACCTGTTAGATTCCTAATGGGTCTTATTTAAGTTGTAACTTAGACCGATTAGTTTTAAAGAAATGTTTATGGTACGAAACGCTAGATTAAGCGGTGACCGGATTGGAATGTGATTTAGACCCGACAAGTATGAAGACTTGTATATAATGGGTAAACTAAACACATTCTGGATTTTGAAGTAAAAATGATAAGGTTTAACCCGTTTCTGCTAATTCATGCAAACTAGTTACATAAACCGTACCGAACGCGTATATGCATAACCGGTAACCGAATGAGTCATGTACAAGTTCCACAAGTTAATATGCTTTAATTATGATATGATATCAGTAGGATACCTTCCATTATGCCCAAAACGAATTTAAAACCAATTTAAGCCTCGTAAGGGTATTTTGGTCATTTTAAAGTTTATAAAAGAGGCTTAAACATAAACTGAGGTTCTGTTCCAAAACCTTTTGTAAAAATATTTATTTTATGTTGTTATATCAGCAAGATATCATAGATATGTGTGTTTAATCGTTTATGGTCAACTATGCACCGTAGGGGCATTTTGGTCATTTCACACATGCTTTCAAAGTAAAATTTGGAAATCTGAGTTCAAGACTTATACTTACTGTTAAAGTATAAAAATTTATTTATAAAATCAGTAGGTAACAAGTCTTAGGCGTTAAATATGGTTTTAAACCATACTATGCGCCTATTTCGCATAAAAGTCGGTATTTGACGATATTCGGGTTGTTTAAGGAAATCTGAGATTTGATCAGTTTCAAGTGTTTATAATATCTTATTTAACATATGACATCAGTAAGGAAAAAGGTTTGATATGCAAATCATATGTTAAACTTATTTTATTAACAAAAAGGGCTTTATCGTCAATTACCGAATTTATGCTAGAACTCTATGTTATGGTCCGTATAAAATTTGACAAAAATTTCCAAAAATCCCTAAATATTATATCATATCAGTGGGTAGCAAGTTTGGTGCCTTTATATATGATTTATGCCGAAAATGCCATTTAATTAACAAAAAGCTTTCGTTTTACGATATCTTGCATAACTTTTATTTTAGACTAGGAACTGATGCCAAATTTTTAGGACATACTTATATATCAGTAATAAAACTTTTTGTCCTCTCACATTTTCAAAAATTTCGTTTTAATTACAAAAGGGCATAACGGTCCATCTTTAAGCATTTAACGGAAACATGCAAATGATTCAGATTTCTAATGGACCATGTAGTATAACCTCAGAGGGTTATCCTAACATATAATATGGTCACTATGGAACCCTAAGGCATAACTAAACTAAGCTAAATCGGGTCAGAACTGAAAGTCGAAGCAAAAGTCTACTTTTGCGACTTTCGGTTGCGAACCGAGCCTAATTCTCAGAGTTTTCGGGTTGAACATGCCTAAACATGTTCTTATATTATTTTCCAAGTTATTTAAGTGTTAAAAAGTATTTTATAGCTCCTATATTATCAGTTATGATTTATTTTGTAAAAACTGACTCGCTTGACTTTTCTGTTAAGTAGTTTGACCCGACAATTGACTGAGATAACGTGATAATTAGAAGGTGCCCTATTAAGGGTTTAACACTTACATAATTACCAACACATAGCCATTTTCAATTCAAATAATGGCTGGACCGTTAGTGATTAATCACTAAGTCAAAGCAGAATTACGCTAACTTTGACTTTCGGTCATTACACTAATAAAACCTTAACTACAGAAGCTAAGAACACTTACAAGAGTCCTTAGCACGAAAATTTAGACTTGAGAAGCTTCCTAGATAACCAGGATGCTCAGAGAAGCTTCAAAGCTTGAGAAACTTTGAGAGTATGAAAATTTTTGAAGTGCAAGGAATGAGCTCCAAGCATGGCCCTTTTATATAAGTTTTTGGCTGGTTCTAAGATCATAACAGATGTCCCCAGGTGTAATCTGATGCCTACAGGTGTCTGAGTGGTTTTTAAAACCATCAAAAGTCCCCTGGTTTCGAAATCATGTGAGTGCAAGGCTGATTTGGAGAAGAGAGGTGCAGAGGTTTTCTGTCCAGATCACGTCATCGCGTCGCACGACGGCAGAGTGGTGATGGTGTGGCGCGACGCCACCATGTGGGTGACCAGCAATTCAGGTTTCCAACTTGACAGTTTCACCCCCTGGACCTTTTAACACGTAATAATTTCCATTTCAAGTACATTTAACCCATAAAATTTATATTTTTATGATCTATAAGATATAACCAATCATTGTTAGGTCCGGTTTTGATAAATGATAGCCGAAAACACGAGTTTTGCCTTGTTGACGCTTTTAACCCTTTAATCACGAAAGTTAACGTTTTTAATATCAAACGATATCGAAACCTCGTGAAATTTTCGTCACTTGTTCTTGGGAGTATAATTAATCGTTGCAAGGCTCTGGGTTCAGTAAAAGGTCTCTCAGAGGTATTAATTCAACATGTTGACACATTTAACCCTCGCATCTTGTAAACTTTCACTTTCTTCCACAAACGGCTTCGTACGTTTCACAATTTATTCGTTTAAGGGTATGAGCATCGTGTAAGGTCGTTGAAAGGAAAAATTTTCAAATGTTGACACTTTGGATCCTTTCACATATATACTTTCTCCGTTTGTCAACTTTAGTCCCTCGTAATCACTTCGTTACACGTTTAAAGTTTATGACACGTGTCGTTACTACATTTGACATGATTTTGCGAGGTGTTACATCCTCACCCACCTTAAAAGAAATCTCGACCTTGAGATTTACTAACATAAATGAGAGTATTTCTGTCTCATCGTGGATTCAACCTCCCACGTGTATTCTGGGCCTCTACGGGCATCCCATTTTACCTTTACAATTGGCACATGCTTTCTTCGAAGCTTCTTAACCTGTCGATCCTCAATCGATAAAGGTTTTTCAATGAACTTCAAGCTCTCGTAAATCTGCACGTCCTTATGAGACATTGCTAGCGATTCATCGGCTAGACATTTCTGTTAGGACCGGTTTGACTCCGAACGATTGCGAACCGACTCATACGACGTGCGGAATCCGTGCACGAGCAAGACCGAAACACACGAGACGTACAATGAACGTGATTCTATTCAAAGATCTGAAATTGTTACAGGAACCGTGAATCACCTAGACACTTTCTCTCTCTAGTTTCTCTCTCTAGAACTAGAGCTCTCAAATGTAGCAAATGAGCAAAAGTGTCAAAAGTTTTCCAAAAGTCCTAAATGAGAACCCTAAGTTCTCTATTTATAGGCCAAGGGAAATAATGAGATATCTCATTATTTACACAAATGCCACCTTGCCTTTTACTAAAATATAACACTATAAGCACAAAACTTAATCTATTTCTGCTACAGTCTTGAGATGACGGAGGCGATAGACATACTGCACTAACAGACTCCCCCTTGGATATTGCCGCAGTCAATCTCAAATATTCAGACTCGTAGCTTCTTTTCTTTCTCTCTCTTTAGCTCGAACAGAATCCCCGTGGATCTGTCTTCAGCTTCAGCTTCTTCCTTTCGGTAAACTCTTCAGGCTCCCCCTTTCGTCAAGCTTCCGTGCTTTGGGATCGACACCTGGCTTTCCGGTTACAAGCTCTTCTGGGAAAAGTATCCCGGCGCCTATGTACGCTTCCCTTTGCGTTGAGCTTATCTTCAGACTCCCCCTTAGACTCGGCTATCGGGATCGTAGTCTGGAATCTGCAATCCTCAAACATTTATAAGTAACAATATTTTCAGTTGTCCAGGTATCGTAACCTGGCTCTATCAAACTTTCTAAATCAAGATCCTGGGACTAAGATATAATAATATGAATATATCCAGGAATACTTGATATTATCCCCCTATCAACAATATTCAAAGATTTGGCAGTTTCAACGAACCGGATCGGAAACTAGCTCTTTTACAGATTTTAACAATATAAGCATCCAAATCCCTCACAGTTAATCATCCAAGTCCAACTTAATGACCTTGGAGATATCACAAACTGTTTTTGATTTTTGATTTTTAAAAACTTCAAGTTTCAAATTAATGAACTTGTTTTTATTTCAGAAACACAATCAGCATACTCAGATTTTGAAACTCAGCTTCCCAAACATCGGTTGTCGAAAATAAAGCAGAAATCAAAATCTTTTTGAATTTTTCTGAAAATATAAAGCAGTAAAGAAATATGTACAAACATATTTACAGAAAATATTTTTGTTTGAGTTTGCGTCAGAGGATCATATCAGTTTATGACAAGTCACAAGTACCGTTGAGCTTTAAAACACTTTAAGAATTAAACAATTCACTTAGATTGTCGATATATTGATCCACTTAAATTTTCACACAAAATTCAACTGATTCAGGATACGAATTAGGTGAATTAAGAACTTAAACCTATTCATGTGTCCCACCTCTTGAATATACTCCCGTATCCAGAATCCCAATAATCAGTCTTACAGGAGAGTATACTACAATGATATCTGTACATAAATTAGGTATGCGAGGGCCGAGGGATCTCAGATCGATACTTCCGTATACGCAAAGAGATATCAGCTTCGACTTTACGGAATGTCCCCTTTTAGAGGATCTTTTAGCTACAACAGCAGCGACTATCAATTTTATTGTTTCATCGGCATGCTGAGGGTTTATGCTATGTTTCAAGCATTTGCAGAAAGTATTATCCAAGGACTAGGTCAGAACTACCGTTCAGCAGAAGTCCCGGAATAATACCCCAGACATCATTGAGTATAAAGACCTAGTATATCAGATTATGAGACCTTTCAAACAAGATTTCAGGGGTTACCTATATATCCAAGTAGTGTTCCCCACAAAATAAGTAAGTTTAAATTTAGGTTTATATCCCGAAAAAGTTTACTAAATGTATAAAAATCTACCGACACATCCACGGTGAGATCGTTTAATACATTTAAACTTTCCATTTCTTTAGCGTACTGTAACTGTCTACTGATGTACTATCATTTCCTCTTTTTACGCAAAAACTCAATTTTTGAATTTTATCATGTTTTTGACTTTTTCAAATTTTCTAATGTTTTTGGATTTTCTGACAATAATACTCCCCCTAAAATGCAAAACCATTTAAAGAAAATTTGACAACCAATACTGATAGCTTTGTCTCGCCATCCATTTTCTGCTTCACATGCACTGATTTGCAGAAAAATATAACGTACCCCCATGATATACAACCCATTGATTTTCGACAGTTTGAAAACCGTTTTTGAATCTTGTGAAAGTAATCATGTTTGTTCAGCCGTGAGGGTTTCGGCGTATTCAATCAGAACTCCCCCTTACAACAAACTATTTTCCCATAATGATTTCAAAACACTTAAGTTTGTATTAATCAGAATGGTTTTTCCGGAAAAATTAGTTTGTTTACCCATCACTTGTAGGTTCGGGGTCATCTCATCACCCTGTTCTCTTTTAACCATTATGAAAATTTAACATTATTAGGTCAAACACCACTATCACTTGTAGAAAATCAAGTACAACTTAATGTCCTTGATTAACCACTTGTAAGACGAAATATCACAGTTACCATCCTGTGAATTTCTCAAGAATGGTGCCGATACCTGCTTCACACTTACCAACCTGGAAGCTCCGGCAAGTCAGGAATTCAACCAACAGATTTTGACACCCAAGCCTGACCAGCCTTAGGTGCATTTTGAGCTTTTCTCTTTTCTTCATAAAATTCTTTCACTCCTTTTTCCTTACCATCAGCCATCTTGCTAAAAATATGTTTAACATTGTTATTAAACATTTTTCCAGCATCAACACCTTTTGATTTTAGGTTTGCGGCTTGTAATGGTGGAAAGTTCTCATCATTCATTAATGGAACTGTCTCTTCCTTTTTTACCTCAACTTGTGGCTCATCTGATTTTGTGGAATCAGATTCATTGCCCGAACTTGGCTTGTCTGACTTGGATGAGCCAGATTCATCGCCAATAACTTTCTTTTTCCTTTTGTTTGTCCTCAGATTTGCATCTGAAGAATTCAATTTGCTTGGCTTTGCAGTCGAGTGAATCGATTCATCAGAACTCTTATTCGAACCAACTGGTGAACCTGAAGACAAAATCTTCTCCAAATACTCTCTCTCCTTATTCCTCTTCTTCCTCAGTCTGTCTCTCTGCCCCTGTGAAAGCTTTACTTTCTTATCTTCCACTTTCTGTTCTTTGGGCTTGACAGTAACTGGTTTCTTTATCGTTCTCTGAGATTCAACCCTCGATCTTCCCATTGATCTCCTTGGGCAATCTTTGGCAATATGTCCTCTGATTTGACAATTATAGCATTTTCTTGTCTTATAACTCCAATTCTGGCAGTTAATAGCAATGTGTCCTCTAACACCACAGGTATAGCACATTCTGTTATCGTACCATCCACTTCTGTCAGTCCAAACCTTCAGATCATAACATTGTTTGGCTTGGTTATAATCATTTCTCCTCTTCAATGTTGGATTTGTCTTTTGAGCACTGTGGTCAAACCTGCACCACTTATTACCATCATTTTGTGAATTTTCATTTACAAATTTTTGTGATTTTGTATAATGATTGGATGACTGAACTGATGAGCTTTTATTTTCATTTTTAAAAATTTTTAACTTTTTGTTTCTGTTCTACACTCTTCTTAACAGGTTTTTGCTTAGAACATTCACCTGTTTCAGTAGATTGCAAAACAGTATTTTTAAATTTTTCTTGTAAATCTAAAAATATTTTTCTTTTCTTTTCTTTTTCTATTTCATCATCAGCTTTATCATCACAATCTTCAATTTTGACTTTGTCAAAATTTGTGACATTGTCACTTATTGAAACAGAATTGATTGGTTTTGGACACTCATATGGTGCCGAAGTCACAAAACCTTTCAATTTAACTTCAAGCTCTTTGATTTTAATCCGAGTTTTTTCAGCTTCTTTTTCAAGCTGAATGATTTTAGCAAGATGAGAATTGATTTCAATTTGTTTTTCAAGATTATCTTTACCAAAAATATCTCTCTCATCTTCTAAAATCTTTATCTGACTTTTGAAATCATTTTCTAATTTTTTAAAATTTTTGTTTTCTGATGACAAACTCTCAACATTCTTCAAAAGTTTGTCATTTTCAAATTTCAGTTTTTCGCAGTTCAAGCGCAACTCCAGAATCTGTTCATCATCAACTTTCTTCCCATCTTTCAAAGCTTTGTTTTCCAATGTCAAATTCTCCGCATCACTCAAGAATTTGGCATTGTCTGCTCCAAGTTTATCACATTTTGAGCATTTCTCATTCTTCTTTTCAACATTAGCTTCTTTCTTTGTTTCCATCCTGAATGTTCCTGCACAAAAAATTTTAACAAAATCAAGAGGGTTTGCATATTCATCAATAAAACAACCTCTCTTAATATCATATTTCATGACATTTTTTGCAGCAAGACATACAGAGACTCTTTTTCTCATTTCAATGATCACATCCAAATTTATCTTTTCTAAGTCCCTTTTTATTTCATTCATCAACTCTTCTTTTCTTTTTTCTTTATCAAACTTATGTGATCTGAGCTTATCGATGAATTCTCTAAAATGAAGCTTTGAGAAACTAGCATCCCTTTTTAGTTCACTTAAAAAATTTTCCCACTCTAAAGGTAATGCATAAGCAAATTTTGAAATTTTTTCAGCATTTGAAACCCTTATCTCATATCTATCTAACTTATCAATCAACTCATCAAATCGTCTATCCAATTGTTCCAAAGATTCATTTTTCATGCACAAGAAATTTTCGAATCTTTTAATCCAAACATCCTTCTTATTCTTCTTATCAATCCAAGATCCAGAAGTCCAAACGTTTAAATTTTTAAGATTCTCGTTTTCCTGTTCATCAAACATTTTGACCAAAAGTTAAACAATCTGATTGTTACTCAATTAAATCTATTTGTCCTCAATTTCTCGATGACAGTTAATAGCTCACATGTATTGGACCTCTAATCAAATGGGTCGGAGCAATTCAATGTTTCACGTGGGCTTTTGGTTACCTTCAATTAAATGGCTGACAAACAATATATCAACTTCAATCTTATAGGGCCTCTACATAACCCAATCACAAATAAACCTTTCAAATGGTGGGTCTGACAACAATAATAGCACACCGACAAACTCAATTACAATTTAAACTTGATTGGACCGATTATATTGTTATTAATGATCACATGCAATATTAACTGTCATATACATGTGCTTTGACACTGATTGTTCTGACGTGTAATGATATCCGAGCGAGTAGTGTATCCGTGCGGACACGTTAGCCTTATGTAAATGTTGTACGCACGGGTGGTGATACGCACGGGTGGGAATGTTATCCGCGCGCACGAGTTGTCCGCGCGCACGAGTTGTCTGTGCGTGTGGCAGGTCAACAAGTCAACACGTATGGCTGAAAGTAATCCATGCGGGTGGGAATGATGCTATACGCACGGGTGGGCTATCCGTGCGTATGAAGTTGACCTTTTGACCACAATTAATAACCGACAAACTCTTAACTATCACATGCAATTCTTATTATCACATGAGCTGACAATGGCCAAATGCAAACAGATCACATGTTCACTGAATGCAATAAATGAATCACATGTACTACTGAAAGTGTTGACTGACAAGTCTTGAAAGTTGACTAAAATGACAGACACGGTCGAGTGAAATGAATTAACACGTATTGTTATCCGTGCGTGTGACTTATACGTACGGTTAGGTCAACAATCAGTCAACGCGTATTGTTATCCGCACGGGTGGGGATACGCACGGGTGGGCTATCCGTGCGGAGAACAACAAACATAACAACAGCAACTTTTATCATTTTTCGATCAAAAAATCTCAAATTTCTCACAAATTACTTAGAGTTATGATTTGAAACTTTGAAGGCTTGTAAATCATGCATATTCGCTCAACATATCCAAATTTTAGCCGATTTTAACCGTAAAATCCTTGTTAATTTTGCGTTTTTCTGTTGAAGACGTAAAAAGATGTAAAAGTGAAGAAATTTCTCAATTCTGATGCGATTTTGGATCTGAAAACGATGAAATCCTGTGCGAAATCGTGTGAATGATCCGAGCAATCGAGCTCCTGCTCTGATACCACTTGTTAGGACCGGTTTGACTCCGAACGATTGCGAACCGACTCGTACGACGTGCGGAATCCGTGCACGAGCAAGACCGAAACACACGAGACGTACAATGAACGTGATTCTATTCAAAGATCTGAAATTGTTACAGGAACCGTGAATCACCTAGACACTTTCTCTCTCTAGTTTCTCTCTCTAGAACTAGAGCTCTCAAATGTAGCAAATGAGCAAAAGTGTCAAAAGTTTTCCAAAAGTCCTAAATGAGAACCCTAAGTTCTCTATTTATAGGCCAAGGGAAATAATGAGATATCTCATTATTTACACAAATGCCACCTTGCCTTTTACTAAAATATAACACTATAAGCACAAAACTTAATCTATTTCTGCTACAGTCTTGAGATGACGGAGGCGATAGACATACTGCACTAACAATTTCTTTAAATTGCAGATGTGGAATACATTATGTATTCCACTAAGCTCTTCAGGTAGATTCAGCTTGTAAGCTACCGATCCGACGCATTCGATGATCTCGGATGGTCCTATGTATCTTGGGCTTAGCTTGCCCTTCTTGCCAAAACGCATTACCCCTTTTCCAGGGTGACACCTTGAGTAGCACTTTATCACCTACCTCAAATTTCAGAGGTTTACGCCTTTTATCCGCGTAACTTTTCTGCCTATCCCTGGTAGCTTTGAGACGATCACAAATTTGAATAATCTTGTCCGTCGTCTCGAGGACTATTTCAGGTCCTGACAGTTGGGTTCCTCCAACCTCCGCCCAACAAACTGGCGTTCTGCACTTCCTTCTGTACAAGGCCTCAAATGGCGTTGCTTGGATACTTGAATGGTAACTATTATTGTATGAAAATTCAATCAAAGGAAGATGGTCTTCCCAACTTCCACCCAAATCAATAACACAAGCACGCAGCATGTCTTCCAAGGTTTGAATCGTACGCTCACTTTGCCCATCCGTCTGAGGATGATAAGCAGTACTGAAATTCAAACGAGTGCCTAAAGATTGCTGAAACCTTTTCCAAAAATGAGATGTGTATCTTGCATCCCTATCAGAGATAATAGATACTGGCACTCCATGGAGAGATACAATCTCATCCACATATAGCTGGGCTAGTTTATCGGAGCTATGCGTCTCCTTTATGGGTATAAAATGAGCTGACTTCGTCAGTCTGTCAACTATAACCCATATTGTATCATTCCCACGTTTCATCTTCGGTAACTTGGTGATAAAATCCATAGTTATCATTTCCCATTTCCAAGTGGGAAGTTCAGGGTGTTGTAGTAATCCTGACGGCTTTTGATGCTCAGCCTTAACCTGTGCGCACGTCAGACATTTAGCCACATAAGTAGCTATAGATTTCTTCAAACCTATCCACCAATAATTTTCCTTTAAATCCTGGTACATCTTATCACTGCCTGGATGGACTGAATGTTTAGAACTATGGCCTTCTTGGAGAATCACATCTCTAAGCCCTCCATGGATTGGAACCCAGATTCGACCATTCATCCTAAGGATTCCATCTTTTCCATATGATAATTGATCGACAGTCATACCTAACTTCTCATTTGGAAAGTTAGTTTCCAAAACAGCTTCCTTTTGAGCGGCTAACAGCCTTTCATTCAAGCGGTTCTTTAGTTCAATGCTTTTGGCTTGCCAAGATGATATCGGATTTCACAATCATAATCTTTAACGTTTCCATCCATCGTCGTTGTCTCATGTTAAGATCCTTCTGATTAAACAGATGTTGAAGGCTCTTATAATCAGAATAGATTATGCACTTGGTTCCATAAAGATAATGTGTCCAAAGCTTCAGTGCAAATACAACGTCACCCAATTCCAAATCGTGGGTGGTGTAATTCTTCTCGTGCACCTTTAATTGACGTGAAGCATATGCAATGACCTTGCCCTTCTGCATAAGCACACAACCCATACCGGTGTGCGATGTATAGCAATAAACCACAAGCTCTTCAATCCCTTCTGGAAATATCAACACAGGAGCATTGCTTAATTTCTGCTTAAGAATATCAAAGGATTCTTGTTGCTTGGGACCCGGTCAAACTTGACATTCTTGCGAGTTAGCGATGTTAGAGGTGCGGCAATTCTTGAAAATTTTTCAATGAAGCGTCTGTAGTGTCCTGCCAATCCTAAGAAGCTGCGGATTTCAGTAGGTGTTTTGGGCGCTTGCCAATTCATAATCTCTTCAATCTTGGCGGGATCCACCTGGATACCACGCTCGCTTACCACATGTCCAAGAAATTGGACTTCACGAAGCCAAAACTCACATTTGGAAAACTTGGCGTAGAGCTTCTCTTGCTGTAGAAGTTTAAGGATACACCAGAGATGTTTTTCATGATCAGCTTGATTCTTTGAATAAATAAGTATGTCATCGAATAAGGCAATGACAAACTTGTCTAGATACGGCTTGCAAACGCGATTCATGAGATCCATGAATGCTGCAGGTGCATTAGTGAGCCCAAAAGGCATCACTAAGAACTGCCGTAGCGTGTTCTGAATGCGGTCTTGTGTACGTCTTCGTTTCTGACCTTCAACTGGTGATAACCTGACCTTAGATCGATCTTTGAAAAATAACTTGCTCCTTGAAGCTGATCAAATAGATCATCGATCCTGGGTAAAAGATACATGTTCTTGATTGTAACCTTGTTTAACTCGCGATAATCAATGCATAAACGCATTGAGCCGTCCTTTTTCTTCACAAATAGAATTGGCGCTCCCCAAGGGGATGAGCTAGGTCAAATAAAACCCTTTTCCAACAAATCGTCAAACTGTGTTCTCAATTCTTTCATCTCAGTTGGTGCCAATCGATAAGGTGCTCTTGCAACTGGTGTTGCTCCAGGAATGACATCGATTCTAAATTCCACTTGCCTATCTGGAGGTAATCCATGTAGTTCTTCAGGAAAAATATCTGGATATTCAGAAATAACAGGAATGTCTTCAATATTGGGCTTTGGTTCATCAACGGTTACCTGTGCCATGTAAATGACATAACATTTCTTCAAACACTTCGATGCCTTAAGCATAGACACTTGCTAAGGTAATCCGTACTGCGTATCTCCCTGAATTGTTAATGGTTCACCATAAGGAGTCTTGATAACCACTTGCTTCTTATCACATACAATTTGGGCTTGGTTATGAGACAACCAATCCATGCCTATCACTATATCGAATCCTGCCAATTTCAACAGAAGCAAGGATAGCGGAAAAGAGTGATTCCTAATGGATATAAAACATCCATCTAAAACGGTTGAAGCAGTCTCTATAGTACCATCGGCCAATTCTACTTCATACTTTATGCTTAGAGTCTTAACAGGAAAATTTAACAATTTACAAAATTTATTGTTTATAAAATACTTGTCTGCACCAGAATCAAACAACACTCTAGCATAAACATCATTGATGAGAAAAGTACCTGTTATAACGTTGTCATTCTGTACCGCTTCCTGGGCGTTCATCTGGAAGACTCGCGCGTTTGTTTTCTTGGCCTCTTCAGGCTTCTTTGCAAGTTTTTGGTAGTTGGTTTTGATGTGCCCTTTCTCGTTACAGTTGTAACAAGTTGCGTTCTTTAATTCCTTGCAATCTAAAGTCTTGTGACCCTTGGTCTTGCAAATTCCACACAGTTTAGCATGTGGGTCGATCGTACACTTACCAGAATGATGCTCTCTGCAGTTCCTACACTTAGGCCTGTTATCAGACCGACTCGAGTTTTTCTTGAACTCGGTACCTTTCTTGTGCTCGGAATTTCTCTTTTTCTTCTTATCAGAACGATGAGAGTCCTCCTCTTCCCTTCTCCTCTTTCCCTCGTCAGAAGTCTTAACAGACTTATTCCGGATAACATCTAATGTAAGGGATAGAGACAAGTCCACCACGGACCTGTAAGTGGTAGGCCTGGATGCTTTGACATTTCCCTTGATCTCGGGTGTAGGCCTCCAATAAAACACGCTAAGCGTTTAGGTTCAGGGGTGACTAAATAGGGAACCAGACTGGACATGGTGTTGAAGCTCGTCACATACGCTTGACAATCCAAATTCTTCATGACCAGAGTCAAGAAGTCTGTTTCTATCTTTTCTACCTCATGATGAGGACATAAGTTTTCTTTGATCAGTGCAACAAACTGATCCCAAGACAAGTTGTCAAGCATGATCTTCCCCATGGCTTGGATCAATGATCTCCACCATGCCAACGCTTCTCCTTTAAACGATTGCGAAAAAAACTTCACAATATCCTGTTCCGCACAACCACTGATGTCTACTACAGTATCCATCTCATCAAGCCATGTCATACAATCGATGGCTCCTTTTTCTCCTGTAAAGTCCCTTGGTTTGCAAGAGACAAAGTATTTATAAGAGCAGGTCTTAACACGTGGTTCTTGATTAAGCACAATCTGCTTGGATGGGAAACTCTTCTGATTCGATGAGTGAAGAGAATTGTCTTTATTTGACTCATATGTTTTTGAAGGGGGCTTACTATAAGCCACAGATTGAGTATTTGTATGGGTATTACTTGGTTCTTTAAACTGTCTGTCAATGGCTCGATTGACAGCATTATCTATCATAGCTTGTAAATCTGCACCCGTCACATTCATTCTTGTATTGTCATTCCTCATATTGGGATGACTGTTAACCTCGTCTGATTCAGGCATGCTGAAGCTTGTTTTCTATAAAACAATTAACAATAATTTTTGTTTAGAGGTCTATTATGGAATCATCATTTTTGACGATTCATTAACCATGGTAAATATAGACCGTATTGGTTAATTTGTTATTTGTATTTATTTTAAACTTTTTCATCATAATTTAATCCAAATATAAATCAGTTAGGAATTTAAAGTGGCACCAAAGGCCTTGTCACAAGGACAGTTTTAATTTATAAGTCATGATCTTATAGGATCGGGGCATTAAGGTTTGAACAAAGTTCATCACCTCTCTTGACAGGGAGTTATAGACTACAACTGTCGTTTGTCTTATCGGACAATGTATATAGCCCATAGGCACTTCATCACTAATGGATGTTTATAATATGATCATCTCATTTGAAGATATAAGCCATGATTTCTAGATCATTAAGCTAGATAAGGAATTGGAAGAATCCAATATAAGGATGACTAGTGTGATTTTCTCGAACCACATTTGTCAAGAGTGCTAACACGTTCTTAGGTGTTAACAAGGATTTATTATCTTAAAAAGGCTTTACCATTGTATCCACGTCTAAAAGGACATATAGGCTAGGTTATACCTTTAAGATTTTCTTTTGAGATTTAATGGCAGAGCAACATAAATTGAAATGATGTTTTGATTTAGGATATAATATATATGTATACGTTTAATGCGAAAGTTAATTTCATAAAGGAAACTTTTCATAGAAAGTCCTAAAATTACAATAATTGCTCTAAACGGGTCTTAAACAAATAAGTTCGTCCACGCAGGGACTTAAAAGATAAATATGTCCTTATAGGGACTACTAGAGAAACGAAATACAACAAAAAGGAGTTTCTTCTTCATTTTATTTCTAAAAGTTTTCTCCTTGGTTCACTGTGTGTGGTACGGATACTGAAGGTTTTGGTGGATAGTCAAAATCTTTCATATTAGGAACCTTTGCAACAGTAGAATTCAAGGGTTCTATGGTTAATAAATAATATGGATCAGGAATAGGGTTAGGACTGGTATAATCCAAGTTTGGAATTCCAAGACTTGGAGGTAAGAAATGTGGATCATTTGAGTCCATAGGTATCATCTTTGGAATGGGAGCCTCAGGGACTGTTGGTATGGACTCCTCCGATGTTGGCTTCTCATTTGAAGTTTTAAAAGTCTGAGGTACAGAATCTGAAATATGGTTAATGGTTTCATCTGGTTTGGTTTTGGGAATGGGTCCAAAAAGGTCCTTTCTCCATATTGGTCGTACGCTTATTCGAGATGTGGTACGAAGCATAACATTCTTAGGCTTTGGGTTTGAAGAGCTTCCACCAATGGCAGCTTTACTCGACGACATGTTCCTGAAATACACAAATATCGGAAACAATGTATACTAATTAGGGATGAGATTATTCCTAGTTCATGTCTAGACTCGGAAGTCGAGGAATGTGAAACTGTGTCATTGAGATTAAACACAAAAGGCTAGTGTTTAATTCCCTCAATGTTGGCTCTGATACCAACCTGTCACACCCCGATATTTCCACGTGTTACCGGTGGGCCCGTTGGGGAGTATCGTGACGTAGTTGATACAATCCTAGACAATTAATCACAATTTAATGCACAGTGGAAGACTAAAGTGATAATACAAACCGAATTTGAAAAGTATAATAAAATATTATACAAACGGTCGAAAATGGATCCACAGGCGGATCTTAAAACAAAAATATATGTATTGTTCAACAGACTTTAGACGTTTAGAACTTGCAAGATTCCTTATTAACGCCCCGAGCTCCCAGCCAATTACGTACAGTACCTGTCACTTAGTCTTTTTGGAAAATACGTCAGTTTACACTGGTAAATACAATTAACCGACTCTTTTGAAAACATTTATGAAAATTGGTTTAAATGCACAAGGCACAAACATTTTTATAACTTGGGACAATTATATTAATAACAATCTTATATCAGATTTACATGTTTGTCCAACATTTTGGGCCGGTATAAAAGCTGAACAAGATTAATCGACACACCACAAATATAAACTCACAAGAAGTTTCCTCACGAGTGAGTATATCTTTTACATACGCAAGAGACATGTGTATGCCTACACCCCGTGCTTAAGTCGTGGCCATTCACGCTTTTTGAATGAGCCAAGGATATCCAGGACACGGTCGTTAACCCCCAATGTTATTTGTTATCAAGCAATACTGATTAAAACGGGATTATACAATTTAATCATATCCGATTAAAAGGGAAAATAAGTTAAAAGTATTTACCTGAGCTAAAAATTTAAATTAAACTCAGCCGTATATTCTAATCAGCAAGTGCAAGTACTTCTACCGGGGCTCTCAATCTGGAACGAAGGTTTTATTAACCTATTAGATTCCTAACGGGTCTTATTTAAGTTGTAACTTAGACCGGTTAGTTTTAAAGAAAGGTTTACGGTACGAAACGCTAGATTAATCGGTGACCGGATTGGAATGTGATTTAGACTCCACAAGTATGAAGACTTGTATATAATGGGTAAACTAAACACATTCTGGATTTTGAAGTAAAAATGATAAGGTTTAACCCGTTTCGGCTAATTCATGCAAACTAGTTACATAAACCGTACCGAACGCGTATATGCATAACGGGTAACCAAATGAGTCATGTACAAGTTCCACAAGTTAATATGCTTTAATTATGATATGATATCAGTAGGATACCTTCAATTATGCCCAAAACGAATTTAAAACCAATTTAAGCCCCGTAAGGATATTTTGGTCATTTTAAAGTTTATAAAAGAGGTTCAAACATAAACTGAGGATTTGGTCCAAAACCTTCTGTAAAAATATTTATTTATGTTGTTATATCAGCAAGATATCATACATATGTGTGTTTAATCGTTTATGGTCAACTATGCACCGTAGGGGCATTTTGGTCATTTCACACATGCTTTAAAGTAAAATTTGGAAATCTGAGTTCAAGACTTATACTTACTGTTAAAGTATAAAAATTTATTTATAAAATCAGTAGGTAACAAGTCTTAGGCGTTAAATATGGTTTTAAACCATACTATGAGCCTATTTCGCATAAAAGTCGGTATTTGACGATATTCGGGTTATTAAGGAAATCAGAGATTTTGATCAGTTTCAAGTGTTTAAAATATCTTAATTAACATATGACATCAGCAGGAAAAAGGTTTGATATGCAAATCATATGTTAAACTTATTTTATTAACAAAAAGGGCTTTATCGTCAATTACCGAATTTATGCTAGAACTCTATGTTATGGTCCGTATAAAATTTGAAAAAAATTTCCAAAAATCCCTAAATATTATATCATATCACTGGGTAGCAATTTTGGTGCCTTTATATATGATTTATTCCAAAAATGTCATTTAATTAACAAAAAGCTTTCGTTTTATGATCAAAATATCTTGCATAACTTTTATTTTAGACCAGGAACTGATGTCAAATTTTTAGGACATACTTATATATCAGTAATAAAACTTTTTGTCCTCTCACATTTTCAAAAATTTTGTTTTAATTACAAAAGGGCATAATGGTCCATCTTTAAGCATTTAACGGAAATATACAAATGATTCAGATTTCTAAAGGACCATGTAGTATAACCTCAGAGGGTTATCCTAACATATAATATGGTCACTATGGAATCCTAAGCATAACTAAACTAAGCTAAACCGGGTCACAACTGAAGGTCGAAGCAAAAGTCTACTTTTGCGACTTTCGGTTGCGAACCGAGCCTAATTCTCAGAGTTGTCAGGTTGAACATGCCTAAACATGTTCTTATATTATTTACCAAGTTATTTAAGTGTTAAAATGTATTTTATATCTCCTATATTATCAGTTATGATTTATTTTGTAAAAACTGACTCGCTTGACTTTTCTGTTAAGTAGTTTGACCCGACAATTGACTGAGATAACGTGATAATTAGAAGGTGCCCTATTAAGGGTTTAACACCTACATAATTACCAACACATAGCCATTTTCAATTCGAATAATGGCTGGACCGTTAGTGATTAATCACTAAGTCAAAGCAGAATTACGCTAACTTTGACTTTCGGTCATTACACTAATAAAACCTTAACTACAGAAGCTAAGAACACTTACAAGAGTCCTTAGCACGAAAATTTAGACTTGAGAAGCTTCCTAGATAACCAGGATGCTCAGAGAAGCTTCAAAGCTTGAGAAACATTGAGAGTATGAAAATTTTTGAAGTGCAAGGAATGAGCTCCAAGCATGGCTCCTTTATATAGGTTTTTGGCTGGTTCTAAGATCATAGCTGGTGTCCCTAGGTGTAATCTGATGCTTACAGGTGTCTAAGTGGTTTTTAAAACCATCAAAAGTCCTATGGTTTCGAAATCATGTGAGTGCAAGGCTTATTTATAGAAGAGAGGTGCAGAACCTGCACCTGTGCCGGTTTTCTGTCCAGATCACGCCGTCGCGTCGCGCGACGGTAGAGTGGTGATGGTGTGGTGCGACGCCACCATGTGGGTGACCAGCAATTTATGTTTCCAACTTGACAGTTTCACCCCCGGACCTTTTAAAACGTAATAATTTCCATTTCAAGCACATTTAACCCATAGAATTTATATTTTTATGATCTATAAGATGTAACCAATCATTGTTAGGTCTGGTTTCGATAATGATAACCGAAAACACGAGTTTTGCCTTGTTGACGCTTTTAACCCTTTAATCACGAAAGTTAACGTTTTTAATATCAAACGATATCGAAACCTCGTGAAATTTTTGTCACTTGTTCTTGGGAGTATAATTAATCATTGCAAGGCTCCGGGTTCATTAAAAGGTCACTCAGAGGTATTAATTCAACATGTTGACTCATTTAACCCTCGCGTCTTATAAACTTTCACTTTCTTCCACAAACGGCTTCGTACGTTTCACAATTTATTCGTTTAAGGGTATAAGCATCGTGTAAGGTCGTTAAAAGGCAAAATTTTCAAATGTTGACACTTTGGATCCTTTCACATATATACTTTCTCCGTTTGTCAACTTTTGTCCCTCGTAATCACTTCGTTACACGTTTAAAGTTTATGACACGCGTCGTTACTACATTGGACAAGATTTTGCGAGGTGTTACAGATCATCTTAGTAAGATTAAATGAGTGAGATTAAACAAAAACAGGTGGTGCGTGAGTTATTTTAATAGTATTCTAGTCCATTCAAGTTAATAGTTTTCGCTCCTCTAATTCCCCCTGTTTTTAAAACGTTAATAACTTTTTCATACGACATTATTTTTTTTTTATAAAAATTGCACTATAAAAACAAACGTTTTTTATCTTTAAAACAAGCACACTATTGTTATACTTTTGAAAAGAAAAGTTTTCGATAACCCAAATGCGTAAAACGCTGGACAAAAAAACACAAAAGAATGATTTTTTTCTAAAACGCAATGCACTAAAAACACAAAATAAAATGTTTTTTTCGAAAACACATAAAAATGTGTTTTACCTAAAACGCAATGGACTAAAAACACTTCAAAGTGTGTTTTTCTAAAAGCAATGCACCAAAAAACACATAAAAATGTGTTTTTCATAAAACGCAATAGACAAAAAATACAAAAGAAAGTGTTTTTTTTTTCTAAAACGCAATGGACTAAAAACAAATAAAAATGTGTTTTACCTAAAACGCAATGGAATAAAAACACTTCAAAATGTGTTTTTCTAAAACGCATTGGACCAAAAAACACATACAAATTTGTTTTTCCTAAAAACGCAATAGACAAAATCACAAAAGAAAGTGTTTTTTTTTTTTCTAAAACGTAATGGTCCCAAAACACATAAAAATGTTTTTTTTACCTAAAACACAATTGACTAAAAACAAAAAAAAATGTGTTTTTTCCTAAAACATAATGGTCGCAAAACAAAAAAAAATGTGTTTTTTCAATCCACTTTTCAATAATTGAAGCCATTACTTGAAGAATATCTTATGAAAAAGAATTATATAAAGAGTAAATTACAAGTTTTATTCTTTATGTTTGTCCCAAATTTCAGGCACTGTCATTTACCTTTAAAATTGATGAGTTTTGTACTTAATGTTTCAAAATCTTGCACGTTTTGTCCTTTAGGCCAAACCCAGTTAAAATTTTCTGTTAAGTAAGAGTATTTTTGTAATTTTAGTAGGTAGATGAGGTTTCTTTTGTAATTATATATTCATTTAATTATAAAATATGTTAATTATAAAAAACATAAATAAACTCAAAACCTTCTCTCACTCTTTAGTCTCTCTATCGCTCTCTTTCTCCTTTCTCTCTCTGGCTCTCACTCTATATCATCATCCACCATAGACCATCACACCAACCATGTGCCACCACCATCACCACCTCCCGCGACCCGCCCCTATCTCCCTTTTTGCCAACCATTTTCTCTCTTACACACTTTCACAGTCAAACACACCCTCTTTCTCATCACATATATGGTTGCAGTTAACGGAATCTGTACCGGAAACGATGTCGTTGGTGAGAGTCAAGGTGAGGAACGAGTACGGCTTAGGGATGCCGGAGCTATACACAGAGACAAATAGAGAAGATCTGATGGCGGTGCTTGACGGCGTCGCCGGACTCGTCAGAATCCTCCGTCAGACAATCTGTCAGTGTAAACAAGATCAATCAAATCCAACCCTAGATTTTCTTCATCTTTCAATTCTCAAATTGTTCAATCCTAGCCGTCGATTGCAGGTCAGTTTTCATCAATCTGCAATAAACATTCGTTAATTTTGCTATTTGTCACGTTAATTTCATGTTGTTTATATCGCGATTTTGATTGTATATACTTCCGATTTGACCGATTTTGTTTAATTGAAGTTGTTTTTCGAGTCGAATTCATGTGGTTTTGACTAAACTTATGACGATTTTGACTTTGTTATGGCCGTAGTTGGTTAATTTGTTCGGATCTGTGTGTGTTTTTGGTGTGTATTTGATGTGAATTTGATGATGATTGTGGATATTATGGATTGATTACAGATCATTGGTTAGTGAGGCTTCGGGTCAGAATTTGGATTAGAATTTGGGGTTCGGTGTCGAAATGAAGAGGTGACTAAAACTGTTGTTGTGTAAATGATTCCGGCGATGCCGCTGCAGGGTTGCTGGGTTTTTAGTTGTCAGGCGAAGCAGTCAGGCAGGGGTGGTGGTGATGGTGGGTACGGTGGTGATGGTGAAATTACACAATATTCTCATTCTATATATTACTTAGACAATAGCTCCTTGAATTGTGAAATTACAATAGTACCCTCATCTGCCTTGCACATGACTAGATTTAACCAAAAAAATCTATCTGGGTTTGGCCTATAGGACAAAACGTGCAAGATTTTGAAATATTAAGTACAAAACTCATCAATTTTAAAGGTAAATGACAGCACCTGAAATTTGGGACAAACATAAAGGACAAAACTTACAATTTACTCTTATATAAAAAAAGTTGGTAGTGTTTTGAACTCTGCATATAACAATAATATAAATGAAGCCTAAAGCCATTGCAATTTTACAAATTACCAAAAAAAAATAACTCACTTTTAACGAAAATGAACAATATAAAGAGTAGCATGTGATTTTTTGACCTGTGCATAAGAGAAAATATAATTGAATCAATTGCGTTTTACATATTACCAAAAAAAAAAAAAAGAATACATTTTTCAATAAACACACAAATGCACAATGCATATCATCAGTTCTTAGCCAAACTTTGGTTCTCTACAACACTTTGATAGATTAACAGAATCAAGACCACCAAAAGAGTAGTATAAAACAATAATATAAAAAGCAGCTAAAATACAATGGGTCATTCTCACCAGAACTTCCAACATTAGCTTCGACAGCAGTAGCGGCGGTTTCTCCCACTCTTTCACGGCTTTCAGCGGCGGCATTGGCTCTAACGACGGCATAGACAACTTTCGGTTAAAAACAAAACAGATCTAGGATGAACTATGATCTAGGTTAGGGTTAAGGGTGGGGTTGTGATTTGTGGACAGTGACGGTGGGTGGTGGTGGTGGGCGACGACGACAGCAGTGGTTGTGGTGGGCGATGACAGTGGTGGTTGTGGTAGGCAGGGGCGGACCTAGCATAGAACAAGGGGCAACCTCCGTTGCCCCTTGACGCTCCGGCGGTAGTGTAAAATTAGTGTAAATTTTGGAAAAACTTGACGTTTTTTAGATTTCATTGCCCCTTTTTATAGAAACGTTGCCCCTTAAGGTTTTTTCTAGATCCGTCACTGGACTGGTAGGGTGTGTTGGTGGTGGTGGTGGGGTGAGATAAACAATAAAGATGAAAGATGTTCTGGGTTTTTTTGAATATGAAACTAATTTATGGTGGACCAAAATGCCCTTCTCCTTTTTTTCTTTCTTGCCACGTGTAAGGCTTAAGATAACTTCCTACCCTTCCTAGCAAGATCAAACTTCCTATTTATCATTTCTCTACATCATAACATGACAAAAATATAAAACTAAATATTATAAAAAAATGTTAAATAAAACTGCCATTAATATATTATCTAATCTAACTTATAATAAAAGACTCCAAATAATGCCACATGGCATTCTCTCCTTCAACCTCGTAAATTTTATTTATAATTATTTAATAAATTTCTTTTAATATTAATATTAATAACTAACTAATACATAGATCTCATTTATTTTTATCCTTATCTTTATATAAGATTAATAAACAACTTCAATTTTATAATTTAGACCTTTTTTTTTTTACTTTTAACACAGTTTTTCATCTTTTGGAATTTAATTCCAAGTCTTTTTTTTTATTTTCAATTTTGGTCCACCATACTTATCATCTTTCCCAAGTTTTTCATTTCATTCTAAATTTTGTGAGTTAATACACCGCAACGTGCGTGTGGGGTTTACATTTTTTTCGTAAATTTTTTCCCGTTTGACTGGCCCGTTGCAGCACATCTATTTTTCTCCGTTTAACAAGTTCGACCAACGCACGGGTCCTGGATTGATTTAGTTAGTTTTTTTCTATGTTTTACGTTTCGGTTTAATTTCTCTGCAACGAGCGTCCGTGATTCAAAGATTTTACGTCTGCTTTTCGCTCAGCATTATTTTTTTCGTTTTTATTTAAATTTGTTTTTACGAGCTTTTCCGGTGTTGGTGATCGCTGACAGTGGTATAACATTGGTAGTACTTGACACAATTTTACAACTACCGCTGCAACGCAGGTGCTTAATACTAGTAACTGAATATAAAATATATTGTCAACGCTCAATACCTAACAAAAGGAATTTCCGTTGAAGTGCAGATGCCTTCAAATTTAAAACTATACTATAATTTTTTTTTTTGGTTTAGGTACTACAGTTTTATTTGAAAAAAAAAATATTATTATATTATATAGTTCTTAGGCTACACGGTATGGTCCCGTCTCCCACCCCCGTCGAGGTCCGGCGACGCCGGCAAACCATCCCGGCCCCTCGTCTCCGTCCTCCCCGTCGACATCAAGACGTTCGCGACGGTCCAAAAGTGGTGGCCCCCCTTGCTTTATGACCGCTTAAATAAAAAAAAATTAAATGGGAATGCAAGATTTCTTCAAGTTTCAAGATTTATGATGAAAAAAAAGATGGAATTGGTGATCATGAACAAAAAAAGATTGAATTTTTTGGGGACCCAGATCGGAAGTATTCATGGTTGTTCGAAAATAATAAATAAATGGTTGGTGATATTTTTTGTTTTTATTAATTGATAAGGTTTTTTATGATTTAAGTTTTTTTTTTTTTTTTTTTTTTTTTTTTTTTTTTTGAAATGTGAATATTCTACAAGAGGGGGCCAGGGATTTTGAACCAATTAATTGATATTTTATTAATTTATTTGTTAAATGTTAAAAAAAAAACATAAAAGTGGTGGGGAGGACTATGACTAGGACCATCCTCCATACCCTCTAGTTTTGGGGGATAGAGCATCCTTGAGAGGACTATGATGTGACGCCTACGTAGCGGATCATCCTCCCTTGAAGGACCATCACCATACCCTCTAGCCTTAGGATTATGATTCTATGAATATTTGGTCATGGTTATGTGTATAACTAACCTGATTGGTGATTAAAGTCAACCTTTATTTACGTAAGGACTCTCTCTTTCACATCAACGTTTTTCATTATTTGTCACAACTTACAAAATCGCAGAAAACGAATGTGCTTCTTATACCACAACAAATTTCTAAATTAAATAAAAACAAAAACCTAACTAAATTGTGACCGGTTAGATTTGGTATTGGGCCCACCCCGACCCTCCTCTCCCTCTCGGTATCATTGGCAAACCATGAACACATCTTGTCACCTCCCACTTGCCAATCACCACTGTTTTGGTCAAAAATTACCGAAGCAATTAAGTGATCAAATTAGTTAAGTGAGGTAGTGTGCTAAGAATGTGTATCAAAAATATGCTAATTTAGTTGTTGGTAAAAACAGTTTTCAAGATACGGATCAGGATATCGAGCAGTATCTACAATCAAACAATGAGCAAAAATGTAAAGGGTGACACGGGATGTACGAGGAAAGCCCTTGATCAATTTAGATCGCCGGCATAAAACCTCGGGAGCTGACAATCGCAACTGCCTTGTTCTTCTTATTGCTTCAAATATCAGGATACAGTGCATGATATGATGCGGATCAACTAAGTGTTACAATGTGATTTCGATACAAGTGTAAGTGTGTCGTGAGTGTTTGTAGTTAGAGAGAAAGAGAGCTTGAGAGATTGTGTGTCCTTATCTGATCCGATCAATCATTTTTATAGTAAAAGAAACTAACTAACTAGCCTATTATTCCAGGATTTAACGAATATTCCTTATGTGAACGTTGTAGTCCACGTCTTCCGACTTCAACGTCCATATTCCAACAGATTTGCCCGAGTCTTTAGGAGAAGAAGTCCACTTGAACGTTAGAGACTTGCACCATTTAATATGCACATGAATTAATCAGTTACTACCAGGATACTGCATCAGGATGTTACCAATATCCTGATCCGGTATCCTGATCACAACAAAAGAAACATAGTCAGAATATTGTTCAGGATATATGAGCAGAAAACCACCCATAACAATTGCCCCAAAATATATCTGTTGGTATACCAATTCCGACGGATATATTTTAAAGCTTATCTCGTAAATCGAGGTAATTAAGTTGAAACGACGGTCGAGATATCATTGTGCAACTTCCAACGCGGTTTACACTCAATGGCTATCTATTACGCCACTATATCTTCTCTCTTTCTGTTTGGAAACCAAATATCATCAACAGAATCTCCAGGTAATTATTCATTCTTTCTTCCTTCCTTCCCTGCTAATCTCTTCATTCTACTCCCAATGGCTACTAGAACCCGTTCTCATACTGGTGAATCGACAGAGACCTTCATCCAACAAAACCTTCTCAAGAACCCTGAGAAGGAGATCTGTTCCTTCGATAATGCAGATATCGCAGCGTTGAGAGCCTCCGGCACCTTCCCAGACAGTGCGATTATCAGACCATTCGACCGGTCAGTTCGATCGGACGTTTCGTCTGCCGATTGGGTCTGTTTTCCAGCATATCCCTTCTCGCTAGGCCTTCGGTATCCTTTTCCCGACTTCATGATGCAATTTTTTCGAACCATCGGTCTTTGTTTTGCCCAAACAATGCCCATGGTTTGGAGGGTACTGATCGTAGTTAACCAAATCAAAAACCTCCACTTTCCTGACCTCCGTATCGAGGATATCCCGATCGCCTATCGTCTCCGATCTCATGGTTCCAGCCGGTTTTTACTTTTTTCCACTTCCAGTAAACCCCTCATTCTCAAAGCCACAAAAAACGAGGATGGATGGCAATGGAAATTCTTCTTTGTTAAGCGAGACTCCATCTCTGAGGGCGCTAGCCTCCCGGTGGAATGGTTAACCACCGGTAGGATTTAGGGTTTTAAGAATATCCCCAAATACCTCTCTGGTCTATATCCTGTACTGATACTTTCTTTATTTGTCCTTTATGCAGTGAACTTTAAGGAAGTAGCCCCTCCTACTGAAGAATCTGAAAAGAGAATCAAAGCGATTTACCAATTACCGGAAGGTGATAGGAGCTTTTCCACACACCTCCCAAGTTCCAGCCAATATTCATCGTCTGACATGTCTGGTAAGGGTTATTCAGCAAATGACTAATTAGTTTAATATAATGACAGAGTAGAAAAGATTTAGAACTTCTCCTTTTATGCAGCACCAGCCAAAATCGCAGAAGTTTTTGACCTTGAGGAGTTGGACAGTTAATCCGACCCTGTCCCGGTCAAGAAAGAGCCAAGTCCCAAACCTATCGCTTCATCTAAGCCCAGCAGCTCTAAAGCCGCCGCCATTCCCAAGCCTTCATCAGCTACCAAGCCCCGGACCTCTAGTTCCCATAAGAGGAAAGAGACTGATTCGCCTGCCGCTTCCGAAACATTTCCCTACGAGAATCACGGGTTTGCCGAGGCAAGCGGGTTCATGACTTCCTTTCAGGTATAGATCCTTATCCCGTATCCTGCATATATATGTTAGATAGATATCCTGGTAAATATACAATAATACCTGTGTTTTTTGTTACAGGGCCTCGAACGTTTAGTCTACTTGTACGAAGAATCCTGCAGGCTTAACAAGATACTTGAGTCCAAATTGAAGAAAGCCGAGATCACTATTTCCGACCAGGGAATGGTCGCCGCTGCTAAATCTCAACATTACGAGGACAAGTTCAAGGCTATGACCCAGGAACACCAGGCTGCCATCAAGAAAATTACTCACGAAGCCCAAGTCCATCTTGACGCCGCCCAAATGCAACATGAATAGGATATGGTCTCTTACCGGGAAGGCCTTAAGAGCTACGTCGTCATCTCCCTTCTTCAGGCTAGGCTAAAAATGGCTTATGAAGCCAAGGCCCTGGGCTTTGAATGCCCTTCTTGGAATGTCGACGCTTGGGAGACGAAGCTAAGAGGTCTTGGCGGTAATCCTGTGGAGCATCCTGCTAAACCTGTAGTTGAGGGGACTTCTAAGGCGACTGAAAAGCTAACTGAGGCTGGTGGCGAGGCTGAGAAGGATGTTCGAGCTAATCCCAAACCGAATGCTGGTGAAGTGGGTGATGCCCCCTGAATGCAGCGAAGTGGGCAATGATGGATGTTCGTGCCTAGGCCGGAGCCCACTTTTTTTTTTAAATTTGATGGCTGTACTTGTTCGAACAATTTCGTTTCTTTTCGTTTAAACAATTTACTTTCCTGCATTAAGACAATACGATGACCAAAGGTGGATGGGTCCTGGGTTTAGGATGAAGCCCTTGGTCATCAATTAGTATGGTTTGTTTTGAACGATACAACAGTTGGAGGTGGATGGGTCTCGGTTTGAGATGAAACCTTCAACTGTTAGGTAAATATGATAAAAACTAACTGTACTTTTGGTGGATGGATCTCAGTTTGAGATGAAACCAAAAGCACAACTTTTGCTATGTTAATAATATAACCTTCTTTTGGCCTTATTTATTGTTGTCTTTTTTCAATTCTGATTATGCATTATTTAGTTTGAATATAATTTCAATGTTCCAAACTTAGTGCAATATTTCAAATGTCTTTTCCAAATATCATGAAAATATCTTGATCAGCATACTCGCAAATATCCTACTAAGACTTTCGTCAAATAGGGTTTTTACCACTCAAACAATTTAGATAAAGTTTTCAAAAAGGATAGTTCACTTTTATTTTTCGAAGCTTGTTTTGATAATAGATGTTTGACGCAAGTATAGTTTCAATTTTTAATCCAAGTACCATGTCCCAAACATTCCATCCAAATATCTAGAAGCATATTCTAAAAATATATTTTGAAAATATATCCTGAGAACATATACTAATCAGGATAATGATAAATGTTATAATCAAACCTTTGTCAAACATAGTTTCAAAAATTTAAACGATTTAGATAAGGTTTTTAAAGGAAAGATCATACCAGAGGTAGAGTACAACCCCATTCTCAAACTTCAATCCTTTTGCAATCTTTCCAACGAAGATGTCCCCAATCTGGGACACTCAGTGTACTAGGTAAAATTGCCTCAGTAGGAATGTCCCTTGTGCATTATGTCTTTGAATACTTAGAAATTTTCTGGACATCAATTGTAATCGTTTCTATAATTTTTGTATTACAGGGGATAAACCCTAAAATATACTGGAGATAAATCCTTAGTGTTCTGGGGATAAACCCATAAGTATTCTGGGGAAAATCCCAAGTTTTCACGCGCTACAGGGGGAGTGTATAAACTCCAAGACTTAGAAAGGTGAAAACCTTTAAACCTTAGAGAGTATGCAAATACCCTTTCGCGAGAGAGGGTGATCAATCCTCATATACCTTTAAGATCCAGGATATAGCCAACAATAACGAAATTGTCAGCCACTTTTACATGGACTGGTCCCGTTATCTTGAACTAGCCCTGGATAACTTGCGCTCCAGGCGAGGTGTTTAAACCCAATTTGAGAGAAAGGTGAATACCTTTAAACCTGTGAAGGGATTAGGATCCCTTAAACGTGAGAGAGGGGGCGGCCAATCCTCTAATCTTTCGAAGTATCCTGAGTGTGTATCCTAGAGCTATATCCCGAAACATATACTACAAAACAACTGTAAACTAAGGTGGGTGTTAGCCTGGCTAACACCCCTCCGATTCTTAAGTAAGTATTGGGTTCAAAAGAATAAATAATATCAAATATATTAAAATAGATAGAATCCGTACCATCCTGAGTTAGAAATTAAATTCTAAACTCACTTGAAATAGAGCTTTAGATGTATAGCATTCCAGGATCTTGGTAGCATATCCCCTTCCATATTCTTGAGTCGGTATGCTCCTTTCCCAGATTCTGATTCAACCTCATATGATCCTTCCCACTTTGGAGCTAACTTTCCATCGGCAGGATTAGTAGTATTCTGAAAGGCTTTTCTTAACACCTAGTCTCCAACTTGAAACCTTCTAGTCCTTATACTCTTTTTATATGCTCTGGATATCCTCTGTTGATATGTGATGTGTGCAAAATGCAACATATAAATTTCATCAATTGTGGCATAAAACTAACCCTTTTTTAGTACTAATGTTGGAAAAAGTGTGTTTTTGTCTTCCTTTTGTATTTTCAGGATTAAATGAGCTCAAATTAACAAAAGAAGCAAAAAGACAGCAAAATCTAACATAAATACAAGAAAAGGAACAAACGTGACATGCCCGACCCCACGACAACATCTTCCCAAGCAAAACAAGAAGACAGAAGACTGAACACGCCCCGTTCTCAGCCAGCACGGGGGCGTGCCCAAGTGTCAGCAGAAAAGACAAAGTGGTAGAAGCTTCTATTGCCCACCACGGGGTCGTGCTCAGCGGACACGGGGTCAACTATAAGATTCGCACAATCCAGGCAAATCTTCATAGTACAAAGATTCTTCTGCACACGGGGTCGTGCTCAGCGGCCACGGGGGTGTGGTCAACTAATAAAGACAAGCTGCATTAAATGAAGAAAGAGAAGGATGTGGACACGGGGCCGTGCCCGAGCTTCTGTTCAGCCTATAAATAGGAGTGCTTGGCTTAAGCTCAAACCATCCCTTGGCACACCACCTCTCTCACACTTCACCCACCACCCACCACCACCATAACACCATCATCCACCACCATCATCCATTGTCCATCATAGAGTGTGTGAGTCATCTCGGGATCCAAGATTGATCGTAAGAGTTCTTGACAATCAAGGCCATGTTTGCCTAAGTCTCTTACATCACTTGGTGAAGACAAGTGTCTAGTGTAATACTTTTTATTTATAATCTTTTCGCACTTTTTACTTGGTTTTGTATTAATGACTTTAATAACTAGTTTCTTATGTTGAAGGTGATTCTTCCTTATCGTTTGTCCGTGGTGTCTTGGCATTATTTTACTGTCTATATAAAATAAAAGATTTTCACCATTCATATCTCCACAGTCTATATGGAGGAATGTTGGCTACCTGGTCGGGGGTTAAGGGAACGGTTTGGTAAGAGTCTTGCCGTTGTTCAGCGTTTAGAGATCCTGCAAGGGACCTGGGTCAAATTTAGTAGG